>OU343223.1:231321267-231521604 GCA_910596185.1 Chrysanthemum makinoi | reverse complement strand
AGTCGCTGAGGTACACCAAAGTATCACCTCACGACTGTAGACCGTTTGAGACACACTAAGCGTAATCCACGGGGAGTTACCGAAGTGACCTGATGTCAGGGCTGCTTGATGTTGACCCTGGCAGGAGTTTCCATTCAATCATTGAAGATCACAGATGTGAAACTTCTCATAAATGTTCTGGCAGATTGCTAAGACCTGCGTAGGACTCTAGAATATATCACTTGTGCCCTTATTGATGAACAACAAGCGATGTCATGTCAAGTGTTCCTATGAGATCTTTTGATGAATCTCGTGGCTCTAGACTCAATAGTGCATTTTGGTTTTCCTGAGCGGAGACTAGGGAGAGGGTCTCCTTCTTCAATACCAACGATCTCTAAGAGAAAGTCGATAGATTATGTAGGGTTCCCAGTGAGAATGAAACAAATCCTTTTAAGAGGAATTGAGTGGCTAGAAGGTTTAGGTGCAGTGCGTCACTAGGTCCATGACGTCTTTGTCTTCAATACCGGTGTCATCTAGTGACAACCAGTAGCAGATGAATTGAACCCGGTTTCTGCCCTAGGGTTGAATATGGAGGGCTATTTCTTTTCATCATTTTTTATTATATTTCTTTTTAATTCTTCAACCCCTTCTTTCTCCTTTCTCACATTACTCCTTTTTTCAATCATTCCTAAGGACTTCTAGTTCTAAACTATTGGTGATGTCCTTGGGTAAATCCCTCCGGCTCTGGCGGATCATAGGACTGAATTCCTATCCTTAGTCACCTTATAACTCCATGACTGTCCTATTGTTGCCACAAAACCATTTTTCTTGAAAATCTCTCAGAGCGTTTATGATAGAAAACATGTTTGAAACACTCAAAGAGTTTTATATTTTCATAAACACTCCCCCTTCACATGTGCTTATAAGTTTTGACAGAAATCTGCACATATAGGGTAGAGTTCGCACTTTTTGAATTGATCGGCTCATGATAGACAATTCCCCACGAGACACGGTTACGTTGCCTAGTTAAAGAGTTCCATTGTCAGTTTTTAGGTGACAACTAGCTCTAATAACTAACTTGAAGTTGTAAACACTCCTTGAAAAGGAGGTTAGACCCATGAAAGTGCATATCTATCACAAGTTTCTCGAGATGGTACATTTACTAACATTGATTCCCGTCAATTCATTGGTTCCGTCTGAGTCGAGCTCATTATGAGATTCAAACACTGATCATTAAACATTTTTGATCACATTTTAATCACGTCTCCTCCCCCTAAAAAATAGCATTTTCGTGATATTTTTGATATCAACGGATTAAACAACATTTTAGAATCTTTTGGGGAGACAAACGGATTTTGATATAAGCATGAATTTGGAACATTTTAGTATTGTACTCCCCCTTTAATAAAGCATAATCAATTAAAGGGTTTTATAGGGAGTTATCTTGAGCACAAAGTACTTTGAAAGATTTTGAAAAATCTTTTTGAACAATCTTGAAAAGGTGCTCAAGATGATGATGATTTCTCACCAGTTTTAAATGTAGTGCACTGAAGCGTACACTAGTGATTTTTTCTATAAAAGCACGAGTTTTGATTTGGAAAGTAATCAAAAGTCATCATTATGGTACGGGTTTCGTACTGAAGTATACGAAAGCCATTTTATGAAGAAATTTTGAGAAACGACATGTTTTAGAAAACATATTAAAGAACTCTCGCTCAAGCATCTGTAAATACCCGTATCATTGTTGAATGACATTTCTAGAAACGTACAGAATATCGATTATACGAGAGACATGTCGTGAGAAGAATATTTTTGGATTTTTGATTTTATATTGTTTTTGTATTTTTGAAAATTTTATATTTTTATATTTTGCTTTTGTTGGTTTTTCAAATTTTGTATTTTGTTTTTCAAAAATATTTACAGCGAAGCTTTTTGGAAAATCATTTTTCAAGAAGATTCGAGAAGACTTTCTAACTCCTGAGGGGTTAGGCTTCGCATTCCAATTCGTCAAACTAAATATTCAAACCTTTCTTTTGGAAGGGCTTTAGTTAATAGATCGGCGAGTTGGTAATCAGTCTTCACGAAGAATAATTCAACAGTACCATTTTCGACGTACTCTTTGATGAAGTGATAGCGGACACGGATATGCTTAGTCTTTGAGTGATGAACAGGATTGCATGATATGGCTATGGCACTTTTCGAGTCACAATACATAGGTATTTTATCGAAAGTAAAGCCATAATCTGTGAGTTGTGTTCTCATCCATAGAACTTGAGCACAACACGTAGATAGAGACACATACTCAGCTTCAGCGGTTGAAAGTGCAGTGCAATCTTGTTTCTTTGAAGACCAGCTTACTAACTTTTCACCCAAAAATTGTGCTCCTCCGGATGTACTTTTTATTGTAACTTGATCACCTGCGTGGTCCGCATCTGAAAAGGCAATTAGATCAAATCCGGATTCCTTCGGATACCAAAGTCCCATGTGAATAGTTGTCTTCAGGTACCGAAAGATCCGTCTAACCTCTTTGAGGTGCAGTTCGGTAGGCTTTGCCTGAAACCGTGCTAATAAGCAAACAACAAAATGAATATCGGGTCGACTAGCAGTAAGGTACATGAGAGAACCAATCATGCTCCGATATTTCTTCGGATCAATAGGCTTCCCAAACAAATCGGCTCCAATTTTTGGTGAAGTTACCATTGGTGTTCCGACAGAGTCACAATTATCCATACCATGATTTTTCAAAATCTCAGTTGTGTATTTAGCTTGATTTATAAAAATTCCACGAGGGATTGATGAATTTGTAAACCAAGAAATAATTTTAGTTCCCCCATCATGGACATTTCAAATTTACTTTTCATGAGATTTTCAAAATGTTTTGAAAGTTTCGGATTAGTGGACCCAAAGATGATGTCGTCCACGTAAATCTGAACAATCAAAATGTCGTTTTTTCATTTTTGTGTAAACAAGGTAGGATCAATTGTTCCTTTGGTGAAATTGTTTAGGATAAGGAAAGAGGACAGTTCGTCATACCACGCTCTCAGAGCTTGTTTCAAACCATAGATTTCCTTTTTGAGTTTGTAGACGTAGTCTGGATGTTCCAAGTTGATGAAGCCTTCTGGCTGACTCACGTACACTTCTTCTTTCAGAGTTCCATTCAAGAACGCGGTCTTAATGTCCATCTGATAAACCGTGATGTTTTTGTGAGCGGCGTAGGCTAAGAATATCCTGACTGCTTCAAGTCTAGCTACCGGCGCGAATGACTCTTCAAAGTCTATCCCTTCCTCTTGTCTATATCCTTTGGCCACAAGACGAGCTTTGTTGCGAATTACAGTCATCTCTTCATCCCTTTTGTTCTTCCATAACCATTTGAGATCAATGACGCGAATGTCAATTGGTCTTGGAACCATTTCCCAGGAGTCATGTAGACGGTATTGGAGAAGTTCCTCCTGCATCGCTTCTATCCATGTGGGTTCTGCCATTGCCTCGCGAATGTTCTTTGGCTCTATATTGCTAATTGAGCAAAGGTAAATGCCTAAGTCGCAATCGGTGTCAAGTTGACGTCTCGTCTGAATTGGCCTTGAAGGTTCACCAATAACTTGTTCAATTGGGTGGTCTTTTGTCCACTTCAGAGTAGAAGGATACCGTTGGTTAAACGTGTGCGAGTTAGATGGTTCTCGTAAGCTTGAGGATGATTCAGCTGATTCCGTAGCAAACCGGTTTTCAAATAAGTCGTCATCTAACGTTGCATCGTTATGGTTTTGGTTTTGCTCATCAACTGCTGGTAGAACGGGTGCAATAACCGTAGTAGATGTAGATGGAATTGGTGCATTGGTTTCGACCGTTGTAGATGCATCTTCTGTTGGTGGTGGTGGATGATTTTGAGCGGGTGCAGCGGAATGATGGTTTGATGCATTTGTCGAAGTTCCACCATAGTATTCATCGAACATTAACTTGAAGAAATTCTCCCATTCTTGTTCTCTAGGATTGTCAAACGAAGTTGATTGAGCTATTTGAGGTACGAGTCCTGAACTGATGTGTCCAGAAGTCTGCTGGTTTAGTGCGGGTTCTAGAGCGAGTCTCTCAGAAGCCATATGTGAAAGTTCGTCAAACTTCACATTCATCGTCTCCATGATCCTCCTAGTTCTTCTGTTATACACCCTGAATGCCCTCGAGTTATCTGAATATCCAATGAAGATTCCAATATCACCTTTTGCTTTCAGTTTTCCAAGATCTTCTCTGTCATTCGTAGGATAGCACAAAGCGCCAAACACGTGAAAGTAAGAGATATCCGGTTTTCTGTTGTTCACAAGCTCATATGGGGTTTTATTGAATCTTGGATGGATAAGGGATCGGTTCTGAGTGAAACAAGCAGTGGCAACAGCATCAGCCCATAGAAATAATGGTGCACTAGAATAAATTAGCATTGTGCGAGCAGCTTCCACAAGAGTACGATTTCTTCTTTCAACTACCCCATTCTGCTGTGGAGTTCTAACAACTGATGTCTGATGTGTGATTCCAACATCTTCAAAATAAGCTCTTAACGCCTGATTGGTGAATTCTGTGCCATTGTCTGTTCTTACAACTCTTACTGGAGCTTGAAGAAGTACTTGAATACGTTTCAGGAAGGTGATGATGATGCATGGTGCTTCGTCTTTTGATCTCAGAAACGTAACCCATGTATATCTTGAATAATCATCGACGATAACAAGAATATACTTTTTCCCGTTAATGCTTTCAACTCTCATTGGGCCACATAAGTCCATGTGCAACATATGCAACTTTGCTTCCGAACTAGGTACGGGTTTGGGTTTATATGATGCTCTTTTGCTTTTTCCTTGTTCGCATGATGGACATAAGTGATCCTTGGTGTATTTGAACTTTGGAAGTCCATTGACGATGTTGTCTTTGGCAAGATTGTTGATGGTGTCGAAATTGAGATGGGATAACCGTCTATGCCACAACCAGGACTGTGTTCTAGATGCTCGTGTCATAAGACATATTGGTGATGAAGAGACCATTTGGTTGATGTCGATAGCATACAAGTTTGTATCACGATTCTCAGTTAAGAGATCAGTGTTATCCAAGTTTCTAACGAAGCAAGCATTTTTCCTAAAAGCAACCTCTAAATCTGCATCACAGAACTGCCCGACTGAAAACAAATTGTGTCCCAACCCTTCGACATAGTAAACCCGAGTGATCAAATAATTTCCAAAAGGTAGATCTCCATAACCCATGATAGCTGCTACATGATCATTTCCAAACGTCACGGTTCCCATGAATTTCCAGACGAAATTGATCAGCAGCTTCAGATTCCGGTCATGTGCTTGGAGCAACCCGAGTCGACGATCCAAAGACATATTTCGATAACCTGCCAATCACAGAAGAAGAAGATTTTGGAAACCGTTTTGATTTTGGTTCCTTTGGGTTAGAGGTAAAATCCTGATCACACTCATAGAAGTTATCTATTGGTAAGACAGGTGCATCACTCATTCTACCATTCTTGAGTGTGAAAGTTCTACCTGTGGGTTTCCAAATGTCATCCCTATCAGTAGTGTAAAGCCTAAGTCTCGCAACTAATCTTCCTATTCGTTTAGCATAAGTTCTTTTGGGAACATTCTTCTTAACAGGCTTAACAATCTCATTCTTAGAAACACAATCATCATGAACATTAGTTAAAGATTTCTTGCAAGTTAAACAAACAGATTCAACAGATTCATTAAACTTAGCAGAGTTCAAAGGTTCATTACATTCAGATGAAATGTCTTTCTTATTACAAAGCGGTAAATTCCTAGGGTGTTCTTCTACTTTCTTCTCTTTATTCAAGCGACTACTCTTAGAGGCAAGCGAGACTCTATTGTTCCTTGTATTGCTCTTAGGCTTTAGTCTGCTGCTCCTAGAGGTGCTTCCTAGTCCTGTAGAAGGTAAGGCACACTCATTAGGATTCACAATCTTATCTAGAGAAGTGGTTTCAGCTTTCCTAGTCTCTTTAGAGTGCTTTTCTAAACTTATGTCGTTTGTTCCATATGTTTTAGATGTGGAGGCAGACGCATTAGTGGTACTCATCTTAAAAAGGCCAGGAGCTAAAACTTTTGGTTTCTCGATAACCGCTTTTCCTTTATCAACATTTTGTTTAGGCAAGGCAGGTGGAGTGACTGATTTTGATAAGACATTTTTCTCATTGACTTTTGGAGGAGGCATAGAAACAGACATTTTTGGTTTTAAAACCGGTTTGGGAACATTTGCTTTCTCCTCAGTCAATGGTTTTGTAATCTTAGTATCCACTGCCTTTCCTTTCTGACATTCCAGCTGAGCCCTCAAAAGATCATTTTTCGCTTTCATGTCATTGTAGGCACGCTCATACGACAGTTTGTCATACTTGCATTCCTCAGTTTTTCGATCAAGTTGTTTAAAATATGACACATTTTCTTTTTCAAGTTTCTCAAGTGCATTTTCATATTTTGAAACAATTTTGGAGGTCTCAGACTGGAGTCTTTCATGATCTTCAACAGAATATGTTTGCAAAATGATGGACATAATATCAGAGTCGAGAACATCTTCAAGAGAGAGTCATTTAAAGTTTCCAAAACTTTGATTTGTTCAACACAGTCATTAGCTTGCTTTACTAGGGATTTATGGTCCTTGACAAAGTCAACTGTTTCTTTAAAAAATGCTTGTTCAAAATGAATTACCCTTGCACTGATGGCATTCAGCTGAGGGGCAATTTGAGTTTCAAAAAACTTTCTTTGTTCAATATCAAAACTAGAGAACCAGTTATTAGGTGTAATAGTGGTTTTAGTTTTAACAGTTTCTTGAAGATCCGCAATTCTCGTTTTCACATTGTCTAAAATACTTCTCGCATCACTTGAGTTAAAAGGATTGTTTGAAGACATTTGTTCAATGTTCGAAAGAGATTTTGAGACAACGACTGGTTTTGAAACAGATTTTGAAACAGGTGTTGACTCTTTGTTTGAAACATTTTTTGTGATGGAGAACTTTGACTTTTCTTTTTGATTGACAAAAGTAATTCCGTTAATTTTGTTCCATTTGTAATAATCAATTGTTTGATTTCCGAATTCTTTTGTTTCATTTTGGATCTACTCTCCTCAGATAGTTCTAACGTTTCAAGAGAATCACGAACAATAATGGGTTCATGTAAAACATTGCCATTGTTTAACACATTCTGAGGTGTCTGAGCTTTCTTGAGGAACGAAGAAGGGTCGTTACCAAGTGTCATTCTATGATTTGTATGAAAACGCGGATTTACTTGATTAGAAAGCATCTTGATTGTTTGAGCAGAATGACCCGTTTTAAGAAGCAAATTTTCCAAAGTTTGGATTTTTTCATTTTTATCAAGAATTTCATCAAGAAGAGAATCTTCTCGTTTTGAAAAATCAAGAATCAACTGCTTCTTCTCTTTTCAAGATCGAAAACAATGATTTTTGTTTTGAAAGTTGGTCATTTAAATCAGAAATTTCCTTGTTTAAAGATTTAATTTTCAAGTTCGAATTCACATCAAGTGTGTTATACTTGATTTGCAATTCTTTTTCTTTAGAAACCAAATTTCGATAACCAATTTCTAATTCTGATTCTTTGTTTTTCTAAAATTCAAAGGCTTTTGCGTTCTCCTTGTAACTCTCAAGCTCAGCGGTCAATTTGGCATTCGCGGCCTTAACTTCGCGATTGACCGTTCTAACTTTCTCGATTTCAATGCCACAGTTATTGATTAAAGATTCAAAGTAAGCACGTGTTTCCTCATCAGTCTCAGTATTTTGTGCCACACAGCCTCCACTAAGATCCACATCTGGAGTTTCAGAGTTAGTATTGCTACAACTCGGATTGTCCAGGTATGTATCATAAGTAGGTGCTGGCGTCACAGAATGCTGTTCGTCATGAGTAAACACATCAAATATGACATTGTTATAGCATGGATCACTGATTGGTACCTCAGATATTGCGTTGGCGTCATAGACAGGAGGTGCGTAAGAGTCAGTGTCGTACTTAGTCTCCTGAAGATTTGCCATGAAGATGCAGTTCGCATTGAGTTCCTCGAGGTCTTCCAAATCATCCATAATAGCCATGAAGTCATGTTCCTCAGCACTCAATTGAAGTCCAGATTGTTCCTTTTGTGCCAACAGAATAGCTTTCTGAAGATACGCAAGATCCTTTTTTTCGGCTTAGTTGGACAATTCCGTGCCATGTGACCCAATCCTTGACAGTTATAACACTTAACCTGATTACCCTGATTCACATTTCTATAATTCCCAACGACTGAAGCTGCAACATTCCCATTCTGATTACCCACTGCTCTATTCCCAACATTCTGACCCATCTGATTACCCTGATTCGGAACCGTCTGATTACCCATGCGAAATCCAGTAACATATCCCTGCTGATTCCCAATAACTCCAACCATTTGTCCTTGATTACCCATGTTCACACCCGGCTGTGCAATTTGCCTGTTGCGAGTGTTTGATGAAATCCTTTGGTTGTTGTTAGTTGGTGTGGAATAGCGACCTCTGAATGCTTTACCCAAGAATACAAATGCTTGTGACAAAGCTTCTTCTGGTTCCATTTCAAGATCAGTGATTCCTTGTTCCTGGTAATGTTGTTGTTCAGGTGGATAGTTTTGTTGTTGCTGCAAGTTGTTGTTATTGGAAGATGATGAAGCTTGTTGTTGTGTATTTACTGGAGTTTGAGTCTTTGCAATGAGTGCCAATGGATCATGATTCTTTGCTAATCTTTCTTGCCTGACTTCATTCACTTCATTTTGGTTTTGTTTCAGAAAATCGTTGAGTTGATCAAAGTTCACTTGATGTAAGTCTTTTGTTTGGTTGACAATAGTGACATATCGCCCCCATTCTTCTGGTAGATTGTTCAAGAACTTGATGTTGCTCACGATAGTTCGGGGTGTCAACTTGTTTCTGATCAGCTCATTCATTAAAGTGCAGAACCTTCCATAGTAGGATTCAATGGATTCTCCTAGAGTAGATGTAAACTTCTCCCAAGCAGTTAGCAGCTTGTTCTCCGTGTCTTGTTGACCAATTTCAGTTCCATGACAAAGTCGTCTAACTCGTTCCCACATATCGAAAGCAGTTTCACAACTGTCTACAGCAGCAAAGATGTCTCTTGGTAAACCCAGTTGGACAATATGAATTGCCATGTCATCTGCTTCGACTTGTTTCTGATCCTCTTCAGAGTATTCCGTTTCTTTTTGAAGACGAAAAAATGGTGGGACGGGAGGTGTTGCATCAGCATTTCCAGGGTCTTGGACTTGTCGAGGTATGAAGGGTCCATCCTGAATGGATTTGATCATCAATTTTCCATTAGGTTTTGTCTTGATGTAACGAAGCATTCGACTTGTCCATTGAAGATAACCACATTTTTCCAACATAGGAGGACGGTTTTCGGCACCGGCTGCATGAATGTCTTGTTGAGTTGCCATTGATGAAGGTATGATATGATAACGTTGATGTATGATCGATTCAACAATAAAGGAGTTGTGGTTGATGAAGATTAAGCTCGGTTGAGGTTTTTCTGAAAGTCGTACTCGTAACCTTGGTTCTTAGGCGTAAAAAATTTTCTCCCAAAATTTGAAATTCACTATAAAAAACAATTCTAAGGTCGTATGAAAAATTTAAGTTATGACAATTTTGACGCCAAATTTGACCCGAAAAATTTGAATTTAGGCCCAAAAATTTGAATTTTTGACCAAAATTTGCACAGTTAAACCAAAATTTGAATCTCGCGTAAAAATTGAACGTTTAGTCTCCTCAAAAATTTAAATTTTACTCAAGTTTTCCCGCCAAAGAAGTTACGAGTAGGAAGAGTTTAGGCGTAGACCAAAGAAGTTACGAGTAGGATGCTTAGGCGTAGGATTCTTAGTAGACCAAAGATCTTATAGGCTTATTGCTTATGGATGCGTAGGATTCTTACGCCTATGCGTAACCAAGAAACTTAAGGCTTAGGCGTAAAAAAAATGCTTAGGCGTAGAAATCTTATGCGTAAGTGGAACTTATGCGTAGATTGTTTCGCGTAGGCGTTTATGCTTATGCGTAAACGTAGGTTTAGAACCAAAAATCCTTTACACTGTCACAGCGTAAAAGATATCCACAAGTCGAAGTGTTCCACACACTTATCCAAGTGAGGGAAGCACTGAGTAACCTTTGATGCTCGAAGATTCTTAGCTAAAAAGTTATGCGTAGGAAGTTATGCGTAGACAGAGGACGTTGACTTTTCTTACGCGTAGAACTAGGGTTTTGACCTACGCGTAAAAAATTTCCAGTGATTCAAACAATTTCTCTTGCACAAACAGCCTTAAAAACACTCCAATAACACAAATCTTTTGACCTTTTTCACCCAAAGTGTGTAGAAAACTTACGCGTAGAAATGACCAACGCAAAACGTACGAGTTAAAAACTGATGAAAAACACGTAAAGCTTCGAACTTTTTTCCAAAACTAGACTCTTTAACACTATAGGAACCTCAAACCATAAGAATCTTGAAGATTTTAGTGCAAAAAGTAAAGTTTTAAGCGTGACAACTTTGAATAACGAGAGCTTTACGCGTATGGTACCAACACTTCAAAACAAACACAAACACTCCTAAACCATTGTTAGGCGATTGATACCAATTGTAGGACCTTACTTTTACATCAACCTTACGTGTAACACACCTTATCACAAGATGAACACGTTAAACCACAAACACTTATGCGTATACAAAGATGAAATAAAGAAAGGAAAGATTGGTGACTTGATGTTTATACAAACCGTGTATGTTATGCGTAGAAAAAAAGATGAAAACAATAAGTTGTATTACTTCAAAGGAAAACACACACACACACACTTTCAAGCACACCCCTCAAATGAGACTTTGAGGGGTTTATATAGTCCAAGGGACTTGATGCCCTAAAAGGCTTTCCATGGGCTTCGTGGGCTTGGACATGGGTTGGATTGGATATTTGGCAAGCTTATCATAACTAGTACCCATTTAGCTTAGTCCAATCCACGAGCCCGTTGACTATTCTAGCATGATATCTAACACACGTTACAAAGTTCCTAAACATGAATGACCATCACTTCTAATAAAACTATTAAGGCTAACAGACATTTTTTGCATTTGAGATATATTTGGTGCAGCTCTTTTATGATACAAATTTATAGCTTCCGAAATGCTCTAATAGGAGCCATACGCCCTCTTTCTGCGATGGTCGTTCTTTCCAAACGCCTTCTTAATAGCATAGTTCTGTAGTACAAGGTGACAAATGTATAACTAGGCGTATAAAAAGTTATTCCATTTGGATGAACTTTGAATGTAATAGCAAAATCATGTACATGTCGCAAAATGGTCGGAGGTCCTCTTGAAAGCTTTTTCTATTGTCGGGTTTATCCTGGTGGTAGGGGTAGGACCTGTCTAGTGTCTACATTTCACCTCTTACTTACCCTCCTCAGGCAAGATTGGGTTTGTCGTTGTTATTGCAGATCGCATTTGATTATGTGTTTTTGTTGTTTCCATTTAAACATCACATGCACATTATTTTGATCAATTTTTTTACATCAAAACTGGCCTTTTTATCAACAAGGAAAGGTGGGTTGCTCATCATCTATAGCCCAAACCAGTAAAAGAAATAGCAAGATATGTCACACATGGTATCATATAATTAAAGGAACATGATTATGTTTTTGCACATTTGAAAAATGTTGATGACAATGAACTAGGGTTATTAGCTATAGTCAAAGGTCACAATTATTGAAAACATATTAAAGGAGGCAAGAGCGTGAGACCTTTTTTTCACTATGTTAAACTGCTATCACAATGTAAGCAACCTGATTTCTGGACGGTAACCGAGCAAGCAATCAAGCATATCACATAACTGACTTAATGATTCTGGACAAAGCAGTTTACTTAATAAAAGGATGTTCGACTGCTGTTACTGCAATTTTAGTTCACCATACCCAACGATAAATAAATTTTAAAGCAAAGGTGTCGCCTGTAACGGCAATAATACATATTTGTGTTGCGAAAAAAATTCGATCAAGATTTACGTAATCTGGCAATCAATGATCCTGGAAAAACATAAGACAAAAGTAAAACGGGTAAACAGATGAGGTTTTCCCTGTTCAGGTTATCCGGGAAGGGACTCTTTGACTCAGATGTATGCGACCTAACCGAGGTATCCCCATGACCATTCTCGGCCACCTCCAAATGTGTACCTAATAAGGTTTGTACCCTTGACCTCTTGTGAGAAGGTTAAGTGTTTTACCACTAAGTCATTTGGTGGCGGTTAAAATAACACAAAGGTCATACCAATTAATATATCTGTTTTCTTGAAAAATAACGCTAAATGATCTGCCTTCTTTAAACTTCCCCTTCCATGCCATGATTTTAACATTCAGCCAACCCTATCCAAGAATGTAAAATGCAAATAATCATAAATTTAATACCATATGTTAAAAAAGAAGACAATATTGGAAAATTAGCGTGATAAGGTATTTCCCTATCAAATTTCCACATAAAGGGCCTGTTTGGTAGGCTAATATTTGGAGCTTTTTTGGAATTGTAAGCTTTTTGTTACAAAAATAATCTTTTTCAAAACAAGTAGCTCCGTTTGGATACATCAACTTCAAGCTTTTATGTTAAACAAGTAGCTCCAAAATGAAAAGCTGATTCATGAAGCTTTTAAAATATTTCAGAGCTGTTAAAACATAAAATTACTATTAACAGCTTATAATTACCGTTAACAGCTAATTTACCAAACATTTTTATTGAAAAAAAGATACAGCTTGTAGCTCATGTTAACAGCCTTGCAGTTTACAGCTTACAGCTTACAGTTAACAGCTTACAGCATGCAGCTTACAGCTAGTTTTTGCCAAACATACCTAAAATCGAATTTGCAATACATCTTTTTATGCACTTAATAATGTAGTCGACCATTTCTCCGAAACCAGTTCATTTCTTATTCACTTGCTTATCATTATTATAGTATTATTGTAGCCATTGTTACTTGAGAGGTTCCTTTAAAACTTTCTAAGGATGTGTTTGTTTCATTAAGATGTTTTGTGTCTGAATCTGACTACCACATCTTATTGGTAAGAGGTGGCTAAAAAGTCTAAATCTGAACGAAATAATGTTGTTTGTTTTTGTATAATTGTCTGAATAATTTTAAGTGTTCGTTTTTGCAATTTGTTTATTAAACCAACGCAATGCGATAATAAGTAACTTATGTAAATATGAAACAAGATTTTTTATCATAAATAATATAACATAGTTAATAAACAATTAAATATATTATATAAAGTTTACAAAACGAGTAAGAGGCAGTAAGACAAGTCCCCCACCTTTTACTGAGTAAGATGTTATATGTCTAACTAGGTCTTACTCAAAAGAAAAAAACAAACAAGTAAAACATCTGCCCTCCTCTTACTGGTAAGAATAAGAGGGCTAGTAAGACTTTTTTTTAAAAAACAAACACACCCTAAGACGTGGCGGCGTTTAAAACTAGTGACACTTCAAACCTTACTCGCATGCAATAGGAATGATTAACAAGTTTGACAACTAAATATGAAAATTAATTAAACATAAGAAAAAAAATGGCAAGTTTTACACAAGTATAAAGAATTACGGCATCGTACAAAAGCAAGAGGTTTTCGTAAGCAAGAGGTTTTCGTACACTTGACACCGTAAGGCTCATCGTTGCCTTAACATAAGCCGGAAAGTTCAAAATAAGCCTGAACTTATAAAACATAAGCCGAAAAACACGTAAGACGTAAGCCTGCTATAAAAGCTTATAATTAAACAAAGACACGAAAAAAGAAGAGAAAAGAAAGAATGTGAAAGTAATGGAGGGAAAAAGTAGAGGGGGTATTGGTGTAAAGAAAAGGGGGTCGATTTAGTTTAAATATAAATATAAAATATATAAATAAAAACTTGTTTTAGAATCCCATTTTGTATGTTTTGCTGGTTTTAGTTAGTAATTTTTTTTAATCGATCATCTGCAATGCAATTTGTTACATTAGTAATTTAGGGTTAGGGTTAGTTGTTTTGTTTTGTGTGTTGGTAAATTACTGTAATTCATTAGTATTAGTAGTTGATAATAATTCTGCAGTTTAAATAAGTCATATGTTATAACTATTTATTATGTTCATATTCCCATTAGCACTAGTCTAATACAGCAGCTTGGTATGTTTTTTTTGTATTGAGTTGTTTAAGTTTACTCTCATTGCTTTGAATGAATTTCACAACAGCTTAGTATCGCCTTTTTTTCCTCTTAAAATAAATTGCTGCTGCTGCAATTTTGGAATTGATGATTTTGCTTATATGGTTAATCTCAGCAGGGCATGGATAACTTTCCCGACGACATCACTCTTCAAAACTTAAATATCACTGCACGGCAACTTAGGTTTAAGGTATTTCATTTTGTTAATCATAACAACACACATTGTCAATGAATTTGGCAACCACCATGTGCTTGGATTTGGACTAATTGTTTAGCAACGGAATTGCATTCTTCTTAGCAGGGTGAGTACAGCTGTCCAATACCTCAAGGGGCCATTACCTCCCCCGTGGCTTGTGACGTGGTTAAAGTTCTCTTGCGGCAAGGAATGAAGGTCGAAGAAGGGCAACCTGTGTTCGTTATGTATGTAACTAAACCTAAAACACCCTTTCCACCCTCTCAACCGAAAAAAATATTAAGTATCAAGAATTTTCTGGAGCACTCGGGTGTTGGTATATATTATATGAAAGATGTATTAGCGGAACTCGATGATCCCAAACATGACCCCGTGGCAGGCCTTGATAATGAAGAAAGTTTTTTTGAAAACTTCAAGAGGTTTGATACTGTCGTGGACCATTCGGATCACCTTTTTTCAGCACCTTCTTGTTCGCCAGTCAAGCAGGTAGGTAAATGTCTGTTTTCATTTGATGATATCATACTCATAATAAATAATAATATTAATATTATCGTCTCATACGCATATACATGTGATATATGTTTCAGCTTCCAAATGATTGGGCTAACAAGATACACGAAGAATGAAATATTCTTAAGGAACACTTACCTGGTATGCCAATAGTAATAACACTCCTACGTTTTTTATCTATTAATTTCTATTCTTCTTATTCCAAGCATATTTGGTTGGTTACAACAGAGACGATATTCATGAGGGCTTATGAAGATAGGAAGGACCTCTTAAGAGCTGTGATGATCGGACCAAAGGGGACTCCGTATCATGACGGTCTCTTCTTTTTTGACCTGTGTTTTCCAAGCAACTATCCTCATAGCCCCCATGTAAGTCATTTCTCTTCCTCTTCTTGTTGATCCTAATATGAATGTTAATTTAAGTTTCACATAAATAAGGAATGATTGGTTTTTCAGCGCGTGTGCTCTCTCTCTTTATATCTTGGTGTCTATCCAAATCTGAACGATTGTGATGAGGTTCGCCTGATCCGTATGTATACAACTGCTATACTGGAAAAGACGTGGGTGCCTGGCACTTTTAATATGCTCAAATATCTTGTCTCCATACAAGGTCTCGTTTTTAATATACAAAGACTTTGTTTAACGTACTTTCGATGATGGGAGATACGGTGGCTGGAGGATCACCTTCAATTCCTTACTATACAACGAGAATATCCTTATCAAATCACTGAAAACAATGGTTTGTACCATGACCAAACCACCCAAGGTAACTAAAAACTTTTCAATTTTCTTTGTGTTCCTACAGTTGCTTAATTTATATGCTTTTATCTAACTATATCTAAATATATTTTGCTACATGATGCGTCCAGCACTTTGAGCCTTTTGTGGCTGGGCATTTTCGCAACCGTGCACAAGATATCCTAATGGCATGTAACTCTTATAAGGAAGGTATGCAAGTCGGGTTTCTTGTCAGTAGTAACATTCATACCTGTTCAACTAAGTTCAAGAGAGATTATGCCTCATGCATCAAGTTACTTGTAAAGGCATTTAACAAAATCGGAGCTAAGGAAGTTGAGGTTTTCTTCATCGAATTGAAACGAGCACTCCTCCACCTGCATCTGCAGCAACCCCTGTGAGTCTTCACTGTCATTTGCTGATATAGTATATTGTATGCAAGATTTATATAAATGTGTTTTTCTGTCTATTATTAAATTCTTTTAAAATTTTCAGGTTGTTGATGAAGACATGTATGCTTCGGTTGTGAGAAAGAGGAAGGTATAACTTTGTTTCTATGTATTAAAGTTACAAAGCTGGAAATTGAATCATCATATATCGAGTTCTATGGTCCTCAGGTGTAGTTTTTCTATTGATTCTTGTACTTGATTCTTGAATTTTTCTCAGGTGGTTTTTGACGAAGGCTTTAAGAAGAAAAGGATGAAGGTATTAGTTTCTTTCATTGTCTCAGTTTTTGAAAACATGGGTGGCTTGCAAATTGATGACATTTTCTGTTGAGAAAATGCTTTTCAACCTCTTATTTACAAGCCCACCATCTTTGTTACAGTGTGGCAGATTGGTGATAGAGTCGGATGTTATTTACAAGCATGTTAACTGGGTGTGTTTGTTTTTTAAAAAAAAGTTTTACTAGGCCTCTTACTCTTACCAGTAAGAGGTGGGCAGACGTTTTTCTTGTTTGTTTTTTTCTTTTGAGTAAGACCCAGTTAGACATATAACATCTTACTCAGTAAGAGGTGAGAGACTTGTCTTAATGCTCTTACTGTTTTGTAAACTTTATATAATATATTTAATTGCTTATTAACTATGTTATATTTATGATAAAAAGTCTTGTTTCATATTTACATAAGTTATTTATTATCGCATTGCGTTGGTTTAATAAACAAATTGCAAAAACGAGCACTTACAATCATTCACACAATTATACAAAAACAAACAACATTATTTCGTTCAGATTTAGACCTTCTACCCACCTCTTACCAGTAAGATGTGGTAGTCAGATTCAGACCCAAAACATCTTAATGAAACAAACACACCCTTAGTCTCTTTGTTCTTGTTACATGTTGCAGAGCGTTGATCATTGTTATTCCTGGACTGTCAGAGCACCCTCTTTTACGGTGGCCAAGGTTCTGGTAGAGGAGGGATCGCAAGTCGAAAAAAGGGCAACCTTTGTATATCATGGACCCAAGGGAACTTGAGGTTTGGAATCAAACAACACAACTAGAATCTGTTGGAAATGTATATATTTACAAACATGTGAATGTCCGGATTCGAATCGTGACCACGGGATTGCACACATTAGCGAATGAGAATTAAGGTTAATAATTAATGTTTATGTTTACGATTAATTATTGCACATTAAGTCCGGATAACGATCGTTAAGTATTTAACGGAAAAATGACTAACGACAGTTAAATGAAAAGAGAAGGACTAGTAATGGAAATCTTGAAAGTGAAAAGTTATGGGTTTTCTTTGGGCTTTGTCTCATGGCCGGCCATAGGGTAATCCCAACCCAAATCCATAACTTGTTCCCAAAGTATTCCATCTACTATATAAAGAGGGTTAGGTTCTAGGGTTTGACACACACACTTGTGCATTGAATTAACCCTAGATCTCTCCTCTCCTCTCTCTAGTCTAATATTCGTCCAAGCACCCCATTTGTAAGGGAGTTTGGTTTCGTTTTTCTTAAACGAGGACTTGTGTTAGATCTAGCAATCGCTTGATTCGTTTGGTTAATTCGTGTGTACAAGAACGTGGTTGTAAGACATTATTCTTACACCAATAAGTACTTCTTTGTTTTGCTTTGCTCGAGGGTTGTTTTGCTTTGCTCGAGGGATTTGAAATTCGCAAGAGGTACGTTACGCATACTTTCAGTTAATTAATTTATTTGTTATGATCTTAAGTCTTCCGCTGTGTACTCTTGATGTCTATATGTTTATTGTATGTTTTATATATTATAAACTCAACAGTGGCATCACGAGCCTTGTATAACAAGTAATTAATTACTGAAACACATAATTAAAATAAACATGAATGTGTTATTATTTGTATGCTTAGATCTAGGGTTTGCAAAACCTAAACCCTATTTTTTTGGGGCTTTTTTTATGGTGCCCTAATTAGGGTTTTGTAAACTATTGTTTTAATTGGATTAGAAACCCTAAGATGCATGCAACTTTATGTGTATATGTGTAACTTTGATTTAATTGCATTAATTGTTAAGTGTAATTTTATGTCCATGATAATTATCTGCATGTTTTATCATGGATCTGCTTTTATTGTATGTCTTTCTTGTTTAAGTGATATACACTATATTATGATAGATCTAAAATTGGGGAAGACCTCAATAATTATTAATTTAATCAATTATGTGCTATGTGGTATGTATTTAATTTTGACTTGCGCAATCGATGAATCGATGCATGTGGTTCACCTTGTACATAGATGAAAACGGGTGAAAGTCTTAATTAAATATATGCATATTGTCAAATCTAGAATTGGTTATTAATAGGATTTATCAAAACCGTTTGCATGTGGCTATTTGATATGCATGACTTTTATTTGTTATGCATTCATTGTTTATTTGTTTATTTTTTCAAATACTTGCTTGTTTGTTATGTGTAACAAGAGGTATTTTACAAGAAAAATAAACTGACCTAAACAATGGTGAAACATGTATTTTAAGAATAGTAATCATAATCGTTTAATTGATTGATGACTTTGGTACAAATGGTCTGAAAGACTCACCCATGAGAATGAACTAATAAAAGGGGTTTAAAGAAGTGCGCACAGTCACACTGAAAGGATGTCTAAGGTTGTGCTTTAGCGTGCACTGTCCTCTGCCCTCTGTAAGTTCGAGTGGAGCTACTTAGTAAGCCGTTAAATGTGCAAGCTCATCTTAAGGGCGAATTAGTTTTAATTCCATGCGCCACTTCGGTGGTAATTATCCGAAACACTAAGTGTTTACACTTATGCAAAAGTACGGTATAATGGATGATAATTAATACTAAATTCCTTGATTGGTGAATCCAATACCTCAATTAAAGTTTGATGATGAAAAGCTTATACATTAAAACAAGATATATATGTTTTAATAAAAACTATGCTACAAAGGTGAATGCATGACATCTTTGTACATATTTGATTTAACATCAAAACTATTACCCTTTAATTTAAGTTATATGCCATCCAACGAAACGGAAACACCTAAGATTACTTTTTATTTGCGTGAGATCGTGACTTAGATCGTAATCAAAGGGTAAAATGTCCACGTGTCGTGAGAGCGGGCATGGACGATTTTGCGGTTTCTTAAGTTGGACAACTTAATTGAGTTTTGTAGTGAGAGCTGGCAACTCAAGGCATAAGATGGGATAAAACATGTTTACATGGCGATTGATATTGGCTATATGTAAATCCCATAAATCTAGGAATTGCAATTGAAATTGGCAATTGAGCAAATGCTCTACCATTTTGTATAAGGTTCATTACTAGCAGATCAACTGATGTAATGAAATTATGACAATTTGGATCCTAGTTTTCAATAAATATTAATTGGTTATATGAATATGAACCTTGGGTATTTAATTGTTTATTGAAAAGGTTAATTATCGAAAATACTAAAATTGAATTTTGTAATTCTTTTGAATGTATAAATGCAACATTTAACCGTAAACGTGGTTTAGTATTTGATTAGTAAATTGATCCATTCTAGCATTCAAACAAATGTTTGATCGAGAATAATTTACTGATAAGACAAACGAAGTCTCTTTTCCATGGGAGAAGCATGAGACTCAATCCTATTCCTTTTCATGAATGAGAAAGGTATAATAGGAACATTTGAATTGTCTAAATTCTAATGTAACTCTTAGCAATGAATTGCACATCTTATTTTCCATAAAGATTTCATTACCCTCATTTGGTGAATGAATCCTTTGTAACAACATGAATGTTGGTTAACTGGAAAACATGTATATGAGTTACTAGATTAGAAGCTAGACTAATTACCGAAAAATTGGTAAAAGGCAAACTAGCATATTTTTATCTAGTTGTTTTGCTTTAGCCTTTAAAGGCACTACATACCAGTATGGGGATGGTAGGCTTGTTGAGGAAGAAATTGCATACCCAATTTTTCGAGTTAATAACATTGATGGATAACCTATCATTCATATAGTAGAATACACCTTTTAGTACCTTAGTAATGATTACGTATGGTTCTTCAAAGGTGTAAGAAAGTAAAAAGCAAGCAAGTTGTTTTCACTGGTTATGCAACACTTACAATGTTGTCAGATTCAGTGGGAGCATTTGTGTTGCATTCCTGAATAAGAAGTTGTTTTAATGATTTCTAATTCAGTGGGAGCTACAAGCCTTATTTCCTGTGTAGTAACCCAGATTATCTTCAAAGATAATTACTTTCCAATTGTAGGCACTTATGTTTTTTTAAGGAGAGTCATGTGCGTTTCCTTACTAATCAATATAGTCCTATATCTACTGGTTATATCTATGACACAAATCATATTAATCAAATAAACGAACGTGTATCGTGTTGTTTATATGCTACATGATGTTGTTCCATGTACAAGTGGGAGAAATCTTATTGTGTGCAAGGTACAACACATATTAACATGATTTAAAAGAATTCTCTTGACTGTAAAGTAAGAGAATAACGTTCTAATAGGAAGTATACATTTATATATGTATGATTGCCCTATTAAGAACATGTGTCAAGATGATAACAAAGACTACTTTATTTTAAATATTTATGTCATTCAATATTTAAGAAACACTTGTAGTTACAATTTATGTTACGTGAGAACGTGAACTAGATTGTAGCCCAAGGTAAAATATCCACGTGTCGTGAGAACGAGCATGGATGATTCTGCAGTTTCTTACATGGAACATTTCATGGAATGACATAATTAAATGAAGTAATCTAATACTACCTTGAATTTGAGTATTCGTTGAATGACTTAAATATATGTAGTAAATATTAACTTGAAATATGAATTGAAACCCGAGGTGGTGTTCATAATTACTTTAATTATAAATGTTTATGATTTTGTAAAGTCACAAACATGAAGTCTTTTAATACAAGACTTAGAATATAAAGTAAGACGTTAACTTGCTATGTTTTAAGACATATGCATGAAGTCAATGAGTTAATCAATGACTTATAACGTATAGTGGGATTATAACTAATATGTCTTTTGACTTGGTCAAAAATATTTGTGTTATAATACATGCAATTGACTTGGTAATTCTATTGTACCATTAAGTTTTACTTTGTTGGTAAATATGATAAACCAAAGAGTAGATGGTTATCTTAAATATTGTTAGATTAATCTTACAATATTAATTCTAAGGAAATACCATAGTTTTATGGTATGTTCAGTTAGAAGAATCAAAATCTATTGGCATTGTTTGATTCAAGATAACTATAGTTTCTTCCAAAAGTTATCAAGGTTAGTAGATTGAGTATAAATTGAATATACTCAATAAGACTCCAACCTAGAAGATTAATAAGACACCATTTGTTTATGGAATGTGATGAATCACATTAAGTCTTATAAATGAAGTTCTGAATTTGTTAAACTGCTTATAGAGTGAGTTGTAACAAACTAATATTAGGAACTGTCAATGTTTTTTGTAATATCCCAAAAGAACACAATGTATTGTTGCTCTACTTGCTAAACTATTTAAAGGTAATCTTTAAATTTTTAAAGGCAAGTGGGAGTTTTGTTTAGATCTTGAAAGATTGAATTACAAAATACATAATCTTCTAAAATGCACTAGCAAATATCATAATGAGGCTAAACATGAAAATGATAGACCTCAATATGATGGAATTGTCATTCATAGATCCGTAAGGATATCTCAGATATTTAATATCTGAGGAATATGAGTTACAGGATCATGGTAAGCCTGTTAATCATAATGATAAATTTACCAAATGTTGAATTGTGGAAAATCAATCATACTATGAATGTAAAGATGTTGTCCATAAAGATAATCAACTTTAGATACTTGGTTTATCTTAATAAATGAAAATGAGTTTCTTCAAAGGATGGAAACCCTAGTGGTTTAAATCTTTATGTAGAAATCATATGGACAATATTGTACATGTATTTAATGTATGTCTAGTGATAATAATATCAATCATACTTAAGCAATTAACTATGATTGAATATTCTTTCCTAGATACATTAAATAGAAGTATAAAGATTATAATTGTCATGCTTAGTTTCATTGATATGAAATTTTGACAATGAATGTCATAACTCTTTGTTGAGAAATTACTTTTGCGAGGACGATGAGTAATACAAAGAAGTTTTATGAATTCAAATAATCCTTGGATATGTACAAACTGCAAGAATCCATGAATGGATATATGCAAGCATCTAGGAGATGTTTCTTATGTTTAATATTAAATCCATGTTTGATTTAATAAATAAAATAAGATTGCTCATAAGTATTCTTGAAAGCTAGTGGGAGTATTATTTATTTTTCTTAAATCTTATATGTTGTATGGGCAACTACATTCCACTTAAATTAAGTTTTAGTTGGGAATGTACTTCGTTTGTAAGATTTGGAAATAAGATATATAACCTTGGAATATATGTTTATTATTATAAACATATGCGATAAATAAATGAGTCAAATAGAACATGATGAATACATATCTTTGACAAGATAGTATATGAATGAGATCTTAAAGTCTAACTTGAAGATTCATCATGAACATCATGTTGTGTATAAAGTTGTTGTGTCATGCTTGATTACAAGATGATTTGACAACATTGAAAGTTGTTAGTGTAATAAATATTTTAAAGGAATATGTTTGGATTTAGAATCACATTCCACAACTGAGATGCTCCTAGATTATATGGATGATTATATGACAATTGTTTCATAATTGTCATTGCCAACAAACTTGAGTTTTGGTAGGCACCAACATTACAATAGAACTGTTCAAAAGTTTACGGATATTTAAAGAGCATATTGTTGTACACAATGATGCTAGTATAATTGAGATGACACTCAATTTTAGTCACGGTATCCTTGATGATGACCATGTTGACTAGTTATGCTCAACTAAGAGCATAGTTGCATTATATATTAAAGAATAAAGAATACTTTAAACTTTAAAAGTTTTGAAAGATGATTGTCATATAAAGGTGGTTCAGGTTGTCACGCACCTTATGGAATAAAATGACAATATCAAGATATGTGTAAACACGTACAAGAAATTCACTTATTGAATTCTTGAAATAAGTATTCTCAAAATTCCTATAGATCAAAGTTAATTGAAATTATGCCTTGTCAACAAGTATGATTTTCATGACTTGTGGCAAAATTCATTAACTAATATTATCATGCATTGATCTATTTAGTATTTGGATAAAGGATGTTAAACAATTATTATTTATAATGAATTAAAGTACGGTATACGTTTAATTTCATTTATAATATTGTATCCTATATTTGCATGTTTAAATCCTTGAATAACTTAAGTTATTCTAAATTGTCCGTTGTCAATCAATAACATGGGAATGATATTGAATTAAGACAAATCTGAGTATTAGTTAGAATATACTTGAAAGTATATTGATGCGTAGCATGACTAATTTCAGATGATATTCAATGAATTGAGTATAGGATTTATCCCACCCACATGATGATACTTTATGGATCTTAGTCATTAAGTATATCATGGATATTTATCCTCTGACTTGAGATACAAGAGATATGTCATGGATGTAGTGCATTTTTGTGAAGCAATCTAACGCTACACGTAATTGGTAGTTATAAGGGTTGTTTTCAGAAGTGTTGCGAAATTTATGAATCCTGCTTGTAGTCAAAATGGGATTTGTTTCCTTCAAATTTATTTTGAAGTATAATACTCTGGGCCCTCGTAGGATTGTTAAGATGTTTGTATGGCCATACCCAAGGTCTTCGGAATATGTTCGAAGAATTGGTAATCTTAATCAATCATATAAACCGATAAACAGAATAGTTAATTAAGAAATGAGTGAGATCCATATTCTTATTAACATGGTATTAGAAACAAAAGGATGAATATGATGATGAATCATCAAACTTTGTTTTTCTCCAGAAAACCATACACGAGTTGTACCGGGGGCATTGGCGTGTTGCTAGACGCTAACCAATGTCATTTCACGTTTTGTAAACATATCCAAGTGGGAGCTGTTGGAAATGTATATATTTACAAACATGTGAATGTCCGGATTCGAATCGTGACCACGGGATTGCACACATTAGCGAATGAGAATTAAAGTTAATAATTAATGTTTATGTTTACGATTAATTATTGCACATTAAGTCCGGATAACGATCGTTAAGTATTTAACGGAAAAATGACTAACGACCGTTAAATGAAAAGAGAAGGACTAGTAATGGAAATCTTGAAAGTGAAAAGTTATGGGTTTTCTTTGGGCTTTGTCTCATGGCCGGCCATAGGGTAATCCCAACCCAAATCCATAACTTGTTCCCAAAGTATTCCATCTACTATATAAAGAGGGTTAGGTTCTAGGGTTTTGACACACACACTTGTGCATTGAATTAACCCTAGATCTCTCCTCTCCTCTCTCTAGTCTAATATTCGGCCAAGCACCCCATTTGTAAGGGAGTTTGGTTTCGTTTTTCTTAAACGAGGACTTGTGTTAGATCTAGCAATCGCTTGATTCGTTTGGTTAATTCGTGTGTACAAGAACGTGGTTGTAAGACATTATTCTTACACCAATAAGTACTTCTTTGTTTTGCTTTGCTCGAGGGTTGTTTTGCTTTGCTCGAGGGATTTGAAATTCGCAAGAGGTACGTTACGCATACTTTCAGTTAATTAATTTATTTGTTATGATCTTAAGTCTTCCGCTGTGTACTCTTGATGTCTATATGTTTATTGTATGTTTTATATATTATAAACTCAACAGAATCAACCGTTGAGAAGATGGTGGAGAGGAAGCGGAGGTTGCATTTTGGTATTTGTTCTATGGAAGATGTGTTAATGGACCAGAATCATAGCCGCCAAATGGATGGGCATGGTAATGAAGATGTTCAGAAAATGTATGAAAACTTCAACAAGTTTGATGCTGCCGAAAGTAGTTCTGTAACGATCCAGGTAAAGTGTGTGTTTTTTTTATTGGATTATTGTATCAAGCACGAATTATAATTGTATTTTGTGACGCGTGAATGTGATTGACATCTTACAGCCATCAAAAGAGTGGGCCGACAAGCTAGGTGCTGAGAATTTTCTTTGGTATGCGGATCCAAGAACGATTTGGATGTATGCTTTAAGGAACTTGTAGCTGGATTGATCAAAGTTGGAGCAAAGGGAAATCAAGAATGTCTTCCTTTTTAGTTGTAGCGAGTTTGGTTAATTATCTTGTTTGTAACAACGGGTTGTATCGTACAATGATACTATCTAGCATGATGTTTATTGTCGTAATTTATGTGTTTGAAGCTTGAGGGTTGTATCTTACAATGGAAGTAACTAGCCTGATGCTTGTAGTCGTAGCACCTTTTTGACAAGTGATCTTATAAAATGAAAAGGTCCAAAATCAACAGTATGTATGTAAACAATAAGCAAAGTCATCTTTGACAATTGCTTTAAGCAACTTGTAGATGCATTCATCAAAAGTGGAGCAAAGAGATGTCAAGAATTCTATCATCTTAAGTTGTTAAGGAGTGTCGTTAATGATCGTGTTCGCGTACCTCTTGGATTTTATAGTTGTTTTAGTTCAGTAAAGATAACACATTTTTACATCATAAATTTAAAATCAGTAATATGGTGGACAAGATCTGTAATCTTACATTATACTGCAAAATAAACACCATAAACACAGAAAAAAACCCAGATCAAAAACATAAAAACAAAACATCTTTAAACAGATAAATAACCCAAACCAAACACAAACAATCTAAAAACAAAGTAACCGAATTAGTCAAACCAAGATTCGTATTTTCTTTTCTGATTTGGGAGACCCAGATCTTAAACTATAAATGTGTACGACAAACACATAATAAAACTTGCAAGCTTGCAGATGACAAAAGCACTCAAATATGAAGCATTTTTTGAAGACAAAAACCAAAATCAACAATATGTATGTAAACAATTAGCAAAGTGATCTTTGACAATTGCTTTAAGCAACTTGTAACGAGTCTCGTTAATGATTGCGTTTGTTTAGCTCTTGGATTTTATAATTGTTTTAGTCGAGTAAAGATAAAACTTTTACATCATAAATACAAAATTTGTAATATAGTTAACCCATATCAAAACAATAAAAACCAAACATCTTTAAACAGAGAAATAACCCA
Source organism: Chrysanthemum makinoi (assembly GCA_910596185.1). Lineage (NCBI taxonomy): Eukaryota > Viridiplantae > Streptophyta > Magnoliopsida > Asterales > Asteraceae > Chrysanthemum > Chrysanthemum makinoi. Next base: position 231,495,368 of record OU343223.1, on the reverse strand, counting down.
AATCAAATAATCTAAAAACAAAGTAACCGAATCAGTCAAACCAAGGTACTTTCTACAAGCTTAAAAAAGAACAAGTTCTAACACTTATAAAAATCCCTCCGTCAAAAACAACAAACTCTATTAATCCAACATCTCAGATTGCAATTCCACTCCACACTCCCATGTAGCCTCAGCATTCTGTCCAACAATGTAAAATGCAAAGGGTTATAAAATGTTTATTCATATATCAATAAATAATAAAGGTGTGACTCAACTTTTATTAATTGACCATGAGCCTAGTAAAGAATGCTGAGAACATAGATGGTTTTGCACTTTTCCATTTTTCCAAATAATATGTTAAATCACAGTAAACTTATATTAATGGTTTTTCACTTTTAGAGTAAGAATCTCATTTAGACATGCTTTACGAGGGCCTATATAGGCGGTTTCTATGTCTATGATCTGAAAGGACACCCTAAAATGAGCTTATTTAGTTAAGAAGTCAGAGCCAATTCCCAACAACACAGATCAGTTACTTAAGTTATCCATTGTAACAGGATTATATATCATTTGTGGCGACGCATTTAGCTAAATCACAAAGAAGGAAACTAAATAAATCTTTGCTAAGGTACTAGTTTCCTGATATTTGTTACATAAAAGATGGGCATCAGTTTAATCAATACCAAACAGCCAAGAATAAACGATATATCTGATTCAAAGTTAAAAAATCCTTAAATGAGCACGATAGGATCAGAAATCTCAAACACGCTGAAAAAACAGCTTGTGAGTGATTATTTGCTTCTCTTATACATACTAAGTGAAATCCGTAAAAAGAGTCGAGGATAAAGGTAATTGTTTTTTTTACCTCTAGCTATGAGCATCGGAGGCTTCATCGTCACTGAAACCTCCTTGAGTGGCAGCATTGGCTGCTCCCAAATTTCCAAGTCTTCCTCCAGGGTGCTCATGTAGTAACGGGCGTTTACCATCCACTGTCGAGTATAATGGAAGCAAGGAGTGAGGACGGCGAGCTGCTTGTCAAGTAGCTCCTCATCGTCAAGGGCATCACAGAGGAGATCCATGAAGAAGTGGAGCTTATCCTTGATCTCGTCAAGTTGTCGGCATTTCTCTTCGAAGAGTGATTCCATCTGTAACATAAGGGGCATGAATTGAAGATAACTTGTACAATTTAACAAGATATATAGACAGAACAAAATCTGTAATATAGTTAACTCAGATAAAAAAAATAAAAACCAAACATCTTTAAACAGAGAAATAACCCAAATCAAACAATCTAAAAACAAAGTAACCGAATCAGTCAAACCAAGGTACTTTCTACAAGCTTAAAAAAGAACAAGTTCTAACACTTACAAAAATTCCTTTGTCAAAAACGACAAACTCTATTAATCCAACATCTCAGATTGCAATTCCACTCCACACTCCCATGTAGCCTCAGCATTCTGTCCAACAATGTAAAATGCAAAGGGTTATAAAATGTTTATTCATATATCAGTAAGTAATAAAGGTGTGACTCAACTTTTATTAATTAACCATGAGCCTAGTAAAGAATCTTTGAGAATAGAGATGGTTTTGTACTTTTCCATTTTTCCAAATAATATGTTAAATCAGAGTAAAGTGTCTACTAACCCTATATTAATGGTTTTTCACTTTTAGAGTAAGAATCTCATTTAGATATGCTTTACAAGGGCCTATATAGGCGTTTCTATGTCTATGATCTGCAAGAACAACCTAAGATGAGCTTATTTAGTTAAGAAATTAGAGCGAATTCCGAACGACACATATCATTTACTTAAGTTATCCATTGTAATAGGATTATATATCATTTGTGGCGACGCATTTAGCTAAATCACAAAGAAAGAAACCAAATAAATCTTAGCTAAGGTTTTAGTTTCCTGATAATTGTTACATAAAAGATGGGCATCAGTTTAATCAATACCAAACGTAGAGAATAAGCGATATATCGATTCAAAGTTAAAAAATCCTTAAATGAGCAGGATAGGATCAGAAATCTCAAACACGCTGAAAAAACAGCTTATGAGTGATTATCTGCTTCTCTTATACATACTAAGTGAAATCCGTAAAAAGAGTCAAGGATAAAGGTAATTGTTTTTTTTACCTCTAGCTATGAGCATCGGAGGCTTCATCGTCATTGAAACCTCCTTGAGTGGTAGCATTGGCTGTGCTGATGTAGTAACGGGCGTTTACCATCCACTGTCGAGTATAATGGAAGCGAGGAGTGAGGACGGCGAGCTGCTTGTCAAGTAGCTCCTCCTTTGTCAAGGGCATCACAGAGTAGATCCATGAAGAAGCGGAGCTTATCCTTGATCTCGTCAAGTTGTCGGCATTTGTCTTCAAAGATCGAGTGATTCCATCTGTAACATAAGGGGCATGAATTGAAGATAACTTGTACAATTTAACAAGATATATAGACAGAACAAACACTTAACATCAACACTGGATCATAAGATAAAAGTAATGAGAATAAAAAAAAAGAAGAAAAGCAGAGTTAGAAGGCGAATTCATCAAATATTTCAAAAAGGAACATTATTATAATTATGAGCAAAATAACACCCCCATTGAAGAAACTCAAACGTACAAAATTTATTAAACTCCATTGTAACAGGATTATATATCATTTGTGGCGATGCATTTAGCTAAATCATAAGAAAGAAACCAAATCAATCTTTCCTAAGGTTCTAGTTGTAGTTGTGGATCTTAGAAAAGATGGGCATCACTCTAATCAGTACCAAACAGCCGAGAAATAAATGATAAATCTGATTCAAAGTAATTTTACTTGCAACATGAATCACTAGAAAGTAATGAGAATTTACCTTATGTAAATATATTTCCAAGAACACCTATTTCAATAATGAAGACATGGTAACGTAATCGCCATGGTACATGCCACACCCATCTTTCTTGGATGAAATTCATGGGTTGAAATACTGATTCAAACACTCCAAAACTATGAAGAAGAAGATGAAGAAGTGGGTTTGCTTTTGTAATGAGGCTTGTGAGGTTTATAAACTCATACCGAGCACCGAGGTTGTTGTGCAAAATTTATTGCAAAGGTAATGTTTTGTGTAGTTTGGTTGGTGTGCAGGTCCAAATTGGTCAGGCTGGTATGTTGACCGAATTCAATGCGCATTGAGTTGATGAAATGCAAGTTAAATAGCGAGATTGTGAGGTTGTTTAAGAAGTTTAACGGCCCGTTTGGTTGAGGTGTTTTTGTTGGGGTTTGGATTAAAAGCTTCAAATCAAATGTTTGGTTTCATTTTTGAATATATGTTTAGATTTTAATCCTAGATAATAAAAGATGTGTTAAAATTAAGAGGCTTTAAGGGTTTATGACAAAAAGTGAGATTAGTTTTTTTTTTTTTTTATCTTCTCACAATTAATATAAATAAAATTTAATTTATAATTTAATATATAATATATTTTTAAATATTATTTTCTCTCTTTTACCTCAAATCCAAATCCAAATCCAAAACTAATTTCAAATCTAAATCCAAATCCTAATCATAAACTCATCTATAAATCAAACGGGCCCTAAAAACTCAATTAATGTTTGATTATTAGCTTATCAAGTTAGAGAATACTTCAAAAAAAAAAAAAAAAAATAGAGAACAAAATTCTCTATGCAAGCTTTTTAGTTTTTTTCTTTTTTTTCCTTATAAAAGCGTGTGTAAAAAACGTGTAAAAAATGTGTATAAAACTGTGTATAAAAACGTGCATAAAAACGTGTAAAAAAGTGTATAAAAATGTGTAATAAAATGCATATAAAATCGTGTATAAAAACGTGCATAAAACCGTGTAAAATGCATATAAAAACGTGTGTAAAAAACGTGTATAAAAATGTGTAAAAAACGTGTATAAAAACATGTAAAAACGTATATAAAAATGTGTGTAAAACGTGTATAAAACGTATACAAAAAAGTGTGTAAGAAACATGTATAAAATCTTGTGTATAAAAACGTGTGTAAAAATCGTGTATAAAAAGCGTGTAAGACGTTTATAAAAACGTGTGTAAAAACGTGTATAAAAATGTGCATAAAACGTATATAAAAATGTGTATAAAACCATATATAAAAATGTATATAAAAAAGATGAAAGTCAAAGGACTAACGGTGAAAGTCAAAGCAAACCACATGGACCATTATTATAAAAATTTTAAGTGAAAAATGGCATAGGACTAACGGAGAAAGTTAACGCAAACGACAGGAACCATTACTGTAACTTTAAAAACTGGTAACCTGTCAATATTATGTATATTGGTAAGTATTTGAAAGTATATTACGTATGTTAAAAATAAAATAAATATGTTACGTATATTGATTAATTTGAGAAAGTTTGTTACATATATTCAACCTTCACCCATGCAAAAAAGTAACTAAAAGTACAAAATGAATTAAAATGATATAAAATAAAGATGAAAGAGATGGTTAAATTAGCCGGAAGCTTGAAAAGATCCTTAAATCATTGGCTAAAACGTCTTCGTTTCAAATGGTGAAAAGTTTTTCCGATAATTTTTTTGAAGTCCTTAGAAAAAAAAATTATTGTAAAAAACTTACGTTGTGGATACTTTTATCTAAGGCAACAACCTCAACTTGATCATAATCACAAGCAAAAAAGTAAGTCTTTATAAAAAAATTTACAAATTTATATAAGAGTAAAATGTAGAAATCGTCCCTGTGGTTTGCTCAGATTGCAGATTTCGTCCCTACAATTTCGAAAGTGCAGGCGGCCTCCCTGTGAGGAAAAGTTGAGTTCATTTTCGTCCCTGGCCAAATTGAAATGACTGAAATACCCTCGTCTTCATCCCCTTTAACTTTACAGGGACGAAATCTGCAATTTGAAAAACCACAGGGACCATTTATTTTTTGTCGAAAATAATTTTTTTCCGAAAATAATTTTATCAGTTTTCATCTGTTTTTGTCCGTTTTTAGTTCATTTTTAGATTATTGTCCGTTTTATCCATTTTTTATTTTTATTGTTTTGCCGTTTTATCCGTTTTTTTTCCATTTTAATGTGTTTCTTTCATTTTCTATTTTTCTGTTTTGTTTGTTTTAATATTTCATCATTTTGAAAAAAAATCAAAAAAAAAAATTTGAAAAAAATATAGAATTTTAAATTTGTAATTTTTTTCAAATTTGCAAAAAATTTAATTTTTTTAAATTTTCAATTTTTTTTTTGAATTTTTTTCAAAATGATGAAATATTACAAAACAAACAAAAAAAAAAAGAAAAATTTTGAAAAAAAAATTCCAAAAAGTAGATTTTTCAAATTTGGAATTTTTATTTCAAATTTCGAAAAATTATACTTTTTTTGGATTTTAATTTTTTCTTTTTGAATATTTTTTTCAAAATGATGAAATATTACAAAAACAAACAAAAACGTAAGAAAAATAGAAAAAATGTAAGAAACACAGACAAAAATGGAAAAAAAAACGGACAAAAACGGATAAAAACAGGCAAAAACGAATAAAAATAGGTAAAACGTAAAAAAATGGATAAAAACGGACAATAATCTAAAAAATGTATTTAAAACGGATGAAAACCGATAAAATTATTTTCGGAAAAAATTATTTTCGAAAAAAAATTCGACAAAAATAAATGGTCCTTGTGGTTTGTTCAAATTGCATATTTCGTCCTGTAAAGTTAAAGGGATGAAGACGAGGGTATTTCAGTCATTTCAATTTGGCCAAGGACGAAAATGAACTCAACTTTTCCTCACAGGGAGGCCGCCTGCACTTTCGAAATTGTAGGGACGAAATCTGCAATCTGGGCAAACCACAGGGACGATTTCTGCATTTTACTCTTTATAATAAGGTTGCAATCCCATTATATAAACTTACCCAAACATTTTCATAAAGGTTTTTAAAAAAAAACTAGCCGAAACAAAGAGGTGTGATCTATTTTAACAAAATAATAAATGTTTAGCGACTTTGCATCACAATCAAGTCGATAGTACATGGGCTAATTAGGTCGATAGTACCTTCTATCGATTAATGACTTCGTTATTACCCATTAAAATCGTAATGTAGGAGCTCTACAATCAAGTCGGGTTTCCATCACCAACCGATTCACATTTGGTTTCAAACCCATGCCTCTAGTACTCCTTAATAAGTATCTCGTGAGAAACTTATTAGGATATAACCGAGAAGTCACTTCACTATTATCTGTCTCATCACAAATACTCACTAAATCTCTCGTCAGAGGTTTAGTAGTATCAAGTTCAAGTTTCTAGATAACTTGACAACTTTTCTATAATGGCACCATCTCATTATTCACTATGCATATTCCAACACTATGGAATTTTAACGTGTTTGATTTATAATATAACAACCTCTCTAAATTGTCACAACTTGACAATATAGTGAGTTTAGTTCACATTCTTCAATGCTAACTTGCTTCCTGCTCATTCAAAAAGCAACTCAACTCAATATTTGTGAGTATAAATTAATTCACCGGCATGTGAATGTTAAACAATTTAGAGCACTGTCTTTTATTTCAATTAAAATCTTGTTGGAATTATATAACATAACATTCAATAAATAAACCACAAAACATCAAAGTATACATGCGGAAGCGTATATGAAATATTAACGAATAATTAATTAACATAAACAAGAATATGCGTACCTTACTTGATTCTAGCCGAACAAGAATCAAATCCACAAACTAACAATTTGGATGAACCCTAATTAGGGTTTATAGGATTGTATGAATTACCCCTTACCGTTTTGTAATTCAATCCAAGAATACTAACAATAATGTGTTAGTACCACTTTCTTGTACACACGTACTATACCGAATTAAAGGAATGCTAGTTTTAATCAAACAAATAACTTGAGTTTGAAAAAGTTAGGGATCGACACCCTTGAGGTGTGTGTCAACCGGTTTTAGCAAAGAAACACACAAAACAAGTTTTAGGTTTAGCTAATGAGTACTAGAGATAAATTACAAACACCCTTGGTTTTGTATTTATACCCAAACTAACTTGGTGAACAAGTTTGAGTTTGAGGTGGGTTGGGTTTGGTCCTTGTGGCCGATCGGTTTGGGCATCCCACAAGGGATTCCGGAACCTTCCCAATATTTACAATCTAGTCATTTTCCAATTACATTTAACGACCGTTAGTCCATTACAACTAATTACTTAACGTCCGTTATGTTATTTCGTTTAATTAATAAATAAATATAACTATTACATTTAATTATTAACTTTAATTCTCATACGCAAAGTGTGCAATCCCGTGGTCTCGAGTTCGATCCTAACTCACGTCTACTAATTTATATCCATAAAACCAACAGCTCCCACTTGGATATATCTTAATAGAGTAATCACATCGGTTAGCGTCTAGCAACACTTCGATGCCTCTAGTACGACTCGAGTAAGGCTCCTGGAAAACCTTTTAATGATTTCTTATTATTATTATCCTTTTGTTTCTAATACCACGTTAAATAAAGATATGGAATTAAGTCATTATTTATTAAACTATTATGTTTCTTGTTATAAGTGACTGACCAAGATTACCAAATCTTCTAAACATATTTAGGGGAGATTTTGGGTGCGGCCGCACAAACATCTTGTCAACCCTATGAGGGGCCCAACAGTATTAAACTCCAAATAAATTTAAAGGAACAAATTCTATATTGACTACGAGACTAACCCACAAACTTTGTAACACTTCTAGAAACAACCCTTATGACTACCAGTTACGTATAGCGTTAAGTTGCTCCACATAAATGCACTACATTCATGACACTTATCTGGTATCTCAAGTCTGAGGATAACTATTCATAATTTACTTATAACAATATCCACAAAGTAAATTATGTAGTTGGGATAAGTCCTATATTCAATTCATTGAATATCATCTAAAATTGGTATGCATTCTCATCAATATACTTTCAAGTATATTCTACCACATGTCTCAGATTTGTCTTAGTTTAATGATACTCCCATATCAATAATCGACAACGGACATTTAGAATAACATAGTTACTCACGGATTAAACATGCAAATATAGGACAACAATATTATAAATGAAAATAAACATAATCCAAACTTTATTTCATCAAAATAATAAATGTTTTACAATATCCTTTATCCAAATACTAATCACAGTTCTGAATGAAACTATTAGCTAAACGAAGTCCAATTCCATTGGCAAGTCCAATAAGCTTGTCTATAGCCAAAGCCTTAGTGAAAGGATCAGCTAAGTTATCATCTGTGTGAACTTTTAATAGATTAATTTCACCTTCACGGACTTGTTCCCGAACATAGTGATACTTCAGTAGAAATGTCCGGTGCCCTTCATGACTCAGTGTTCATTGGAAAATATGATTGCAGCAGAATTGTCACAATACATATCAATAGGCGATTCAATTGAAGGCATAACACCAAGCCCCGAAATGAATTTCCTAATCCAAACAGCCTCCATTGCAGCTTCCGGCACTATGTATTAGGCTTTTCGCAGATCGCAATCGTACTCGCTTCTTGCTCTTCCAGTCAACTGCTCATCCATTGATGACAAAGACATAACCCGTCTAAGACTTCGTATCATCTTTATCACATTGCCAGACGCATCACGGAACCTGTAACACCAAGCTCGTGTTCGGATTTTCACCATACAAAAAAACATATCTTTCAGATTCCTAAGATACTTTAGAATATGTTTAACAGATCGATGAAGTTCACCAGATTCTTGATATCGACCGGTCATGTTCTGGAACGCCACATCGGCCTTGTGCATCTCACAACATACATAATAGATCCTACTCAAGCATAAGGAACTTTACTCATGCGTGCCACCTCTGCAGGTGTTGAAGCACACATATCGCTACATAAGTCATGCTTTACTTCCATCGGCAAATATCCTTTCTTGGAATTTTGCATATTGAATCTCTTTAATATTTTATCAATGTAAGCGCTTTGACTTAAACCAATTAACCGCTTTGACCTATCTCGGTAGATCTTGATTCCCAGAATGTATGCAGCTTCTCCTAAATCCTTCATGGAAAAACACTTCCCAAGATATGCCTTAACATTTTGGAAACTTGGAATGTCTTTTCCCATAATTAATATGTCATCGACATAAAGGATAAGGAAAATTACATCACTCCCACTAACTTTGTGATATACACATGGCTCATCAAGATTTTGAATAAATCCATACCTTTTGATTTCTTCATCAAATCTCTTATTCCATTGCCTTGATGCTTGCTTCAATCCATAAATGGACCTTTGAAGTTTGCATACACGGTTTGGAAATTGTGGATTCACGAACCCCTCAGGTTGCTTCATATAGATGTCTTCATCTAAGCGACCATTCAAGAAGGCGGTTTTGACATCCATTTGCCATATCTCATAATCATACTACGCTGCTATAGCTATGAGAATTCTAATAGCTCTAATTTCCGCCAGAGAAAAGGTCTCCTCGTAATCTATGCCATAAGTTTGAGTAAAACCTTGCTAACTAGATGAGCTTTATAGACGTGTATATTGCCATCCATGCCAGTCTTAATTTTATAGAGCCACTTACTTCCAACCACCGTGGCGTTTGAAGGTAAGTCGACCTCTTCCCAGACTTCATTTTCTCTCATGGATTGCATTTCCCCATTCATTGCAACTTGCCATTTTTCCTTTTCAAGACTTGCCATGGCAGCTTTATAACTAGTAGGCTCTCCAAGATCTCCTAACATAGTTTCCTCAACCTCTAAGTTAAGACATAGACGTTCAGGTGCACGCATAGACCTTACGGATCTACGAACGGGAATCACTTCAACTTCGGTGGAGGACCTCGACTATCGTGTTCTACCGGAAATGCGTTAGTGTTTCAGAAGGTAATGCATCTTCATGATCATCTTCCGGATCATAAACTCTCCCACTGAATTCTTGAGATACGAGATCATTTTCAAGAAAATCTCCATACCTAGCAACAATTACTTTATTTTCACTTGGATAGTAGAAGTAGTAACCCATAGTTTCCTTAGGGTATCCTACGAAGATACACTTTACGATCTTTTTGGAGTTTATCTGCTCAAGTTACGTCTAACATACGCAACTAAATAAGACAGGTTAGGAGCTTTACCATGCCATATTTCATATGGTGTCTTATCAACCTTCTTTTTGGGAACCATATTTAGAATCAACACTGATTCTAAAGCATAGTCCCAAAAGGATAAAGGTAGAGTAGTAAGATTAAACATAGATCGTATCATGTCCAACAATGTATGATTTCTTCTCTCAGATACACCATTTTGTTGTGGAGTATATGGAGAAGTGAGATTCTGGACAATTCCATTCTCGGCTAAGTAATCTTTAAACTCTTAGCTTAGATACTGCGCCTCTATCGGATCGAAAAGCTTTAATCTTCTTTCCCAATTGCAGTTCTACTTCCGCTTTGAAAACCTTAAATGTTTCAAACACCTCATGTTTATGCTTAATTAAATAAACATAACCATAACGGCTGAAATCATCATAAAGGTTAAAAAGTAGCTAGCATCTCTTTGACACATGTCTAAGTGGTCCACACACATCAGTATGAATAAGACCAAGTAGATCGGAAGCCCTCTCCATATTGCTATGAAAAGGTTTCTTCGTCATCTTCCCGGATATGCATGACTCACATTTATCAAATGATTCATCATTGATATTTTGCAAAAGCCCTTCTTGTTGCAGATTATGCATGCGAGCCTTGCCTATATGAGCAAGTCTACAATGCCAAAGGTAAGAAGAATTCAAGTCTAACTTTATTTTCTTATTGATGCTAAACATCGAATTATTATATTTGTTAGATTCATTTCCAATCACATCAATTTCAAACACACCATTCACAGTAATCGCATTAAAATAAAATACACCATTTAAAGAAAAAGAAATTCCATTACGTGAAATAATATGAGTAAAACCATCATCCAACAAAACTGAAAAGGAAACAACACCTCTAATTATAGAAGGTGCGTAATGACAATTGTTCAATAACGTACTAAGCCCGAAGGCAATACTAAACTAAACGTTCATATGGCTTCAACAGCTGCATGTGCGCCATTTCCCACGTGCAGATATTGCTCTCTCCACTCTAAACCCCTGCAGTGTATTACAAATGTGAATATCACATCCAGTATCATATACCCAAGAATTTTTATGATTTAGAGTAAATAATTCAATGACAAATAAATTACCTGAAGAACCGGCGCCCGAGGACACGTCGTACTTCATCTTATTTGCCCGCAGTTCATCAAGATAGAGAGCATAGTTTCTCTTCCAATGCCCAATGACCTTGCAGTGGTGGCATGCTTGATCCTTTTTAGGATTTTCCTTCCTAGGAGTAAGGTACTTCTTGGGTTCTGGTTGATAGGCCATAACCTTTTTACCTTTATCAACTTTCCCTTTGCCCTTCACCTTCTTGTTGTGACGCGCGGTTTTGGCTTATTTATCCTTCCACACTGAATAGCAAGTACCTGGGGAGTAGGAGCCTTTTGAGGTAACCCTTTTTCATAGTCAATTAGCAATGCGTGTAGGTCAGTAATTGTCTTCCCCACGCAGTGCATATTGAAGTTCCGAACAAAACCATTATAATCCTTGTTAAGGGATCTGTTGATCAAGTTCACGGCCATATCATCTTCATAAGTTTTGCCAAGTGCCCTTAATTGGTCCATGTAACCTTTCATTTCCAGTACATGAGCACTTACGGGTTTACCCTCTCCCTACTTGCAGCTGTGTAATGCATCGATCAAATCATAAATTTCGATAGAAGCTGGTTTCTCGAACATAGTTCGAAGTTCATCGAGCATGTTAGATGGGAAGTAATTTTCGAATTGCTTTTGGAGAGCAGTTTCCATCGTTCCCAACATTAGGCAAGCCACATCGTTATGACGCTTATACTCAATTTTCCAAGCATCCTTATCCGCTTGAGGTGCGTCAGGTGTTGGTTCAGCAGGACAAGGAGTAATAATTCAACCGGTCATTTTGAAAAAAATCATAATTCTCAAAGAGCGGTGCCAACCATTGAAATTCTTAGAGCGACCAACTTTTCTCGATCAAAAAGCTTTTGAACGCAGAACTTAGTGCGTGTTATTGTTATCGTTGTTTTGAGCCATTTCTTCAGAAAAAAGTTCAAGTATTAGTATTTTCGATAATACAACTTTTCAAGAAAATAAAATATACCCAAGGTAATATAAACATACAACCATATAACTTTCTCGAAAACTAGGATCCAAATTATCATAGGTTCATTACATCAGTTGATCTGCTAGTAACGAAAGCATATAATAAGGTAATTTGTCGAACAATAATTGGCAAACTATTTCCAATTCCTAGATCATTATGGGATTTATATTTTCCAACGCTATTGCAAATATAAACATGTTTCATCCCATCTTATGCCTTGAGTCCAGTTCTCACTTCCTACTCAACTTAAGTGTCTAACTTAAAGAACTGCAAATATGTTCATGTAAGGTCTGACTTTACATAAAGATTTACCTGTCCATCACAATCTCGCCAAGTACTGTCATGACGTAAATTGCAACTTCAAGTGTTCCTTTTAATTAGATGGCACATAACTAAATTTATAAAGAGTACTAGTTTTGATTTTATGTGGTCAAATCAAATATGTACAAAGATGTCATGCATTCATCTTGTAGCATAATTTTAATAAAAAACTTTTTATTACCAATTCATAAAGATCAAATTATCAAAGTTTTGATTGAGGTATTGGGTTCATCAATCAAGGAATTTAGCGTTAATTATCGCCCATTATACCATACTTTTTCATAAGTGTAAACACTTAGTGTTTCAGGTAATTACCACCGAAATGGCGCATGGACTTAAAACTAATTCGCCCTTAAGATGAGTTTGTACATTTATGGCTTACTTATTAGCTCCAATTTGACTCGCAAGCAAGCGGAGAGTTTGGTCAGCGCTGAAGTAATAACCTCCTTCTTTAGGGTCACAATATTAATGCGCTCCCCTCCTAGTACTTCCCACACAGTCCATCAAATTGGGTGAGCCGTTCTGACCATTTGTACCAAAATCATCAATCAATTAAACTATTGAAAACTTAACTCTTAAAAACAAATCAAATTTCACCATTGTTTAGTCCGTATTATTTTTCTATTCTAAATTACCTTTTGCTTAAAACTGTCGCACATAATAAACAAACAAGTAAACAAATAAAAAATAAACAACTAAAAAACAATGAGCACATAATTAACAATTTAATATGTGTAAACAAGTAGCCACATGCAACTTATTCGATAAAACCTTATTAATAATCAATGTCTAGGTTAATTAATGTATATATTAATTAGGGCTTTCACTCTCTCAATTGAAAGTGAGCCACATACATCGACGAATCGATTGCGTAAACCCTTAATTAAAATATACCAAATAGCACATAATTGATTCATTAATATATAATTGGAGTCTTCCCCAATTCAAGATTTATCGTAAATAAACATGTGATAAAAATATCTTAACAATTAAACAATATTCAAGCAACAATCCATGACAAACATGCATGTATCATCATGGATATATCATAACAATTATTCAAATATTCACAAGATCGCATATCATCCCATGTCACATAACATATTATTCATGAATTAATCACGTAACATATATATTAATTCTAGGTTTCGATAAGGTTAACAAATAATTTAAAAACCCTAAAAAAAATTCTAAAGTGTCGACTAAAAAAAATTAATGGGGTACGCCCCATAAAAAATTAAATAAATCGACCCATGTAAAAAAAACACCAAAACCCTAGATTAACCATATCAAACAACATATAATTATTCGTTTTTTACGCGTTTAGTAATTAATTACTCATTAAAACCAATGACTCGTGATGCCACTGTTGGAATTATATAACATGACATTCAATAAATAAACCACAAAACATCAAAGTATACATGAGAAAGCGTATAGAAAATATTAACGAATAATTAATTAACATAAACAAGAATATGCGTACCTTACTTGATTCTAGCCGAACAAGAATCAAATCCACAAACTAGCAATTTGGATGAACCCTAATTAAGGTTTATAGGATTGTATGAATTACCCCTTACCATTTTGTAATTCAATCCAAGAATACTAACAATAATGTGTTAGTACCACTTTCTTGTACACACGTACTATACCGAATTAAAGGAATGCTAGTTTTAATCAAACAAATAACTTGAGTTTGGAAAAGGTAGGGATCGACACCCTTGAGGTGTGTGTCAACCGGTTTTAGCAAAGAAACACACAAAACAAGTTTTAGGTTTATCTAATGAGTACAAGAGATAAATTACAAACACCCTTGGTTTTGTATTTATACCCAAACTAACTTGGTGAACAAGTTTGAGTTTGAGGTGGGTTGGGTTTGGTCCTTGTGGCCGATCGGTTTGGGCATCCCACAAGGGATTCCGGAACCTTCCCAATATTTACAATCTAGTCCTTTTCCAATTACATTTAACGACCGTTAGTCCATTACAACTAATTACTTAACGTCCGTTATGTTATTTTGTTTAATTAATAAATAAATATAACTATTACATTTAATTATTAACTTTAATTCTCATACGCAAATTGTGCAATCCCGTGGTCTCGAGTTCGATCCTAACTCACGTCTACTAATTTATATCCATAAAACCAACAAATCTTATGCGCTTGATATGATAGCAATTTATTCTTTCACGAATAAATCCGATAGCTTAACATAAGTGGCAACGATTAGTAGACTCTTTATGCTTGTACTATACTTCCATGAAATTCTAGACCAAAGTCGTGATCAAGGTGAAGCCATGATCACGTTTGAAGGTCCATAATTCAAAATCATAGGTTAACGGTTTCAACTTAAGTTGCATACCAAGTCAGCCAAATATGCCCGGTTATCAATTTCATATCACTGTTACACGCATACACTAATCTACTCTTCATGGACAATAAACCAACTACTACAATCCTTATACAAATGGTTGCTAACTTAACCTTTTGTACAACTTATTGTTGGATTATGAGAGTTGGATACGTATAAAAACGACTAGAAGTGTGTGAGCCTATTGGGTGCACACACGTTAAACACATAGAATACGTTAATGTATGTTTAATACTTGACCCGTCTATTTGACCCGTTAACTATAGGTCCGATTACTCCATTATCCAAACCCATGACCGGTTATTCATGAGGGGTGTTTGGATTATGCTTTGGGCTAGTAGGACTTGTAATCAAATAAGGAAAGAGTTTGGCTTGGAGCTCAAGTTTAGAGCCCAAGAAAAGCTAGGGTTTGTGGGTTATATATACCCATTCTCTACCTCACAAAAATTACGATACATACTCTTATTCACATATAATTACAATCGATCCTTTACAACTTATGTTAACTCAATCCGATCAGAATTAT
Source organism: Chrysanthemum makinoi (assembly GCA_910596185.1). Lineage (NCBI taxonomy): Eukaryota > Viridiplantae > Streptophyta > Magnoliopsida > Asterales > Asteraceae > Chrysanthemum > Chrysanthemum makinoi. The sequence continues at coordinate 231,479,975 of OU343223.1, read as the reverse complement.
TATCTGATTAGGGTTCATGCATACGAAACCCTAATTGCATCTTTTGATCCAATTTGATCGAGGGTTTGTAGTGTTTGTTTGTGGCATTTTCATGGTTGAATAGAAGCTTCAAGATGGTGTTTTGTTTTGATGTTAACACGGGCATAAAAGAATCACATCGGGTAACTTTACCCGATATCGGACAACATAGTAGATTGGTTCTCGGATTGTTGGCAGATCTCGGACAGCAAAGGATCGTGTGATTCTAGGGTTTATTTGGTTCTCGGACGACAAAGGGTTTTTTGTTTTGGTTTGAGGGTTTCAAGTATGACAAATGGTTGTTTGGTTAACGTACACGACTAGCTTTATCGGGCGTATTCGTGTTAAAGTGTTTGTGTGAGCACTCGTAGAGGTGATCGTTTTTGATCATTTAGTTTCGTTGTTTGATATAACTTGCGGGTGACTACGAGGGTTAGTTTTCTTGTTTCCTTTTATATTCTAATGTTTATTAATTACGTGTTAACTTGATTACATTAACTAGATCCATATTTCACTGCGTACTCGTAGTGTTAATTGGTTAACATGTTTCTAAAATCCCAACACTTATTTTGTGATCTTATCATATAACTCAACTTATTAGTGTCACATAATAAATTATTTGTACTCTAAATGTTTACTGCTCTCAAGTTTCGTGAGTCAAAATCACAACTTTTGATCACACAACAATTTGAGAATGATTTCTCATGTCATCAAGATACATCCCCCAACATGTGATTAGTTTATCAATAATTTAATAGGTCAAATGGTTTCTAGCACAGTTTGTCTTTGCTCCACAAAGAGTATTTCTTACACTCTGTTTTAACAGTGGTTCATCGTTATTTATTTCTTAAATCTCGAAATTTAGTATAGTCAAAGCACATAAAAGATAAATATTCAACATATGTTTAGTAACATATAACTTTGATAAACAAAGAATCATACTCAAATAAAAAAGAGTACACTGGAAATAAAGACGATCACGCTAGAATTGGAAAAACGAGAACAAAGACAACAAATTATTTAAAGGTGCATGCCCTTAATCATAAAACTAGCTAGAAAACCAGAAACTATTAAAATTATCATGCCGCGAAGTTATCTTCATCGAGATGAACATGAGCCACACTATCCACAATTTCACCATCCACCACATTAACATCATCATTTCCTGACTTCCTCAACTTTCACTCACGTGCGTAATGGTCAGTCTCCACAAACATGGCATTTTCCAGTTCTCTTTGACGATCCGGTCTTCTTGAATTTGTCATGTTTCACCCCCAAGTTGACTTTCGTTGGACCGTTTCGTGAAGCTCTCTTCGAATAGTTTCCGACTTGCACATGATGAACAGTGGACCTATGATTCACTTGTTTATCTCTATTCCTAGCTTCTTCCTCAATGCGAAATGCTTCAAGAGATCATCCAACGAGTAATCATCTTTCTTATTTATCAACTTCTTCGAAATGTCATTCCAAGAATATGGTAATTTTGACACAATAGCACCAACTTGTAGCATTTCAGGAATAGGAATAGAAAGCACATTCAACTTGTTAATGAGAATTTGGAGTTGTAAATTAATGTGTTTTAGCAACTAAAGAAGAATGAAAAAGAAAAACGTTTTTTTGAAAAACAAAAGAAAAGAGACAAGCCTTATTACTTAAGTTGAGAAAAGAATAGCATGGCTAGTTATTAGACATGATTCAACTTTTTCTTCCACATAGTAAGTCAAGTATAGCATGTGTAAAATGTTTTACGGCAAGATATTGCATATCTTGGACCAAGTTTGTTTGTTTTCATGTTATAACAGTACATTACATGTTGCCTATATAAGCTACTAGAAATGTAATAAATTTGTACCAGTGAGTCCATTAAAAATAATACAAGTGTTTCAAGTTTCTAAATAAAGGATATTTTGAGTGCATTGTTTTTTCATATACCAAAGAGTTTTGTTTATACTTTGTCGAAACATATTTTGTGAGAAAATTTTTTATGAAAGTAACGTCTCATATATATCCAACATAAATTGGTATCAGAGCCAATGTCACATAGATCGTGGTACGCTCCGGTACGGGAACAAGGATCGAGAACACATATCGCCACTATCTAAAATTCGATACGCTAGGGGGTAGGCTCATTCCGGATCGCTTCGGTACGATGTACCATATAACATGGTACGGTGTACCAAATATGTAATAATATTAGTTTCCCATATAAATATGAATGACTTTGAAAATTATAGTTAACACTTAAAAACAGTAACAAGTTCGAGCAGTAACAAAGATTAAAAACAGTAACAAGTTCTTCAAGATTAAAAACATATATTTGTGTTTGTGTAAAGCCCATTATTAATTATCATATTGCTGGGTTTTTTTGGCCCATTATTAAAACATTTTAAGTGGCCCAAAAAATTTAAAAGAATTAAAGACCTTTTTAGGGTATCAATTTTAGGGTAAAGATACAGCCGCTTTTATTCCTCTTTCTACCTTTCTTCCACCTTTTCCATCCTTCAACACATATCCACCGGAAAACACCATCACCACTAAATCATAACAACGAAAATGGATTCAAGATAAAAAAAGCATAGCACCAAAACGGAACGTCGAATTTAACGATCCCGATCGCGATCCCGAGCGATTTGGGATGCGATTGTACCGCGACATGGAACGGAGTTGAATACTATTGTTGGAATCACTCCTAACTAGTATTTCAAGTGTTAGTCATTAATATGTAATATGTTGCTTAATTAGGCTTTTATGTTAGTAATTATGGCTAGGCTTATGTAGAAAGCCCATGAGCCTAAGCAAAAGCCCATGTGGCTAAGGAAGGGACTAGATGTGTTGCCCTAGCTCCCTTCCCCTATAAATACATTATATCCTCTCATTTGAGAGGTTGGTTGTTCACTTATACATTTCCTACGCATAACCTTTGCTTATTATATCGTGTGTATTGTGTTCATCCCTCCTTCTTCATCTTATTTCTATCATATTGATCATTGTGTTAACTTATGGTGACCTAACAGTGGTATCATACGCCATCTAGTTGGGTGAAACCTTTTGTTTTTGAAGTTACGTGTTATACGCGTATTGTTTTCTCACTATATACTTTTCTCACGTTTAAAACATTCATTTTTTCACTTGTAAACTCAAGATTCTTACGGGTTAAGGTTTACTTAGTGTTAAAGTTTCAGTTTTTTGCAAAAAGTTACAAACTTTACGTGTTTACATTAGTTTTTAAGCTTGGTTTTGTATCGTGTTCTACTTTTACGCGTAAGGTTGAAACTCACTTTGGATCATCAAGTTTCAAACTTTTGTGTTATTTTGGTGATTTTGAAGCTGTTTCATCATTAAAATCAGGTTTACAAAACGTTTTAGTGCATAAAAATCAAGCTTGGTAAAAACTGTCCTTTTTACGCTAAGCAAAACCCTAGTTTTACGCCTAAGCATCTACGCATAAGTCTGTCTGTTACGCCTAAGCTTTTACGCGTAAGACTTTTTCTTCATTGATCTTCGTCGTTGGTTTAACTCAGTGTTTTCTTGCTTGGATAAGCCTGAAAACACTTCGACTTGTGGATATCTTTTACACTTGGATAAGTGTAAAGGATTTTTGGGTAAAACCCTAAGTTTACGCATAAGCATAACTGCTTACGAGTAACATCTTACGCCTAAGGTTCTTACTTCTAAGCTTTTAGTTTACGCCTAAGCTTACGTTTCACCTAAAGCTTACATGTAAGAAGGATTTACGCCTAAGCTCTTGTTTACGCGTAAGTAGGAAGTTACGCGTAAGATTGTCTGTTTACGCCTAAGCTGTGTTTTACGCCTAAGTGTACTTCATCAACAAACATCAAGTTTCATTCGACTACAAAGATCCATCATCAACACAAGTTTCAAGATGTCTCAACCACCATACTCTAACTACTTTACTCATGAGTATCCTCAACAACTACAACAATATCCTCAACAACAATTTCAACAACCATCATCAGTGTACTTTCCTCAAGGAGCACAACCTCTTCCACCACAAATCCCTCAACCAAATCCTCGTCAACAATATCAACATTGTAACTACTTCCAATATCAATTTCTAGCTAAGTATGCTATGAATGTCACAACACAGAAGGAACCTTCTTGGTTTGCAAAGATGTGTGAAGTTTTAAGCGACCAACAATCCATTTATGAAGTGGATCCTTGATAGACCTCCAATGCTCACTCCCGGAAACTATGATCAATGGGTTATAAGGTTTTTTAGGTTTTGCGATCTCAAAAAACCACATGGTAAGTTTTTGAAGAAAGTCATTCTTAAAGGTCCTTTTCAGATGCCTACTATAACTATACCAGGAGATCCAAATTCTACTCCACCAAGAGATGATGTTACCAACATTCTCCGAGTAGATCAACTCACTACTGAACAACTTCTTCACTTAGAAGCTGATGAAATTGCAACGCAATATATCCTTTTGGGATTACCCAATTCGATTCTTTGTAGTGTTGATGCTCATAAAACTGCCAAAGCTATATGGGAACAAATTCATCTTCTAATGGAAGGTACAGAACTCAATCAAGAAGACATATCATATGAGAATTTCATGATTGAACCAGGGGAATCATTAGAGTCGTACTATCATCGGTTCTCAGACATCATCAATGACTTGGACAAAAACGACATAATTATGCCAAGGATTGCAATCAATACTAAGTTCCCTAGCTGTCTTGGTCCTGATTGGGAAAAGTATGTTACATTCATCTGTCAAGCTAAGAATCTTCATGTTGGGTTCAGTGAATACCCAAACCCCTTAAGTCTAGGATTTGAATAAAAAAATACCCTAAGTGTTTAGTCCCTTAAACACTAACAAGTCATTGAGCGCATAGTCACTCAGTGAGTTGTCTTTAGGATACTCAGTAAGACACAAAGAAGAAGTCTCTCCACTCAGTAAGGCGGAACTTAAGGGGTGAATACTGAGTCAAGAAGAAGATGGTAGATTCAGTGAGTGATGACAATAACTCACTGAATCCTAAAACTCCTCACCAACTACTATCACTGAAGACAAACTAAAGATGAAGACTGAAAGCTATGAAGACTGAAGAATGAGCGGGACAACGAGGGATAAGTTTGAACAAGATAAGACGAAGTCCTTATCAACCAAAGTCAAACTTTCCCTGAATCGTTAACTATCAGGCTCAGTGTCATCACTGACAAGAAGAAAGTAGCCTTGTCACTTACCCTAAATAGCCAATGTAAACAGAGACAAAATACATCAGTATTTTGTCTTCTATAACCTGTCAGTTTGTCCTCTAGGATAGAGTTAAAATCCATAATTGTATAAATAGCATAAGAGATGGAGTGAAAGATTTAAGCTTGTGGATTAATTGTAAAACACACACACAAGCCATCTTTCACTCCTCCAAATACAACTCTCGTCCCCGAGACAGCCTCAAGGTACCTTTGTAGTTGTGCTCAGACTTAGCCTGAACTTAGTGAGGAGATACCATACTTTGTCATTTCAATCCCAAGTACTATTCCGCAAGTACTTGGGTAATGTATTCTTTTTTATTTGTTTCTAATAAATAATATATATGTTGAAAATTAATCAGTATGTTTTTACTTGCTTCTTTTCAATCATTATTCACAATCAGTTGTTTTAATTGTTTTCATTGTTTTATACGATTGTGAAACGGGAACAACAAGTGGTATCAAAGCAGGCTGATTATAAAACACTTTTAAGCCGCTCAAAAGCGTTTTTAAATCAGGATCCTAATGGCTGAAATTGATGTGCCCCAACTAGTCGACAAAAAGGGTGGAGCTTATTCAGCTGTTGCCCCTCGACTCGAAGTTGGTAAATTTAACAAATGGAAAAAGCGAATGCTTTGCTATTTGACTGGGATGGAACCTTACTACATTAAGTGTATTAATGAAGGTCCATTTAACCCAAAGACTGCTGAAGGTTCGCCTAAACCTGAAGCTTAGTGGACTAAGGACGAGAGGAGAGTGGTCAACCAGGACCAAAGGCTCAAAAGCATCATCATATTCTGTCTTCCTGATGATGTTATGGAGTTTGTTATAGGCGTAGTACGCTAAACAAACCTGGGATGACTGGTCCACATCATGAAGGTCCCTCAGATACCAAGGAAAATAGGATTATGGATCTGAAACTTGAGTATAACACCTTCAGGGCTAAGGACTCAGAAACTCTGTCTCAAACTTACACCCGGTACAAAATTTTGTTAAATGACCTGTCAAATGATGGTGTTAAGTTGTCCAAACATGAAATCAATGTTGGTTTTGTCAATCGTCTCCCTGAGAAGTGGTTGAATTTCTCTCACGGACTTAGGAATTCTAATCATATCCAGAATCTTGAACTTCCTAAAATATATGGGAAATTTGTCTATGAGGAAAACCTCATCAACAGACGATACCCTGACTTGACGAAGTCTTAGGAAGTCAAGAAGTCCCTGACCACCACCTCAACACCCATTTCTACTGCTTTTTATTCTAACAGCATGGTTCAGGATTTTCAGGAAAATTCAGATGATGAGCCTGATGAAAGATCTAGCGAGGAGTACCTAAATGACATGAACATCGAGTTTCAGGAAAGGGCACTCCTTGCTAACTTTAGAAGGTTTATAAAAGTTAACAAAGGTTTTTCAAATGCTAAAGCTAATGAGGACACTGAGTGCTTTAAGTGTCATAAAAGAGGTCATTTTGCCAAAGACTGCTTTTCAAAAACAATTTCTGAACCCTCTTACAAACCATCAAGGTCAAATCAGTCCTCATGCTTTAGCAAATTTCAACCAAAAATCTATCAGTCTCATCAAAACTTTCAAAACAAATCTGATCAAAATAAAACTGTTGATTTTGAAGCTAAGTATAGGAAAGCCAAAGCTAAGCTAGCACTGCTTGAGGCCACTCCCTCAGAAACAACAAACAATGTTAAATCTGCAGGGTAAAAGCGAGGGCCTAGTTGTGAAGTCTTCGATTTGGGATGAAGAGCCAGTCTCCTCTAACGACGAAATGGTGCAAGTCAGTGCACTGATGGCTCTCCCAGAAGAGGACAAGCTAGCTGTTGGGAATAATCATGTCAGGAATGGAGAATGGGTCAATATCACAATGAAGAAGGTAAATATTTTACTTTCTATGGATGATGATTCAGATTGGCAGTCCTTTATGAACTATATCAGTGTTGACCTTAAGTTTGTAGAAGAGCAACGATTAAATCTTTTTTCTAAATACAACAAGTTAAGTTTTGAATTAAACAAATGTAGGGATGAAATGCTTCTTTTAAAACAAGCCAAGCTTGGGGCTGTCACACTGCAAATTCAAAACACTGAACTAGTTAAAAGAAATCAAGCTCTACAGGAAGAACTTAAAAAGGAAAAAGATATCATTGAAAGTTGGACTGCTAAGAATCCTAGGGTCTTTGATGATGTGGGAGCCCCTAGTAGCAAGAAGAGAATCATAGGTGAAGATCATCTCCCTGATTCTCACAATAAAGACCATAGTACAAAACCATTTGTATCTGCTGGCATGCTCTCCAATAAGGAGTCAATGTCCAAGTCCAGTGATTGGGTTGAACGGGTTAACCCTGAGAGTAAGCTTCCAAATTTCGATTCTGGAAGAATACTAGAGCATGAAAGCCAAGCTCTAAAGAGCATGCTTGGACTCCCGATGTGCCCAGAGTATCTGAACACATCTCGAGTCCGAAGCCAAATTTCGTGCACCGCTTCCACCCCTGAAACCTCTTCAGGGTGCTGCACCTAGCTTTGAGCTTACTCCCTTGAAATTCAACCCTCACTCACCAAAAGAAAGATCTGGACTTGGTAGAACCATCACGAAAAGACCAACAAAACCAACCCAACAAGATTCTCGCTCCCATTGAGACATCCACATCTTCGGTTCCTCTGAAGCAGCACCAAATCCAAAGAATCGACCGAACTTGTGAGGAAGTTGGTGACAAGATGGAATCCATCGAAAAAGCTCCTGATTCAATCAAGGAAACTAAGTCAGCCTCCTCCAGTTCATCAAGGTCAAAATCTAATACCAAACCTAGGCAGAAGTGTGATGCTTGCCATTATACCGGTCATACCACCGATAATTGCTACGAGAATCCTTTTTGTATGATCGCAAAAGGATGATCACATAACTTCGATCACTTACATATGTAAGTTCATTCAGTGAAGCAAGACACACCAATGTTGGTCATCAACATGCTTCAACCTCCAAACAAGCTCACATGCATAGAGCAAAACCCTTTACTCCTTGTCTACACTGTGGCTTCAATGATTATCATCATGATGATTGTCTCATGAACACTGCTTGATATTTGAGGAAATCCAGCTCATGAGACATCCCAACATGACAGTGTCATCCAAGCAAGGAGAAGTTCAAAGCAACCCCATCACGAGTCATCCTCGGTCGGCAAATGCAAAACCTGTAGCAGCACAATGCACTCAACCACTGACCATGAATCAATTGCCAAATTCAAACAGACCTTTAGACCCAAGCCCACTAGCATGTGGGTTAGCACGAGAAACTAATTCAGTTTACTATTTGTGCAGAGACACGCCAGGGAGCCTATTTGGCATCTAGATAGTGGATGTTCAAGAAGCATGACTGGTGTAAAGGAGTATCTGCACAAATATGTAAAGGAACCAGGACCCAAGGTAGTATTTGGTGATAACTCATCATGTCCCACGAGGTTTATGGTTCAAGAACCGCAATGGAATAGTTTTTCTAGGATAGCTTATGTCAATGGTCGAAATACAATCTCATCGTGTCGAGTCAATTATGTGATGCAAAGTGCATTGTGCAATTCAATGACAAACAAGGCACCATTTTCAATGCCAACAAAGAATTTGTTTTGATAACTCCTAGGAGAGATGATGTTTATGTGTTAGACATGTCAACACTCTCTCAAGATGGAACTTGTCTCTTTGCCAAAGCCATCAAACTGTCAACGGCTATGGCACAAGAGACTCTCTCACTTAAATTTCAAAAACATCAACAACTTGGCAAAACAAAATAAAGTCCTTGGTTTACCATCACTGGTTTTGAAAAAGACAAACCATGCTCACTGTGAAAAGGCAAACACCACAGATCATCATTCAAAACAAAACAAAATTTCTCTATCAAAAGTTGCCTTCACCTCCTGCACATGGATCTCTTTGGACCAGTAAGTCCAAGATCAATTCATCATGAGAAGTATACACTTGTCATTGTTGATGAGTTTTCAAGATACACTTGGGTATACTTTCTTTCCAAGAAGATTCGGTAGTTTGAAACCATAATGTCATTCATCGGAAGATTGAAAATTAGAATGACATTACTATGAAACAAATCAACCGACAATGAAACTGAGTTCATATATCAAGAGCTTGAGAATTTCGTGATGAAAAGGAATTTCCCAAAAATTTTCATCTCCTTACACCCCTGAACAAAATGGGGTAGCTAAAAGGAAAAACAGAACTCTCATTAAGGCTGCGAACTATGTTGAATGGCTCAAGGCACTCTCAAAGCACTTCGGATTGAAGCAGTCAAAACAGCCTGTTACACTCAAAACAGGTCAATCATTGTCAAAAGACATAACAAAACCCCATATGAGATCTTCAAAGGAAGACTTCCGATATCGCCTACTTTCATGTGTTTGGGTGCCCAGTGTTCATTCACAATCACAAGGATCACTTAGGCAAGTTTGATGCAAAAGTTGATGATGGGTATTTCCTAGGTTACTCACCGATCTCTAAAGCGTTGAGGTGTTTAACACCGGAAGACAACAAGTTGAGGAAACCTTTCATGTCACCTTTGATGAAAGTTCGAAAGCATCGATTCACCAATACCTCGGGAGGAAATAGGAATTGATGACTCATCAAGATACCCTCCAGATGAGTTCCACACAGAAATCAATTCCTCATATCAAGCCGATGATGATATCTCATACTATGTCTTACCCCACAACATTCCTCAACCAACAATCAGTGAATTCATTGATAATCAATCATCCCTCTGGGATAGGTAATCTTGAACCAAATGTTCAGGGAACCCGTGATTCAAGAACCCCAACCTGAACAAAGCAGCTCAACAGATGATCTAAATGATTATGTGGCTCATGCACCTGAACTCACTCTTGAGTTTCCTGTGACCTCTTCAAGCTCAGATCCTAGACCACAAAGTAAGTGGACAAGATCTCAGGACATTGAGCTTGTAAACATCATTGGTGAACCCACTGAAGGCATGCTCACTAGAAGCATGGTCGCTAAGTTAACAGCCTTCACCAATGAATGTCTATATGCTTGATTTTCTATCGAAATAGAACCCAAAAGTGTCACTAAAGCTCTAAAACATCCAAGCTGGGTTCAGGCTACGCAAGAAGAACTTCAACAGTTTGATAAAAACAAGGTCATGACCTTGATCAAATGTCCTCGGATGTCATTTCATAGGAATGAAGTGGGTTTTCAGAAACAAAACAGATGAAAATGGCACTGTCATTAAAAACAAAGCCGGACTTGTAGCCAAAGGTTACAGTCAACAAGAAGGCATTGACTATGATGAGACATTTGCTCCTGTTGCAAGAATGTAAGCCATCGGGATCTTCCTTGCATTTGCAACTTACATGAACTTCAAAGTTTACCAAATGGATGTGAAAAGTGCATTCCTGAATGGTGAACTCAAGGAAGATGTGTATGTTCAACAACCTCCTGGCTTTGAGAGTAGTGAATTCCATGACTATGTATGCAAGCTTGACAAAGCCCTATATGGACTTAAACAAGCTCCCAGAGCATGGTATGAAAGTCTCTCAGCCTTCCTGATTCAAAACAAGTTTGTTAGAGGAAAGATAGACAACACACTGTTTATCTATAGGACAAAACAAGATGTAATAATGGTCCAAGTGTATGTTGATGACATCATCTTTGGCTCAAAAAATTATACTCTTTGCAAACAGTTTGAAAAACTGATGACAAAGAAATTTGAAATGAGCATGATGGGTGAACTCACTTACTTCCTTAGACAACAAATCAGGCAAACTGACAAAGGAATCTCCATCAGTCAAGAGAAGTATACCAGATATCTCTTGAAGAAATATGAGATCTTTGACTGTGCTTCAGTGAAGACACCAATGGTCCCTCCTAACAACCTGGGATCTGATCTCACTGGCAAATCAGTCAATCAAACTCATTTCAGGGGAATTGTAGGATCACTGATGTATCTAATCGCTTCCGACTGACATACAATTCTCAGTATGTCTAATAGCTAGATATCAGTCCAATCCTAAATAATCCCAACTCACTGCAGCCAAAAGAATCCTCAGATACCTAAAAGGAACACCAAGCCTTGGACTTTACTATCCAAAATGTTTAGGGTTTGACCTCAAAGGGTATTCTGACTCTGATTATGCAGGCTGCAACATGGATAAGAAAAGTACCTCAGGGTCCTGTCAATTTCTTAGAGGAAAGCTGGTTTGTTGGAGTGCTAAAAAGCAACAATCAGTGGCTATATCTTCAGCTGAAGTTGAATATGTGGCTGCTGTAGGATGTTGTGCCAATGTGCTTTGGATGAAAAGTCAACTCAGTGACTATGACATCCATTACAAAATGGTACCCATCTTCTGTGACAACACCAGTGCTGTTGCAATCTCCAACAACCCTGTCCTCCACCAAAGAACCAAACACGTTGATATTAGATATCATTTCACCAGGGACCACATCATGAAAGGAGACATAGAACTCAACTTCATCCCTACTGAATATCAACTTGCTGATATCTTCACCAAACCCTTGGATGAACCTACCTTCAGACCAAAGTGAATTGGGAATGCTCAACATTAAAAGTCAGAACACGAAAATCAATCCCAATCTCAGTGAGTTCTCTCTGAAATAGTTCCTGCTCCCTGAACAAAACCCAAAATAATCTCACTGAATGAGTAAGACTCATTCAGGGACCCTGACATTGGATATTGAGCATTGAATGAGTAACTAAATGCACTAAGTATTTCAGTTACTTAAATGTCCTAGGTTGGTAAACATACCAATTTAATATAGGAATATATGTCTCTATGTCCTTCTGTCACCTATGTCAAGGGTCCCTCAAACCTTACCTCATCCCACTTGGCATTAAATGCCTTCTCTCACAAGAAATATCCTAAGGATATTTTAATACTGCAAAATGCACTTTTACTGTGCACTGCAACTGTTCCCTGGAAAACCGTGAGAAAAACTGCGGGTAGTGAGTGGTCGCATTAAATGAGGAAAATAAAATGTTTTTCAAAGCCGACTTTACAAATCCTCACATATGCAAAAACTACCCTTCTCACCACTCTATAAATACCCCTCTCAAAACATTAAAACACACACAAATTGTTTCTGCATCAAAACTCTGTCAAAATCTTCTCTCTAACCCAGAAACATTGTGTGTTCTTTAAATCATCAACCAGTTTTAAAGCAAAATCTTCTCTGTAAACAATTTACAAAAGGTTTTTCATCACAAAACTCAAGAGACTCTAACCTCTTTGATTGTTCTTGTCAAGAAATTTTTTTTAAACCCTAAAACTTTTCTGAATGGAAATGGCAAGAACACAGTCTCTTCAGTTTGCACCTAAGTGAATACCCACATTGAATTCAAAACAAATAATGTTATAGGAAACTTTGAATACCCACATGATGTCCCAGCCTATAAGGGAATCATGAAATTTTTACTGAACTGCCCACTAAATGACTAAAACAGGCCTTTACTCAGTCCCCATCTATACTGTACCACAACTTCCTCAGGAAGTTCTGGGCAACTGCAGTGGCCTAAGACCCGACACCCTCCACTGATGAGAACATACCAAGACCCCTCAGGGAGTTTCTCATCAGGTTCTCTATTTTAAATGGGCAACAAATTGTCACCCTGGACTTCAAAAAAATTTGTTCATCAACAGGGCTTGACTACAACAAAGGAAAATAGGTTCCTCTCCCTGACCCAGCCATTGTAAAGGCTGAGTTAGAAAAAATTGCTCTTGATCCAAAACTTTTTGACAAAACCCCAGTCACCAAGAACTCTTTTCCCTTGGCTTGGAGGATCATGTTCACATTTGTGATTCAGGTTCTCGGCGGGAACTACTCATCCACTAAACAAATTAATTCTATTCAGTTGATGATGGCCTACTGCTTGATGACTGGTACTAATGTCGACATGGGGGAGATCATTTATAGTGATCTCGTAACCAAGCTACAGAACAAAACTAGGGTGAAATACGTTTCATACCCTAGATTTGTTTCTTGTGCTTTGTAAGTGTTACTGGGTTGCAACTACACTCAGGATTTTCAATATGGTGCCTTACCAACCACCCTGAGTGCCTCAAATTTTCAAAAGAACCCATCCCTGGTCACTGATATTGAATTGACGGCCCACATAGTTGCTGTAAACAACCAGGCGGATTCCGTGTCTCCAAACCCTGCTCCCAAAAAAAGAAAGGGGAAGTCTCAGACTTGGACTAAGTCTAAACCCAAGTCTCAGGGCCCTGAGACTTCTGGAGCACAGCCCAAAAGGCACAAAAAGCCCCAGACTGATACATCACAGTCAGTGCCCTTGGTCCCACAGACTACTCCCCAAGATCCAGAGGGAAACATACAACCCACTGGTAGGGGAGAGCCTTCCACTCAGCTCGAGGAGGACACTCGCAAAACACAGCTTTTGTCTGAGGGCACAACTATCAATCCCAAAGACTCAAGAGGAAAAAAATAACCCACTGATAGGGATATCACTGCCACCGCTTCTAAGGATAGCATTGGGAATCACCCACCAGTGCTTGAAGGAGCACAGGGGACAAAGACTCAGAGGGACAAAAACCACCCGACACGAACCCATCACCACTACTGGTTTGTTAACTGTTGCTGAGGTTAATGATATTTTATTTTCTGATGAAGAGCTTGCTGACAGTGAAGAAGAAATACTTTCAGCTAGAGAAGAAATGGACGCTGATGTTTAATCACAAAAACAAGAGCATCAGCCTGATCCATAAAAGACTGAAGAGTCACCTGCTCAGCCTGATGATAATGACTCTGACTCCTCTTCCTCCTGTCCTAAGGAACTGGAAAAGTATGACAACATTCTTCCACTGACTGAAAGGCAGCTTGTTTTGTGGATCACAAAGGCTTCAAGGAAGCTATACTCCGGTGTTACTGATACTCTCTGGGATCAGCATGTTGAAGCTTCTCGCCATTATGCTTTGATCCAAGGTGAAGTGCTCACTACCAATGCCAACATTGACGAGCACAGGGAGCTCATGTATCAACATCTGCACAGACTGGATGAAAACCTGGTTAAATTTCTCAAGTACTTTCAGGAGTCTCACACCAAATTGGATGAAATCAGGGATTCTGTTAAAGAAGACCCAGCACTTAAATCCAAAGTGCTGGAGGCTACTGAGGTCTACATGAAGAATTCCTCTAGTCTCACTGAACTGATCAACATGCCCACATCTGCAAATGTTCAGGGTCTTCAGTCTTCAATTCAATCTCTTCAATCCACATTGGGTTCACTGGATGCTGTTAGGAATTGGAAATTCCATAAGTAAAGTATCGGTCACCCCAAATATTATCTAGCATAAGTTAGCTCGTAGACTTATAGTTTGTTACGTCATTTAGTAGTTTATCAGTTAGTTTGTAGCGTAGAATAGTATAGTGCAACACCGTGGAGGAAGGACGGGTCTTTACCCACTGTATACCTGATCCACAGGCCGTCAGGAGGTCGTTTAGTTTGTAACCTATATATACCCTCTACCTTCCAAGGTATAGGGTTGGAAGTTCTAATCTAACCTTTTACACTTTTATTTATCTCTCTAGAATTCCCTCTCTACTCTCTTCATCTCTCTAACAATGGCATTCATATACTATCATCATCCTAGACCACCCGAATCATCTAAACAACATAATATTTACGATCCTACAATTGGTACCAGAGCCAAGGTTGTATTGTTTTTGATGATTCGTACGGTTTTTGAATGTGTTCTTAGATGCGGTTTGTTATTTCATTGATTTTGTGTGGTTCATGTATCAATTTCTATCTTTGTTTGTTACCATTATCCTTACTGATTTTGGTTACTGATTTTGGTTCCTAATGTTTGGTCGAAAGTCATGTGCTTTAATGTTTTGGTATCTAATGTTTTGTGTCCTTATGTCCTTTTGTACAAGATATACTATTTTAAATTCGATGCTTAACTTTTGCACCATAGTCAAGTCAAGTGGTCTGTATATTACATGGTCAGTTTATGAGGTCAAAACATGTTTAAAAGGAAGCAGTCTGTATGCAGTTTTTGGGTCAGATTGGTACAATTTTCTTCAAAGCGAGTTGTGGTATTCTTGGATGCGAGTTACAGCCTGCTACTTTCAGTCCAGATTCATTGTATTTCAAAAGCGAGTTGTCTACTTAGAATAAAGCGAGTTGTACTTTTCTTTTGACTTTTGAGTCAAAAAATGTAAAATTCGACTTGCTATAAGGATGTTTAAGTGAGTTGTCTAATTTGCTTTCTTGAAAGCGAGTTATGTTTTTAAGGAATGCGACTTGGCTAAACTTGTTTTTTCTAAAGCGAGTTTACAACAAAAGCGTGTTGATAACAAATGCGAGTTGAGACTCAAAATCAAAAGCGAGTTGTGTACTTGCATTTTTTTAATGTGAGTTGGTATAATGTATGAAATCACTTCGACTCCATCTTGATGCGAGTTGTCTACCAGACTCTTATACGACTTGTTGACCTTTCTGTGGAAAACTAGAAGGGGGGGTTGAATAGTTTTACCAATTAAAACTTCCTTTTAATCTATTTAGATTGACTTATGACAATCTATTTGGATGTGTGTGTTGGATGTTGATAAACAAACATATAAAGGTAAGTAATGAAAAGATAAGAGTAAGAAGCACAAAACCACAACGCAAGTGTTTATAGTGGTTCGGCTACAAGGTCACCTTCCTTGCCCTACTCCACTCCCCGAGTCACCTACTCGAGATTTTGTAATCACTACACCAATCTCCTTATGGCGAAGAAGCCTTCACAACGTCGCCTACTCTTTTTCCGGTACTAGGCTAACCACCGGGTTCTTTCACTCCAAGGTGAACCACACCTACACAACGTCGCCTACCCTTTATAAGGTACTAGGCTAAGTACCTAGTTGTGAACTACACCTTCACAACGTCGCCTACCCTTTATTAGGTACTAGGCTAAGCACCTAGTTCCATTGCAATGGAGGAATTACTACCACACTACACCAACGACTAATCCCAAAGGAGATCTACTCCTTTACAACATCATTAAGGACATCAATATCCTTGGATCTAATTCTAGTCTATCTTGTACATCAAAACACACCAAATCGAATGTACATCTAAGGCACCTTTCACTAATGCCTTTGACTAGATCTACAAGACACCTTTCACTAATGTCTTGTGTCTTCACTTCTAAGCACCTTTCATTAATGCTTCTTTGTCTTGACTTCTAAGCACCTTTCACTAATGCTTCTTTGTCTTGACTTCTAAGCACCTACCACAAGTGCTTTATCCTATAGACGATAGATACCCTTCACTAATATCTTCGTCTTGACTATTGAGACATCTTTCACTAATTTCTTCAATACTACACTTCTTTGAAGAAAGAAAGGAATCATCAACAAGAAGACTTCAGTAGCCTTGATGATGAGGAAGCATGACAACTCATGGACTTGAGCTTACTCGACTTCAAAGGTGGTGATCTTGCCTTTAAGAGGAACCTAAAAGATCACACAAAAACAAAACTACAAACATAGATCTCTTGGATCTAAGGTTAGTGAGATTTAACTCAGGGGAATGTGTGTTAGAAAGGGATTGAAAGGGGGTGAGAAATAATGAAGAAATGGCTCACTATTTATAGAGGAAAAATCCTACTGTTCCCCGGATCCCACGGATCCCTACCACAAGGGATCCGGCTAAAACAAAGCTAGGGATCCGTGGTACGCTCCTCTTTGCCCATGGGTATTTTTGGTTATGGGTCATGGGTCATGGGTTATGGGTTGATCCATGGTTTTCTTTCTAGATTCAATGAACTTGGTTAAGTGGTATAAATAAAACCATGGGTTATGGGTCAAAACCATTAGCTAGTTTTTACTTATTTAGTATATACATGTTTTTACCCATTTTAGTATTTACATGTTTTTACCCATTTTAGTATACTTAGTTTAAGTATATGTTAACCCAATATGTAAACACTAGTTGTTGTACATATGTATGAATGTATCTAAATCATAAAATCACTTATACTTGTTTTAGTGTTTTATGTGAAAATGTGAATATGTTAGAAACTATTAGTTCAAACCATTTACGTATTTTATTTGTTTCGTTAATATGATTTTACGTTTGTTATAGACAAAACATTAGAAGATCGTAAAATATAAATAAACGTTTTTACGGCTTATTTGTATTAATACTTTCACTTGTCTTGACCACAAAAGACCATTTATTCATCACGACTTCAGGACTTTCTCACCATCGTCAGTCCATGTTATTCAAAATAAAAAAGGTAATGAATCGAAGATGTAACACCACATCCGACACAATCAAATCTAACCAAATCCTACATTTAATATTCGAATCATAAGACATGATTGATAACAAGGTTGTTACCATCATATCTTCGTTCATTCTTAACTCTAAAACAATCAAATGGCAAAACAAAAACGGATTAATCTATTATGTCACCTACCCGAGACCTTTCCCTGAAGATCTTGAAGCCTTAACAATCATCGAAGCCATCCCTGTGGCTTAACTCGTTAATACCATACCCTCGAGCCATCCTTGTGGCGAGGATAAGATGAGATGAAACTTGGAACGATTGAATGAATGGATAGGGTTTACCCGATGTTAAAAGGAGATGACTTTATGCTTCTGAGTCGTTTGTCTTATACGCTTGTATATTGATTGGTGAAAGGTTTTTGTATGATTTTCATCCCCATTAGATGTGTTTTGATGAATGTTTTTTTTATCCGTCTGATTTGGATGAGACTAATGGGGGCAGAGAAGTTTTAGGGTTGGTAACTGAGTTTGGGCGCTTATTTGGTGAGAAGTATTAGAGGATTTTTAGGGTTAGTGTGTGAGGTTGTGTTAAATACCCGTTATTAGGGTTGTTTTATTGTTAACGGGTATGGTCACATGGATCAGTTTCTCTTGGGCTGCACATGGGCCTCATAACTTTTGATATTAGCACTAAGTGTTTGGACGATTGAAGATGGGCCAGGAATTGCATACGTGTGTTTGTGCTAACTGATTGAATATTCGCAACTATTAGTGATTTGGTCTCCTAATTTGTCGAATGTAAACATAGGCTTTTAACTCACAATAATTGGTATCAAATTGTTATTTGCAAAATGATTTCTTGTCGGATTAAAATTTCAAGATGAATACGCATTCATGACTTGGTATTTTCATTGGATAAACTTGAGTGGTACAACCGTGCTCGTTCTAGATCATAGTGTGTTGAGAACAAAAGTTTATTGCCGAATATTTTTGTAACTGTACTGGACTTGATGATGGGCTTCTCAAAATTAGATCGATTAGATGCGAGTTGACAAGATTATGAGATTTGACGAGAAGTTTTGGTGTAATGATGATATTTGGTATGTTATACGATTTGGTACTTTGGTTCATACATTTTCACGGAGGATATGATGTCACGGCTTGGTCTGAAAGATAAACTAGGTTGTCTACAATGTTGTTGTTCGGTATTTCTTATTTGGATTTGAAGTATGGTTTTCCGGGCGCGTTTACTTATTTCGTCTTCTTTCTTTCTACCCTTCCGCGAAGATGACTTGTTTGGGCATTTATAGAAGTGTGATAAAGACTTGGCTATTTAGATATGGTTGTGAATCTTTCTCGCTTAACCCACAACGTAGCTATCACTTCGGTGTCTCACTCAATTGAGAATGTCAAGAGGTTTTGTACATTGGGTACACCGTTTCTTTTTCACGTGGATTAGTACAAGGTTAAGTAACAAATCTGGGGAATTTTACGTCATGTTCAAGTTTGGTATTTCAGGATTACTTCTCCATGTGGTCACTGCAATTGCCGACAGAATACGTGGATAATGTGTTTACCAAAGGGTTGAATGGTTGTGATGTGATCAGCAATTCTCATGGAATATTCTTCGCTACAAAATGTCAATGATACTTCACAGTCTAAGCAAAATCTTTCAAGAATCTTCAGCGTCAGTCATGATTTTTCAAGATGATTGCTTATGACAAGAACTTTTAGTGCGAATGGTTGTACACGTTATGATGCTTTCGAAAGTTTGAAATCATCATGGGGGAGAAACGTGTACCTTGGTTTACGGACAACCTCCAGGGTGAAGTAGTTTATACTACTTGACTTAGTATGGTTTGTGAAGCTGTCTACATATGGGTAAAGAATTGTCGATGATATTGTGATTTTGGATTATGAACCGTTGATGAACCGCTGCATGTTCCCCTAAAACTGATATTCACTGAAACAAATGTTGCCATTTCACATTCAAGCTGACATTGTTTACGGTTTTGTCTTGATTTTGTAAAATCCCGCGAAAGAATCTATTTCTCGGTTTAAATCATAGACTTGTAAAATCCCGTGACAATGAAAACATCCCGGTTAAAGTAATGTGCATTTCCGGATCTATCGTACGGTTTATTCTTGGTTTTGTAAAATCCCGCGAAAGAAACTATTTCTCGGTTTAAACCATAGAATTGTAAAATCCCTTATTAATGGAACCATCCTGGAGAAAGGAAAGTGTATTTCGGGATCTTATCTGATGCTGGTACTACGGTTTCTACTTCGAAGAAGGGATAAAAGGGTGTACTTCATGAATTGGATGTGTGCTTGGATATTCTTCATGGCAGTTTGGTTATTTCAAAGTTTTACGGGGTTATGTGCTTTTAACCATGGTCGGGATGAAACCATTATCAGAGTTCTCTTAAAACGTCAAAGGAGGCTGGATTTGAGCTTTTAATCAGAAGATGTGACAACGGGGTTAATTCTCTATTATTTATTTGAGGTTGAAGTGAAATATCACGGGCGAGTGTACTTAGTATCTGAAGGTATCGGGGATGGTTGGATGAAGATTCTTCATGATCCTTGTTCGAGCTTATTATCAAAATCAAAGATTTGGAAATCTAGTTATTGTTGGGTGTCTTTTACCTTTTCTTTTACCACTTGGGGGAATTGGGCTCTTACCACTACAAAATAACTATCACTTTAAGGAGTTACGTTGTAGTACTCAGTGTCACATTCAATTGTGGATTTTCAAGAGGTAATGTACGTCTTATACTTGATGGTTGGTTGGTTGAAGAGTATAGAGTACATAGAGAGTACTTAGAGATGCTAATGGAAATTGGCACCGCTCTTTGTTACAAATGTGCAAGTTTAAGTCACGAGTTCGGGGTAGTTTACTTCAAGGTCAAATTCATCATATTGGATTTTCTCCATCAGCTGTCACGACAAAGAGCCTACTGAATGATAATAGGGTTGATTATAAGTTTGCCAAGAGTAGATGAAAAGAGAGAGATTATGACGTCTGTTCACATCAGTTCAGGCCTCGTACTTCATCATAATGACGTCTGTTCACATCAGTTCAGGCCTAGTACTTCATCATTATGACGTTTGAACACAACAGTTCAAGCCTCGTTCTCTAAAGAAAAGAAAAGTGTACGTGTCAGTGCGCTTTATCTTCTGAAGAAGAGAAATCTTCTTATTATGACCATTCTCATCCACATGCTTCATACTTTTTCTATGCGCTTCAGTCATCAAGTGAACCGGGCTACCACTGATTGTTTTCTCATTCCACTTGCTCGATTATAATGAAGATGGCGACATCATGTGCTTATTTTGCGGGAGAGAAGTGTGAATAGAACATTCGGATGATTTTCACTTATTTAATCAAGAATGGCAACTCCGTATGCAATTCTTGAGGGGGAGAAGAAGTGTGAAATTACTGCATGGTTGATTGATTTCTGAGAATAAATGGTCAAATGGCTCCAAACTCATGTAAGAACCGATCTTCTTCTTATCGGGTCATCGTTACATGGAGTCTCTTCTATGAGCCGTTGGTTAACATCTTCACACAGATTGATGAGTTTATCGACAAAGTGCTTCCGGTTAATGCTTCACGTATACATCAACATGATGATTCCGAACAATCTCTGTTCTTGTTTGATGTGATTGGTAGTTCGGTGTTACCATCTTGTGTGTTCGTTGCAACCTGATTGCTGATTTCCTTGATGAACATCTTTCTGTTCTTGTTTGATTGGGAGGGATTTTAGTTAAGGGGATTTGCAAGATGTAAGTTAATCGGGATGCTTTTTGGTGGGATACTTTTTGGTGAGAGTTGAAGATGTTAACTATCTATTCCCCAACTGCACAATCTTGAAGAAGGTCGAGTCTATAGTCTGTTCTAAATTTTTTGCTACATGTTAGAAGACTAAAGACGAGTTGCATTTGATTATCCAAAGACTTCTTCATATTCCGGGCATTGTCAGTTTAGGGGAGAGCACTAATTGGGGGAGGGTGAAATGTCAAATTTAATCCCCAATTAGACTTGCTCACATTATTCAGCATGTTGATTCTCACAGAGACTTCAAGCGTTCTTCTCAAAAGATTTCTAGTATTTAGGCTTTCAAAGAGTTGCTGATTCTCAAGTGTCAAAACCAGCAAGGGGAAGGAGACACGTATCTAAATGCGAGTAAACTTGATGAACTTAATACTTCTAAGTAATTGAAGATATCCAGGGAAGACAAATGTTATTACCACAGAGAAACTTAAGGTTTGACTCATGGCGAGTAAACTTGATGGACTTAATACTTCTAAGTGATTGAAGTTATCCCGGGAAAACAAATGTCATGACCGCAGAGAAACTCAAGATTTTACTCATCAAGGCGTTTAGTGTTCTTATTCCAACTATGTGGGGAAGAGATGGAAGAGTTAGTTTCTGAAGATGAAAGAGGTACACAAGTGTGTGATGATTTTGATGTTATCACAATCATCGGGGGGAGAGATTGTGTACATTGGGGATGCTCACTGTTTTTACTTGAGGGCTTAATCGTGATTGAGATATAATCACTTATTCGGTGTTGACATCCGCAGAGATTGTCACCCGCAGAGATAATCAGTGATTCGCCTGCTTCTTCAATGTTATCGGTTATTCTCTCTTTGGGCATTCGGGTACTTCGGGTTCTTGAGCTTCATACACTTTCTTCGGGGAAGAGAAAAGTATACATCGGGGTTATTCTTTGGCTATTGGACTTAATCCGCTACTTTGATGGTATAAGTTTCTTTGTCTTCGGGTATGTGTATTCGGGTTCGTGAGCTCTAGTCTAAGAGATTGACTGCATCAATTCAACTACTCGGGGGAAGTGTTCTCTTGACACCTTTCGGAATGGATTGCTTGACTTCATGGGAAAAGGAATTTGAGGAGAGGTATTCAAATGTGGGATGATACGTTGTTGTTCTTCTACTTGATGATATAACCCCGAATGGAGATCCTCGATTATCGTTCTTAAAAGGAGCAGCGGGATTTACGATAATGGTGTGCTTCTTCGTGCACCTGGCTAAGGAAAGCTTGAAATAGAGCTTCGAATCTGCTCATCTAATGGATTTTCGGTTTGGGGGGAAGCTGCCAAAGTCTCTTTCTCAAAGGCTCATGTTCTATCTTCTATTCTGGAGCCTCAGAAGCTTTGGTGGTGGAAGGTTAAGAGATGACGAATTCTATCTTCTACGATGTCTTTGCTCGATATCCTTATCTCGGTACTCGTATCATCATCCTCTTAAACTATATCATCTACTCTATCTTTGTATATATTTATCAGAAAAACAAAATACAAAAATATAAAACCAGCAAAAACAAAATAGAAAAATATAAAACCTTCAAAAACCCATAAAAATCAAAAAATTTGAAAAAGACCAAAAATATTGTTTTTCATAGACATGTCTTCTGGTATCAATAACATCTGCGGTCTTAGAAATGTCATTCAATAATGGCACGGGACCATAGATGAAGTTCGAGCAGGAGGTGTAAATATTCCTTTCAAAACATGTCTAAAAATATGGCTTACAGTTATTTCAGACTGTAACCCGGGCTTCAAATGATTGCTTACAGTTATTTCAGACTGTAACCCATGCTTAAACTATGGCTTGCTATTATTTCAGATAGCAACCCGTTCTTCAAGGAAGGAAAGTGTTGCGCTAAACAAATTTTCAAAAAAATATCGTGCACTTATCCTAAAACAATTTGAGGAAAGTATGTCGAAGGACTGCTATTCCTACACAAATGTTTTCCGTCTAAAATTCTTCAGAAAAATATTTGTTGTTTTAAAAAATGGTGGTAAATGAGTTGCTTTAAAACAATCAGATTTAGAGTGTTTATAAAATTTGCAAACTCAATCAATGACTTCAGCGCTTTTAAAATGTTCAGAAAATGAGTCATTGATTGAGGGGGAGAATGTTTTCAAATTTATATCATCTAAACGGACTTATCTAATTATCCTAAATGCTTAACTGAACAATGATGTTAACCTATGTTGAAGGACTAGGTGCCTAGGATAAGATTGTTAGGATTAGATGATTATAGTTTGATGAACACATTATTCCCATACCTTATATGATCTGATTGATATGTTGAATTGGTTTTTATTAGTCGATTGTTGTTTGGGTGATGTCGACCACCATATATCTGTATGTGTGTTCACTAAAATATGCAGGTATATTGGTATATAAGAATGTTCCCGATCCGGATCCCACAATTGAAGATGATTGGATGCCGAAAGAAAAGGGTAACTATATCTTGGGTTGACAAATGAAGAAACGGAGCTTAATTGGACTTCTGTGGAGAGTTGGCATGAATGCAACGTAAGAGGTCTCACTGCATCAGCAGATGGTTTTCTTCATCAGCAAATGAAGAAACAAAGCTTAATTTGACCTTAGTTGGCATTAAAATGCAACGTAACAAGTCTCACTGCATCTGCAGACGGTTTTTCTTCCAAGCCCTCCAGCAACAACAACAGAAGCTTCTCAACCACCTAACGTATCTTTGTGCAGGATACCATTTTTAAACAATTTTGAAAAAAAAATAAAAATTGATTAAATTGTTTTGAAAATGGAAAAATATTATTTTGAAAATAAATTGGACTAAATTTTGAAAATCACCGGACTTCTTTTTATCAAAACCTAACTCACTCAATTATTGACTTCGGTCATCGATTGAGGGGGAGAGTGATTTAAAATAAAATATTTTCAAACGATATTTCTTCATAAAAGTCCGTTTGTACGTTAAAATGTGGTGATCTAAAGATTTAATGTTATGTCATGGTATGATTTTCTTTAAAAATCAAGGTCTTTCAAAATGAAATTTTTTCTGTTCTTGTTTGATTGTGAAATTGTTTTATTTTACTTAAAAGATCTCTTTAAAACAATCATACCTGACACTAACAATCTTTAATGTCTTAAATTGATTCTTATCAGTCGATTTCAAAAATTAAATCTTGCCACATCTTTCCCCAAACTTTTCTAAATGATTTAAATCAGATGGGATCACAAATCTCAAATGGTTTGATATTTCTGATCTGGGGAGAGATCGTGATTTAAATCTCAAATCTGTTTTAATGGAGTCGGTTTTAGTCCTTTATAGGCACTCCTGCCTCCATGTGCCAAACGATTTCAAATACACGATGCACATGTTGAGGAGGAGGATTTATCCAAAAACATGATGAGTATTTAAACCTGGCCACATATTCTCCAATGTTTTATAAACCTTATTAAATCACTTGGGATCCAAAATCTCAAAGGGTTTGATATTTTTGATCGGGGGAGAATTTGTGATTTAATAATGAAATCTGATATATGATGATCGATTTGATTCAAATGTGCAGGCTGCTCTCTCATATGTGCTAAACGCTTTCGAATCTCGAAGCACATATTGAGGGGGAGCAAATGGTTTCTTAATGGCTATGTGATCGTGAAAGTACTACAATGAACTCTTGCCTCTATGTGATAAAATGATTTCAAATATCCTATGCACATATTGAGGGGGAGAATTTACCAAGAAAATCAAATGGCTTTTTCTATGAAAATTGTGATCAAAGAAAATATTTCAAAGTCCTCTTGCCTCCATGTGCTAAACAATTTCTAAATCATATGCACATGTTGAGGGGGAGTTTTTCTAAATGATCAAAACTATTAAGGTACAAAATGCTTTGATCTCGTATCACAAGTACCTTGATTGTTTTTCCAAATGATTTTTCAATTGGTTTCAAGGAAGAATGAACTGTACCAAAAGACCGACCATTTTACTTTATGTATGGAGTTATAAGGATGGTGAGGTTAGGTATTAGTTCCCACGATCCACCGAACCGAGGGATCTACCTGTGGGGACAATCCACTAAATAGTGTAGAGTCCTTAGGTATGATGAAAAAAGGAGAAAAGTGAGATATGGGAAGAGTGCGGACTGAGATAGAGCTAGAACTGGAATAAACCCAACAAGGTTCTAGTTATGAAGTCTCGGTAAGCACTGAAGGGGTTGAAGA
Source organism: Chrysanthemum makinoi (assembly GCA_910596185.1). Classification (NCBI taxonomy): domain Eukaryota; kingdom Viridiplantae; phylum Streptophyta; class Magnoliopsida; order Asterales; family Asteraceae; genus Chrysanthemum; species Chrysanthemum makinoi. The sequence continues at coordinate 231,454,435 of OU343223.1, read as the reverse complement.
ATGAAAAAGAATTAAATGTGAAAAGGGTGAAAAGAAATAGCCCTCCAATAATTCAACCTTAGGGCAGAAACCGGGTTCAATACATTTGCTACTGGTGGTTACTAAGGTAACACTGGTATTGAAGACAAGACGTCATGGAGCCAGTGACGCACTGCACTAAACTTCCCAAGCTACTCAAGTTCCACTTAAAAGGGCTTGTTTCATTCTCACGGGGAACCTACATTATCTATCGACTTTCTCTTAGAGATTGTTGATATTGAAGAAGGAGACCCTCTCCCTAGTCTCCGGTATAGGAACCAAACGTGCACTATTGAGTCTAGAGCCAAGAGATCATCCACAATATCTCATTAGGACACTAAATTAATGAAGACTTGCTATTTCACACAATGTGTAAAGTAAGAATATATTAAGAGTCCTACGCATTATCCTTGTGGTATTGCCAGAACATCCGAGTGATATGTAACAATATTCACGATGAAGATGGAAAGCCTTCTAGAGCCAACATCAAACAAGCTCTTGGTAGGTGACATGTGAGATCTTCTCGTAAGATCAAGCTTGTGACAACTGAACAGAAACGATGGGGCGATTCACTCTTGAATCAACCTTGGTCCAGGAATGAATTGACGAATACTTTTGGAAAAACCTTTCGATGTGCAAATCTTCTTTTTCTCTAGCACATCAAATGTGTATTCATATTTTCAAATTCAAAAAGTATCTCTGATTGAAAAAAATGCTTTTGGAAAAACCGTTCGATGTGCGAATCTCTTCTGTTCTCTAGCACGTCGAATGTGTACTCTTTTCAAACACAAAAAGTGTTTTTGATTGAAAATTGATCTTTCTCATAAAACCTTCGTCGTATTGCAAAACTCTTTCTTCTAAGCAATACGCGATTGTTTTCAAATTATTTTTCATCAATATGTGAAACTCAATTTCTTTGGTTCACTCACTCCGTGTTGTCTTCTTTGAGACGTTCCGGTTTGAGAACGGCTAGAACAGCTGCGAAACCCTGTCAAGGAGATTCTTAGGAATCCTACCTGATCACAGGCAGTACTTGTACTGATCAACGGGGAACCGTGGGCCATGTACCTCAATTCAACGAAAGTGATCAAAGACACTTTCATGTGTTTTATTGCTAACTGTTGTTTGCAGGTACATTTGGACGGTTGGAGCTGATTAGAATTGAGAAGTCAATCCAAAGCCGCATGCTCACAGCATCCACACTTAATTGAAGAAATCATGACCGGTGCATATCTACATAACCTGGCTCTGATATTGCTATACTATGCTTCTGCTACGCTGCTGCAAATATCATGAACCAGTAAAGCTTCCGCTACTCTGCTGGAAAGATGTCATGATTCAAAAGTGTGAGCATGTCGGTCCGAAAGTCACAACTTCACATGATGGCAACACAACTATGGATGATCCAGAGAGATTTACTGTGGCTGATGATCTCAAAGAAAGCTCAAAGATCATCAAGATGTGGATCAGTTCAAAGACCTCCACTTAAAGTACTAATCTATGCGGACTTGGAAGAATCACTGCTTAAGCACAAAGATTGCAGAATTGAAGAATTGAAGTCTACGAGCTCAAGAACAAAGTCAAGAATAGAATGCTAGGATTCAAAATGTAAATCATGGGGTGACCTCCTTTAGGGGGAGATTGTTAGGAATTGGAAATTCCATAAGTAAAGTATCGGTCACCCCAAATATTATCTAGCATAAGTTAGCTCGTAGACATATTGTTTTTATGTCATTTAGTAGTTTATTAGTTATTTTGTAGCGTAGAATAGTATAGTGCAACACCGTGGAGGAAGGACGGGTCTTTCCCACTGTATACCTGATCCACAAGCCGTCAGGAGGTCGTTTAGTTTGTAACCTATATATACCCTCTACCTTCCAAGGTAGAGGGTTGGAAGTTCTAATCTAACCTTTTACACTTTTGTTTATCTCTCTAGAATTCCCTCTCTACTCTCTTCATCTCTCTAACAATGGCATTCATATACTATCATCATCCTAGACCACCCGAATCATCTAAACAACATAATATTCACGATCCTACAGATGCTAAAGTTACTGATCTGGCTAAAGCATCATCTTCTATGGCCTGGAATCTTGGGCCTAGAATGACCGCACTGGAATTATCTCAGGCCACTCTTGCTTAAAAAATCACCAGTCTTCAACAAGATACATCCGACATCAAGACCATGGTCTCGGATATATATCAAGCCTTCAAAGGTCAAGCAACTCCTTCTCCCTCAGTATCCCAAGCAAATCTTGCTCTCACTGACGTTGTAGCAACAGTTGAGGGGGAGAGAGCCACTGAAGAAACTCCTCACACTGAGGGGGAGCCAGCTCAACCTGTATCAGCAACACCTATATCATCCATTCCACCATCAGGAACACCAACCTCAGTGACAATGACAACAGCAACAACACCTATAATCACAACAACACCCCCACTGGTATCCTCTTCTTCATTAGCTCAGGATAAAGGAAAAGCAATCATGATCACATCTGAGCCTGAAAAAATCTTGTACGAAATACAAGGCAAAAAGTACAAGCTCAGTCTAGAACAGCTCGCTGGTTATCTTGAAAAAGAAGAAAGACTCAACAAACTGGCTGAGGAAGAGCAAAGAAGTAAAGATGCCTTGATTCTAGTAGTGGCTAAAGAAGTTGAAAATATTGGGATTGATCCTAAGAAACTTGAAAAGGGAGAGGCAGGCCAACAATTCAAAGATGCTCAGAATCTTTGAAATGGCTGCTATGAGAAAGAAGCTTGATGAAAAGAACAAGAAGGCTGCTGCTATCAGGCATGAAAGGATCAACCACTATAACTGGACCATGACAAGCAAAAGGCTACCTGAGAAAATCACTGATGTGAAAATCATCCCCAAATCCAAACCACTGGCAATGAACATCTGCAGGGGGGATGATAAAAGGCATTTTGAGGTTCATGATCCCTTGAAATTCACTGACTTTAGGATCACTGAACTTGATGAGCTTGGTCCAATTATCTAGAAGAAGCAAAATGCAGTGGTCAAGGAACTGATGAAATCCCTCAGCAAGCGTTATGAAAGACTCAGGGATGCACCAACACTACTAAGGATATAGCCAGCTCTAACTGCAGCTCAAGGGTCTCAGTCTCAGCCATCCCAAGGTAAAAGAAAAAGGGTTGAATTTGGACCTAAAATCAAGGTACCTGGCCTTGATTGCAACAGGAAGCTACCTGAAGGGGTTAAGTTTGTGAATTGCTTGTTTGTAGAAAATCCTGAAAGAGGACTTTTCTTTATTGATGTCAATGGGAACCCAGCATTTCAAAGGTGGAGTGACATTGATCTGGCAGGGGTGTCTACAATGGCAAGCTACTTACCAGTGGCCTCTCAAATCCAAACTCCAGAAAACATCAGGTTCTGCACTGACCTGAATGCCAAGATAAGAGAGCACCCTAACAAAGAAACCCTCCTAAAAAAGAAACCAAAGCTAGAAGCACTGGGAATCCATCTTGATTGACATCATATGCTTTATCATTTATCTTTTGTACTAGTGATAGGAACTATGTAATCTGATCAATAAACGATGTATGTTTTGTTAAAATATTCAGTGTTCCTTATTATGTTCATTAGTACATTCAGTGTAAGAAGAAGCCATTTGCTCACTTACACTGATCAAACACTTAGGTTATTTGTATATCCAAATAGGGGGAGACTGTTGGGTTCAGTGAATTCCCAAACCCCTTAAGTCTAGGATTTGAATAAAAAATACCCTAAGTGTTTAGTCCTTTAAACACTAACAAGTCACTGAGCGCATAGTCACTCAGTGAGTTGTCTTCAGGATACTTAGTAAGAGACAAAGAAGAAGTCTCTCCACTCAGTAAGACGAAACTTAAGGGGAAAGACTGAGTCAAGAAGAAGATGGTGGATTCAGTGAGTGATGACAATAACTCACTGAATCTCAAAACTCCTCACCAACTACTATCACAGAAGACAAACTAAAGACGAAGACTGAAAGCTATGAAGGCTGAAGAATGAGCGGGACAAGGCGGGATAAGTTTGAACAAGATAAGACGAAGTCCTTATCAACCAAAGTCAAACTTTCCCTAAATCGTTAACTATTAGGCTCAGTGTCATCACTGACAAGAAGAAAGCAGCCTTGTCACTTACCCTAAATAGCCAATGTAAACAGAGACAAAATACGTAAGTATTTTGTCTTTTATAACCTGTCAGTTTGTCCTCTAGGATAGAGTTAAAATCCATACTTGTATAAATAGCATAAGAGATGGAGTGAAAGATTTAAGCTTGTGGATTAATTGTAAAACACACACACAAGCCATCTTTCACTCCTCCAAATACAACTCTGTCCCTGAGACAGCTCAGTGGTACCTTTGTAGTTGTGCTCAGACTTAGCCTGAGCTTAGTGAGGAGATACCATACTTTGTCATTTCAATCCCAAGTACTATTCCGCAAGTACTTGGGTAATGTATTCTTTTTTATTTGTTTCTAATAAAGAATATATAAGTTGAAAATTAATCAGTGTGTTTTTACTTGCTTCTTTTCAGTCATTATTCACAATCACTTGTTTTAATTGTTTTCATTGTTTTATACGATTGTGAAACGGGAACAACACTTCATCAAGCAACGTATGGATTGTTGTATGACTACTTGAAGCACCATCAAAAGGAAGTAGACAAAGACAGAATTATCCGTGGAGTCCCTGCTTCTCCAACTCTCCTAGATAATCAAACTCTTGCTTTGTATACTCAAGCATGTTACCCTCAATTTCCAAACTTGCCAACTGTCTTCACAAATCCACCACAACAAACTGCTCAGATTACACCATATGATCCATAACAGCAAACACAAGAAACTCGACTAGTTCCTTACAACAACAACAATATTGATTCAGCACTCTACAGTGAAACTCCAGATGAGGATTCTGAACCCTTCGATGCGTTGAATCAAGAATTTGTAATGATTGCTAGAGCCTTCGGGAGATTTGCTAACAAATCCAACAATCGTATTCGTACCTCATCAAACACAAGAAATCAAGCTGTTGTTAACAATGGAAGAGTTGAGGTTCAGAACCATGCAAATGGTCGTCAAATGGGTAGTGGTCAAGGATTTAATGCTAATGGAAGGAATAACATGGGTGCTCCACAACAATGGGTTCAAATGGTTGATTAGGGAAATGTTCAGACTGGGTTAATGGTCTTCGATGCTACAACTGCAACGATAAGGGTCATCTGGCTAATGTTTGCCCAAATCTGAGAACAAGAGGTAACGCTTATCACAAGGAGGCTTTACTCTTAGCTCTCAAGGATAAAGCTGGTGGAACATTTACCAACAAGGAACAAAGCTTCATGGCTAATGCATAATCTGATGATGACATGGAGGACTTGCAAGCTAACGCAACTGTGATGTTGATGGCCAACATGTAAGAGCTCCACATGAGTGACATAGCCCCAGTTTATGACACTGATGGCTTGTCTCAGGTACCGGATCCTAACATATGTCTTATACATGATCTGATATCTCCGCCTGCATCTGCATCCGACGAGACACAAAGTATTCAACATGAGCCTTCTGCATCTCATCACAAAGATAATCAAATGGATCCCGTAGTTACATTTGGCGATCAAGATGACCTTCTGGTTAACATTGATAATCAAGTTGACTCCGTGATTATATTTGAGGATCTAAGTAATGATTATGTGGAGACTCAAGTTGAACAAAATGAGCCTTTGTCGAATCCAGATCCCGGGCTCATGACCTTATTTCAGACCACCCAAGCTCAATTAGAGAAGTGCAATGAGATTAATAAGAATCTTAATGCTAAGATTGCAATGTTAACTAAGGATAATGAATGCTATAAGTTACAACTCAAAAATTTTGATACAAAAGAGAAATGTGAATATAGTTTTCAAGTCATTTTTTCAAAATCATACCAAAATGAAAAATCTTTGGAAATACAGATACGTGATCTAGTGGAATCCAAGAATCAATTGTTTTCTCAAATAGAACAACAAAAATTTGATCATCAACAACAAATTAACACTCTCACTTCGGAAACTCAAAAAGCCAAGTCTGAGTTGTTAACATGTCAAAAACAGTTTTCTGAGTACAAAAAACATTCAAGGACGAGAATTGATCAGTATCTTGATGAAATTGTCGATTTACAAAACAAAATCAAAGAGTTTCGAAATATTGTTTATAAACATGGTGAGTTAATCACGACAATTCAAAAGTTTACTTTTAAGCCAAATCCAGATGGATATAGGCCAATTCTTGCTGATTACAAACCACGTTTTTCACATAGAGCATTCAGTCCAAATCCTCAAGTTTACAGTGCAGAACATAGATTTGATGATTCTATTATGAGTGTTGTTGAATATAATCATGACGAGGAATCAGATGCTGATGCTGAGAGTCGATTAAAAATGGAAAATGTTGAATATAACAAACCATTTGATTATTCCAAAATCATACCTTTTGTTAAGCAATAGGATAATACTAACACACCTTGGGTTATCACACCAATTCCTGAGTCCTCTTCTGATGTTAGTCCCCTACACAATGTTGCACAAATTAATGGTCCTTTACCTTCCTTCAGTGAAATAAAACCATTATCCGAAAGATGTCAAATTCTTAAATATTTTGATACATTCATGTCTGACATCAAACTTTTGGAACATGAAATTGAAGTTAATTATGAAATAAAAGCTGAACATTTTCAATCGCCATATGCGTGAAATCAAATAGATATTTTTCAGAAAAGGCTTTTACCCCATGTTCGAAATTTACAAATGTGTGCAATATATTGGGAACGGGATCTTCAGAAGGAGATTGGACTTATGAAAACAGTTTTCGAGAAAACAGAAATATCGATTTCAAATACTAAACAGAAAAAGAAAATATTGAGAAATCATGTCGATCGACTCTTGGAAGATGTTATTTGTGCTGATACCATAAATGTTGGGTTGTTACATACTGTTGCATATGCATTTGATTATATTGCTGTGGATTCTGTTGATTCTGTTGAGAATGTCGATAATGTATCTCAAATTGAGTCTTCGAAAGTTGAAAATGAGCATTTGTTAAATGAGGTTTCAAATGTAAAGCGTCGTCTTCAATGGTGTCAACAAGATTGTCAAAATCGAGAACTTGCTTTGCAAAACAAAATCAACCAGTTGTGTGCTACACATTTTGAACCAAAACTTGAACAACTGGATGATGAAAAGGTGTCCTTAAAATGTCAAATTTCAAAATATAAATAGGAAATTGCCAAAGTCAAAACTAAATATGGTGTCATATTTGATTTGCTCTAAAAGACTCGTGCTAAAGCGTCAAAAGATATTAATGATTCTCTTAAATACACCAAAGAAGTAATTAATGCTTGTGGAAATGTTCGCTCTGAAAATCAAGATTTGTTGCACACTATAGTTGAGTTGAAAGAGAAGTTAGGGAAATATGAACAAGATAAGTCTAGTAACACAAATGTCCTTGCACCTTGAATGTTTAAAATTGACACTAGGATGCCTAATGACAAACCACAAGATACTAATGTGCTTCCTTCCACTTCTACATGAGTAGTTGCCTCTAATCCTAGCGTTAGCACTTCACAGCTTAAGAGCAAAACAGGAAGAATATGAAGTTGCAACGTAAGAGAAGATCAGTAAAGACCCCTGAAGTAGAAGAACGCACTAGGACTTTGTTGATCCCAGTTGAGCAAATGATCTAATATAGAAACTGACTTAAACAAAGACTTATTAAGTATCACGCGGAATTTAATACTTAATCTTAAGAAGAAGAACAATAAACATTCAACACCTCAATATTATTATTAATACGAATACTCTAACCAGTATTAGGGTTTTACAACCTTGAAGTGTATCGACCTTAGATATAAAACATACGTATATCTAATCTACCCTAGGACCTCCTTTTATAGGCTAAGGAGTCCTTTACATAATACAATACGTAACCTACAAGATAAATATCTTTTCCATATTTATCTAATACAGAATACTAAACCAAATATACAAGACTAGCAGTGGTTACATTACATTATCCGTGGTTACACAATACTACTAGCCGCGGTTTGTCTTCAGCAGTGGTTTCATTCCTCTGTCCGTGGTTTCATCAACACTGTCCGTGGTTCCAACACTTAGAATAATTCTTGATCCAAGGAACCAAAAACCCAACAATCCTCCCCTAAACTTGATACATTCAAACAGAATTCTCAAGTTTCCTTTAGACTCAAAACATCTGAATTGGAGGATGTAGTCAAACACTTACTAGATTTGAGAATTTTCTCATACTTCAACAACAAATTGTAAGCTTGACCATCATAGGGCATCAACATCTTGATAATACCAGGCTTCACCATCTGAGCAATAATTTCTGGATACTTATTCAATTGAGGATAATTACCTTCTACAAGCATATGAATAATTTCTCCAGATACAGTTAAAACATGAACTCCACAAGTTTGATATACAAACCATTCTATAACTTGTCCATTGCAGAGTCCTTTCCATTCAGGTTCATCATGAGTAGGCTCAAACAAAATCTTCAAGTGATGATAAACCATTCTCTCATGATAATCATCTGGTTGCACATTACCAAACTTATTCCTATAAAGCTCCCAAAGATTCAGCAAATCATCTCTATCAAAATATAGAAGCATTTGTGAAAATTTATTATACTCTGAAACTTCATTATTGAGTCTTTGAATTTTCCAGCATCCTTCACTCCCTTTAAGCTCATACTCATAAAAAATAATTTTATTGCTATCTTCAAAATCTTTCAATCTTTTAGAACCAGATTCATCCTGAACCTCAGATTTTCTCTTTAGATTACCTTTAATCCACTCTTCATATTTTTTAGAATTCATTGGACAGAAACTATCATTATTAATCGTCATACACATCAAATAAAGCTCATGAATTCTTTCAAATGAACATTTATTAAGATTATCAGGAATATTTATGCCTGAATTCTTAATAATCTTCATCAGTATATTCCTCATCTGTGCAATTGTAGGAGGTTTCTTTCTTATAACTTGCTTCCTTTTTTACTAATCCTCCTTGCTCATTCACCCAAAAGTCTAGCTCTTTCCTCATCATCTAACAATGCCCATTCTTGTGGAGTATACTCATCATGTATTTGATTAGAAGCTTGAAGATAATTTTTTGATTCATACCATTTAGCTAACCATTTCTGACTAGCCTCCTCCTCTTCTTGCTTTTGTTTCATTGCAGCTTCTTCCTCTGCAGCTTGTATACTTCTTGAAAACTCATTATCATAAGCAATCTGTTCTTCTCTACTTTTAAACTTCAACTCTGGTTCTGCAATTCCTTTACCTTTACCAATGTCTGGTTGAGCCACCTTCTTCCTCAAAGGCTCACCAATAATCAAACTTTTACCTTTGGGTTTGTTTGCAGTAGATTTAAGAGATGAAACAGGTGCAATAATGGGTGTAGGATTAGATGAGGTTTTACTTAGATTGATCAGTGTACTTGCAGCTTCTTTCTCAACCTCTTTTGATTTGAGTGGTGACACAGAGATGGTTGTAACAATTGTGGAAGTAGTTATGATAGCAGTGGGTACAATTTCCATGTCTGAAACTGCAGCAGTGGTTTCAAAAGTACTAGCCGTGGTTGCAGACACACTACCAGTGGTTATGTCCTGCATCACTTCATCTTCTACCACAGTCTTAAAATTTTCAATAACAGCTTCATTCCCATCTTTATCAAAGACTACAAATTGTGCTGCTTGATCTCCACTATCCACATCAGTCTGTATATGCTCATCATTAGCCTCCCCTGAATTCATGTCTTCACTCCTCCCCTGTTTGGTTACATTCTCCACATTCAGATCTGGAGAGGAGTCCACCTTCTTTTTCATCTTCCTTAGTTTCCTCAAAACAGCAACCCCAGGTCTTCTTACTTTCTCCAAAACAAACATCCTATGCTTCAGCCTCCGAATTTCCTTACCCTGAAACACAGCCAACTCTTGAAGACTTGAGAGTGTATCATCCATTTTAGCACATTTAGCCGTCAATTCATTAAAAAGTTTAAGAATATCCTCCCCACTTCGACCTGTGTTAACTGGTCCGAGAGGTGGTTCATTGGAAAAGTCATCATGTACCATAGTAGGATCCGTCAATTCATGTGCATGTTTCAATCTATCCTCATCACTTCGAGTTGTGTTAACTGCTCCGAGAGGTGAATCCTTGGATATAGAAAACATAGCATCAGACCTAGCCTGATCATCTATGCACCCTATATTAGCCAGTTGGCTAGGGATTCCTCCACCTGTGTTAAGTTCCAAGGAACTCTCCACATTAGAAGTTGCCAAAGGTTGGGTCTTAATGATGTTTCCACTAGCCTGACCAGCATCTAAGCATGAATCAATAGTGGAAGCCCTTCCAATCATGTCACCTCCACCACCTGTGACAGTCTCATGAGCAACACCACTAGCACTAGCCTGAGGTAGCTGAGTGCCCTTCCTCCTCCTAGTTCGCACAATGGGATTAATAGTTGTTGCAAGTGTACTATCAGTGGTTTGGGGTATACTAGCAGTGGTTTGAGAGTCACTATCAGTGGGTTCAGATACTAAGGGTTGGGCTTCAAGACCTTCAGCAAACTCAGGAACAGCAGGCAAAGAGATCATATGTGGGAACAAAGGAACATCTATGATTTGAACATTTGGCTTTTGATTCCTCATATGTGCAAACACTTTAGGAAGCATATAATGAACTTCATATTCTATAGAATGCTCAATAGGTTCTTCAATTTGACTCTCAACAATCAATTGTACAAACCTAGGATATAAATAATATTTTCCTTTCTTCCTAATGTTCTGCACAAGACCATCATAAATCATCCTAGACCAATTAAACTTCCTTCCCTCAGAAAAACATATAATAGCTGTAGCAATCTTAGAAGGAAAGTCATCAAAACCGGTGGTCTTGTTACTCAGACATATCAACAAGGTGTGTATTAAAAACTTCCATTGAGGTGGAAACAGACTCTTAAAAAAATTTACCTTGTCACCCCTGTGTGTATAGCCTAACCTCTCTAAACCAACAAAAATCTCAACATCTGAAAGATTATCAACACCATCAGCATCATCAAACTTCAAAACCCTTCTAATGATCTCCTCATCAACCAAAATTTCATTCTCATCCACAATAGAACTAAAAACCTCTACTCCATCTACCTCCTCAAGCTTAGCATTCCCCCAGAACTGATGTATGTAGGCTTTAAGGATGGTTGGTGTGACAGTTAAGGCAAAGTGAATAGGACTGTGAATAAGGAAATCAATCATTTGATGAAAACCTTCAAATCTATTGTTTTTGACCAGGTTAGCAACAAGGTTATGGGTTTGAGAGTACTGGGTCGCCATTGTGATTGATGATGTAAGTGTTGTGGGATTTGTGAATTAAGCAAAATAAAGTGATTAGGGTTTATGAAGAGCGCCAAGTTGAAGTGGTTTGAAGATCAATTAAATGATCTGTCCGTGATTTGGGGAGATAAATATACTTTAGCCAAAGTTATCAAACAGCCCCTGAAGTATCCAAAAATAAGCAGCATGCTATCAGTGGTTTAAAGACCACTATCTGTGCTTTCATTTGGCTTAGCAGTGCTTTCAGAGTGCCTTTTCTTCTTTTCAATTTCTTCTACCGACACTGAGTTATCTTTCAACAACTCATCCTTATCTTGATGATGATCAACATTGCCTCCAGTATTCAATACATCATCATCAGTGGGACCTTGCTTATCAATGATGGAACTAGCTTTCCACTTTTCAAACAAATAGAACTCCTGTGGAGAATCAGCTTCCTTAGAAATTGCTTCTGGATCAGAATCCTTTTGTGTACTTGCATCAATATTAGTGGAAGTTCCTGCAATGATAGGCTCATAATTCATAGATTTGGTTAGCATATCAATGTTAAATAGCCAGTCTGGTCCTTTGGTCTCAACACTAGGAGTCTTTTCACTAAATTGAACATGTAAGTTTTCTTCAACAATTCTAGACCTCCTATTGTATACTCTAAAGGCTCTACTATTAGAAGAATAGCCTAAAAAGTATACATCATCAGCTTTTTCTTGAAACTTGCCTAGGTAGTCTATAATATTCAAGATAGTAACAGGACACCCAAAAGGTTTTAGGAATGCAATCATTGGCTTCCTATCATGTAACAGCTCATAGGGGGTCTTGTTATGAGGCTTCACTACCTTACTTCTATTCTGCACATAACATGCAGTGCCTACAGCTTCAGCCCAAAAGGTAGTTGGTAACTTAGACTCTGACAACATTGTCCTAGCAGCCTCAATTAATGTCCTATTTTTCCTTTCAGCTACACCATTTTGTTGTGGTGTTCTAGCAACACTAAACTGTCTTTCTATACCCTTAACTACACAAAACTGATTCATCAAATCATTTTTAAACTCATTTCCATTATCACATCTGATTACCTTGATCTTATGATTAACTATATTTTCTATCTTAGTGATGAAACTCTTGAGGATCTCACTAGTTTCACTCTTAGCTGCCAAAAAGTATACCCAGGAAAATCTACTATAATCATCAGTGATAACTTAGGCAATACTGCTTATGGTTCAAACTTTTAACAAAGGTAGGTCCAAATAAGTCCATATGAAGCATAAACAGTGGTTGTGTGATGGTGTTGACAGTTTTGGTCTTACAAGAAGCTCTATGTTGTTTTCCTTTTTGACAAGCCACACACAGTTCCTTACACTCAAAAACCTTAGAAGGTAACCCTCTCACTAAGTTGCCTTTTACCAGTTTATTGATTGTTTTGTAGTTGAGGTGACCTAGCCTTTTATGCCATAACTTAGACTCATCTACTTATGCTTTAGCAAACAAACATGTTAAGGACCTATTAGGAATTACATCTTTAAGATCAAAACAATATATGTTTTCCTTCCTAGGTACCCTTAGCTGTATATACTTCTCATCAGGCATCTTAAATTCAGGTGACAACACCACACACTCAGTTTCACCAAAAAGTACCCAGTTTTTCTTATCACACATTTGAGAAACACTGAATAAATTATACTTAAGTCCTTGTACCAGATAGACTTTTTCAAAGTCTAAATTCCCTGTTCTGATTGTGCCTCTGCCAAGTATCTTTCCTCCCTTTGGATCATTTCCAAATGCCACATATCCTCCATCAAAAGCTTCAAAATCTTCCAGGTTGCTCCCATCCCAAGTCATGTGCCCAGAGCAACCACTATCAAAAACTCCTTTATCTTTTAGCTCATCTTGTAGATTGCCCTGCACATGAAATTAAACAGATTAGTTCCTTTTGTGGACCCAAGCCAATACTGACTTGGGTCTGCCCTGTGCATCAACATAATCAAATTTGTTTAGGTCCATTGATGCACAGTTGACATGATGTAAAACCTTGGTCTTAGGTTTCCATTGCCAACTAGCTGAGGCCTTTACAACATAAAAATGGTTTCCAACCATTGTGTCAGTTATCACCTTTGGAATTTTTAAAACTTCTTTTGTATTAGTGGTGATATTATGCTTAGCAGTGGTTACAGTTTGCTTAGCCGTGTTTACATTTTGCTTAGCAGTGGTTGGAACCCATTTGGGTGCAGTAGTGACAATTGATTTTGTATTTCCATTCCTCATTAACACTGCTCTAGGAATCATGTTTCTGTTAGGATGAGGGTTTGTTTTCTTTGAAAAGTTTTGGTGATTTACCCTCCTTCAATGATTCCAAACTTGTGGTCTGTTTTTATAACAGTTTCTCTGTAAGTGTTCAAAACTACCACATGCAAAACAAGCCTTTTTAACACATTGAAACTCATTTCCTAACCTATTTGAAATTAGTCCATTGAATTTTCTCTGGTTTCCCCTAGGTATGTATCTTTTCATCTCTTCCCTAGGTACTTCCTTGTACTCTACTACTTTCTTAGCAATTTGAGCTCCAAATCTAGGCACAAGGTTGGCTTGCTTAGTATCAACTTTCTTAACAGGTTCTATCCTCTCTGGCTGTGTTGATACAAATCTATCTTCCTCAGAATCTGATTCCCAATCTTCAATGATGGGAGCATCAGATGACTTATCAGAACCTATCTTAGGTGATGCATTGCTAGTTTCACTTACAGGTTTATTGAAACTAAATTCACTGCTAAATGACAGTTCTTTAAAAGGTGGTGTATGTTTCATAAGAGATGGTGGGGGCATATTATTGTAACCAAGACCAGTACCATCCTGGAACAATTTTTGACCTATTGGCTTATTTACTAGATCAGAAGCATACTGTGTTTTAGCAACCCTAACAATATGTTTTTCTTTTTCTTTTAGGGCTTCTACCTTTATACTTTCTGCCTTTTCTAGTTTCTCTTTAAGCATCTTAATCTGTCTATCCTTGAGATCAATTTCACCACCAAGTATATTAATTTTATCAACATACTCAAACTCACATTTAATACAGTAATTTAGATTTTCTTCAACACTTTCTAGACCAACTCTATAACCTAAGTTATCTAGAGACAGTCTTTCTACTTCTTTCCTTAAACTCTCAGTGATAGCTTTTTGAGATTCTAAGTTATCTTGACATGATTTAAAAGAACAAGTAGAAGTTTTAGAATCATTAGATACCTCAGAATCTGAACCAAAAGATGAAGCATAGGCCATAAGAGCAAAGTTATGCTCTTTTGAAGCTTCACTAGCAAGAAAAGCTGCATTGGGTCCTTCTTCTATTTCATCACTCCAGTCATAATCACCTATACCATCTTGAGCCACCAATGCTGAAGAAGGAGCAGGCTCTTCAGCAGTCTTCTTGATGCTTTCAATCCTCTTGGGTGCTCTACACTCCCTAGCAAAGTGAGCCTTCTTTTTGCGGTTAAAGCACTCTATCTTGCTTTTATCAAATCCAGCTCTCCTTTGTCTATTATACTTGACCTGTCTTCCAGTCCTCCTCAGAAACTTCCTTGCTTGAAGAGTCAACATTGCCATTTGCCATTGAAGATTTATTTCTTCAAGATCATCAGGATCAATTTGATCTAGATCTTGATTCAAAACAGTAACACTGGTAGTTAAATCAGCCAGAAAAGCACAAATTGCACCATCACTGACATTATCACTAACAGCGGTATTGTTTGCAATAGCCGTGGTTATTCCATAGGCAGCAGTGGATACATCTTGTGAACTCTTGTGATTGGTGGAAACAAAAGCAATGTTTTGGCTAGTTGAAGATGTACCACAATGTTGTTCTCGACTCATATACCTTCAAGTTGTTGTAGAGATTGTCTAGAGTCATCTTTTCAAAGTCATCCTTGTTCCTCCACACAACAGTATGCATAGCCCAGGTCAGGTGATAAACTTCAGATGAACTTTAGATTAATATCTTCTTGAGCAACTTTGTAGTCCACTGACTTCAGTTGGCTTATGAGCTTTTGAAGTCTGTTATAGGTGCCATCAAGTTTTTCTCCACTCAAGCAGTGAAGTTTTCAAACTAATGCTTGAGCATATTTTTCCTTGATTTCTTGGTAGCTTCATTACCAGCAAACCTTGTTTCTATAGCATCCATAAGCTCCTTAGCAGACTCATATTGTTCAAAGTCCAAAGCATACTCATTAGGTATTCCCATAGTGAGAATACTATGAGCTTTAATCTCCATCTTTCTCTTAGCCTTGTCGATCTCACTAACAATGGATATATCTTTGCCATCCTCATCCTTCTTAGGAAGAGTATCACCTTTTTCCACAACATCCCAGAGAGCATAATCAATCATGCGAATGTATTGCCTTATTCGCATCCTCCAGATTTGGTACTCTCCATGCTTGAGCATGGGCACCTTGAAAGCAGTAACCATGTTTGTTTCGTCAGACATCTTAACTTACTTAAACAGAAAGTAACAAAGCTTCTTCTTGGTTTCAGTTTCTAGATCACGAGCTCTGATACCACTTGTTGATCCCAGTTGAGCAAATGATCTAATATAGAAACTGACTTAAACAAAGACTTATTAAGTATCACGCGGAATTTAATACTTAATCTTAAGAAGAAGAACAATAAGCATTAAACACCTCAATATTATTATTAATACGAATACTCTAACCAGTATTAGGGTTTTAAAACCTTGAAGTGTATCGACCTTAGATATAAAACATACGTATATCTAATCTACCCTAGGACCTCCTTTTATAGGCTAAGGAGTCCTTTACATAATACAATACGTAACCTACAAGATAAATATCTTTTCCATATTTATCTAATACAGAATACTAAACCAACTATACAAGACTAGCAGTGGTTACATTACATTATCCGTTGTTACACAATACTACTAGCCGCGGTTTGTCTTCAGCAGTGGTTTCATTCCTCTGTCCGTGGTTTCATCAATATTGTCCGTGGTTCCAACACTTAGAATAATTCTTGATCCAAAGAACCAAAAACCCAACAGACTTTGAATAAAACTCATGTTGCACCCACTTTAGATATTTTGTTAGACAAATGTAATAGAAAAAGTGATGTAACGAATGTTGAATCTTTAACTACTTTGAATGTTTTGGTTGAAGCATCTTGTATTGGTTGTCGTAAAAGCATGTTTTCTGGTTGTCATGATACATGTGTTGCTAAATCTATCTTATCTCGTAAGCAGAATCATAAAAAACGAATTACCTCTAGGTCAAATAATGCTTCTAAGTCTGTGCTAGGTAAACCGCCTTCTAGTGTTTCTGCAAATATCATTGATGTACCCATAGAACCCACTTCACCTCCTAGGAAGAGAATATCACCTAGTGCATTCATTAAGACCAAAGCACAAACTAGTTGGACTTGGCAGAGATGGTTACAAAATACACCAGGATTTAAATGGATTCCTAAAATCATAAATATATGTGTTTCAACTGTAACTGTAACGGAACCCTCTAACTCTTCGGGTTCCACCTCTACTTTTATTCCACATGTGTCGTCTGTGTGTAATGCAGGTGATACAGATCATCCTTTGGATTGTTGATAGCGGATGTTCCCGACACATGACAGGCAATCTCAAACTGTTATCAAACTTTGTATCAAAGTTCAGTGGCACTGTCAGGTTCGGGAATGACCACTTCGCAGCTATCATGGGCTACGGAGATTACATCAATGGGAACATCGAAATTAGCAGGGTTTTTATGTGGAAGGTCTCGGTCACAATCTTTTTTCAGTCTGTCAGTTTTGTAATGGTGATTTGGAAGTTGCTTTTAGGTAGAAAACTTGTTTCATTTGTGATCTACAAGGAAATAATCTTATGTCTGGAAACCGCACATCAAGCCTTTACACAATTTCAATGCAAGACATGATTGCTTCATCTCCCATCTGTCTACTTTTTAAGGCAACATCTACAAAATCTTGGCTATGGCACCGACGACTTTCACACTTGAACTTTCAAACCATAACCAATCTTGCATGACACAAACTAGTTGAAGGTCTTCCAAGGTTCAGGTATTCAAAAGATCACTTATGCTCAGCTTGTGAACAAGGGAAAAGCACTCGTGCTCACTTTCCTTCAAAGAAGGACCACAGCTCTCAGCATGTCCTTCGTCTTCTTCACATGGATTTGTGTGGCTCGATGCGTGTGCAGATGATTAATGGCAAACGCTACATTCTAGTAATTGTTGATGACTACTCAAGATGGACTTGGTTTTATTTTCTTCGAAGTAAAGATCAAGCTCCACAAATGATCCTTACCTTTCTCACGAAAATTCAAGTTCAGCTCCGGAACACAGTTAGACAAGTTAGAACAGACAAAGGAACTGAATTTGTGAATCAAACTCTTCGAGAATACTATGAGAAAGTGGGAATTAAGCATCAGACATCAATTGCAAGAATGCCAGAACAAAATGGAGTTGTCGAAAGACGAAACCGTATGTTAGTGGAAGCAGCAAGAACGATGTTGATGAATGCAAAACTTCCAGATTACTTATGGGCAGAAGTCGTGTCAACTGCATGCTACACTCAAAACCGTTCTATGATAACCAAACGCCACAACAAAGCACCTTATGAGCTTCTCCATAACAGAAAACCGAATCTCAAGCACTTTAATGTATTTGGTGCTATTTGTTACCCGAATAATGATCGTGATGACTTTGGAAAGCTCAAGGCCAAAGCTGACATTGGAGTCTTCGTTGGATACTGTGAAAACTCAAAGGGATACCGGATCTGGAATCGTCGTAAAAAGGAAATTATGGAAACCATTCACGCTAATTTTGATGAGCTAATAGAAATGGCTTCTGAGCAAAACAGCTTGGAACCAGGACATAACCGTCTCAACTTCCCCCAATCATCAGTTGATCAATCTTTTCAACTCACTCGTCGTTAGATGGAAACATTGTTTGCTCCTTTGTTTAGTGATGATTTTGATCAACGTGCTCCAGATGTATCAAATGTTTTCACTGCTCAACCTGATAATATTCCAATCCCTGATACACCTGAAACAACAACAACCGTTGCTGATGCACCTCCGATTGAATCCACAACAACTGCCGAACAAACCGCTTCTAATGACGCTAATCCAGCTGATGATCTTCTTAATCAAGATGTACCTGCACCTGCGGATTATGATGAAAATGCATTCTTTAACCTTTTCGCAACTGAAAATGCAAACTCAGATGTTGATGAATCTTCTACTAGCCATCTGAATCCACCAAATCTGCATAATGTATACCAACATTAACCCTCCACACACCGATGGACTAAAGACCATCCTCTTGTTAATATTATTGGCAACCCAAACCAACCAGTCGTTACTAGACAATGCCTTCAGACTGACGGTGAACATTGCATTTATGCACTCACCGTTTGTAACTGAACCCAAAAACACCAAATATGCAATGACCAAAGACAACTGGATTGAATCCATGCAAGAAGAGCTGAGCCAGTTCAAACGTTTAGAAGTATGGGAATTGGTTGAAAGACCAACAGGGGTCTATGTCATTGGTCTAAAATGGATTTGGAAAAACAAGTTAGATGTTGAGGGTACGATTATCCGAAACAAGTCACGTCTGGTGGCTAACGGTTATAGACAAGAAGAGGATATCGACTTTGAAGAATCATTCGCACCGGTAGCTAGACTTGAGGTTGTACGGATTTTTCTGGCATTCGCGGCTCACATGAACATCACTGTCTATCAGATGGATGTCAAAACTGCTTTTTTAAATGGTAAACTGAAGGAAACGGTATATGTTAGTCAGGCAGAAGGATTTGTTGATCCAGAGTTCCCTAATCACGTCTACAAACTGAACAAGGCTCTCTACTGTCTCAAACAAGCCCCTCGGGCGTGGTATGATGAGTTGTCATCCTTTCTCCTTTCTCATAATTTTATCAAAGGATCGGTCGACCCTACACTGTTTATTCAATATTACGGGGCACACATTTTAATTGTTCAAATTTATGTGGATGACATCATTTTTGGTTCTACCCACAAAAAGTACTCAAACGCTTTTTCAAAACTAATGAAAACAAATTTTAAAATGTCAATGATGGGTGAACTTACATTCTTCTTAGGACTACACGTTCATCAATCACCCGGTGGTATTTTCTCAAGTCATTCCAAATATGCTCTTGAAATATTGAATAAACATGGAATGCAAAGTTGTGACACCTATGCAACACCAATGGCACATACCAACAAACTGGATGCTGATTTACAAGGGAAACTGGTTGACCCTACCAAATACCGAAGTATTATTGGATCTCTCATGTATCTAACAGCCAGTAGACCCGACATTGTATTTTCTGTATATCTTTGCTCCCGTTATCAGTCAAGACCTACTGAAAGACACCTCACTGAGGCTAAAAGAATCCTCCGATACGTAAAGGGAACCATTAATTTGGGGATCTGGTATCCTAAGGATTTTGGTTTTGAACTAATAGCTTTTTTAGACGCTGACCACGCAGGATGCTTAGATTCACGGAAAAGAACTTTAGGAGGTTTACAATTCCTTGGTGACAAATTGGTGTCATGGCAATCGAAGAAACAAGATTTTACATCGTTGTCCTCAACTGAAGCAGAATATGTAGCCATGTCTGCGTGTTGTGCTCAAGTCATTTGGATGAGAACACAACTCAAAGACTATGGTTATGTATTTGACAGAATCCCGGTGTATTGCGACAACCGAAGTGCTATTGCGATCTCGTGCAACACCGTTCAACACTCGAAGTCAAAGCACATCGATCTTCGATATCATTTCATCAAAGAGCATGTGGAAAAGGGTACTGTTGAATTATACTTTGTAGGTACAAAACACCAATTAGTGGATCTTCTCACTAAAGCCTTGCCTCCCGCAAGATTTACTGATTTGATTCACCGAATTGGTATGAGGTGTTTGACTCCAGAAGAACTGGATGAAATTTTAACACATTTTTAAAATCAGTCAAACACCAAAACCTCTTTTGTAAAAATATTTTTCAAAAACAAAATATAAAAATATAAAATCAGATAAAATCCAAAAATATTATTCTATCTAAATTTCTATCAAAACCAAACATTGCAAGTACAAATCTTCCGTCAAAACTGTGTTCCATCAAACCTTTCACCATTTTTCCTGAAAAAGTGTTGAGGGGGAGAAAGTAAATATTTTCTCAATTTCATAAAACCTTGTACTTGCATGTTACCAAAAATATGTTGTTTCTTCAGTAATGGTGGATATGTTTCTTGTTAAATACTCTCCTCGGACTCAAATGTTTTTTAAAATTTTATCATTTCAAAAGTCGAGGGAGAGTATTGTTAAGCTTTCTTTCCAAAATAAGTTTTGTCTAACCAAAGTGGAAGTCAATGGGTCTTGGTTGAAAATAGTTGAGGTGGAGGGACTAATCTTGTCAATTTTGCAAAGTTATTTTTAACAAAACCTTCACCTAACTAATTTAATGCATTTACTACTTTGCATTTATTTCTTCATCTACCAAGATCTACGCATACAATTCAATCTTTGAATCCGTGTTACCAAATCATAAACTGTAAGTTGTAATCGTTTTTGATCATGATTTCAAACAATGGTTTCAAATATCTTTCAAATCCAACGGTTTAAACTCTCAAAATTAGTGATTTTGTGTTTTACGCGTATGCGTAAGAATTTGAAACTGCCATAGTGTGTTTGTGATGTTATGGGTTGTGTCAAATCTTTCATAATCTTGTATTATACTCATTTCCATCACTAGTTTGTACCCAGAAACACGTTTTGATAATTTTTGAACAATTAGGGTTTATGTACGCATTTGGGGATTTCTTTGTTAAAGTGTTTGGCTATGATTAGACGCTTAGGATAGGTTTAGAACAATGTTAATTGCTCAAAAACAGCCTTAAATCCTACCCAGAAACATCAAATGTGGTTAATTTAATTTTTAGGGTTTATAGGTCGTAGAACAAGAATCTTTTGATTCGTTAGGTTTTTTGTGTTAAAACTTGTTGCAATATGTTCCTTTGTCATCTAGGATAGTGCAAAAACAATCTTGATGATTTCCTATGGCTAGATTTGTTACGCATAGAAACTAGGTTTAGGGTTTTAGAAATTTTTACGCCTAAATTGTTCTATGCATAACTTGTTGAATCTAATGCATGTTTTGTGATTCTGGAAGTGTTAGGATTGTATTATAGTCATATTGTTATGTTTAATTGTTACAGGTTGATTACGCGTAAGGAATCAGATTAAGGTGTTCATGATGTGTTACGCATATGGAATACCTTATGCGTAAAGGTTATGCATAAGAGCAATCTTACGCGTAAAACTTACGCATAAGGGTCTACAGTGGGACTACGCGTATCCTGGAAGGATATGCGTAAACTTGGATGTTTACGCCTAAGGTCTACTCTTAAGATTAAACCTTACGCGTAACTCCGTTTGCCAAAGCTTACGCGTAAACATATAAGCTACGGGTATGCCTTTACGTGTACCACCCCAACCCGACAAGGGTAAAAGTGTCACATTCTGGTGTCATATCAGAACATAAAAATAAAATTTTGCAAAACGGAAGTCTTATAAAATAAGATACCAAGCCACATGAACCAATGACTTACAATGAAAATTACAAAATCCAATATGTCAATAAAATGAAATGAAACTCAAAATAATTGCTCTTCAAAATAATTCCAAAGTAATAAGGTAACTAGGGTCGGTCCACTCAATAATCCAACTCTCAGCCCATCAAAGCCCATCTTCCAACCTAAAACCTGCCGCAGGAAAAGAAATGTGGTTTAGCTTAAAAAGCCCAGTGAACAGATATAACAAAACAAAAGCTAAACAAAATCAGAAATATAAAATGAAACAAGGAAGCTGATAACAAGGTCGCAACGAAATGAGAACAATGAGTCAATGAGGAACCTGTAGAACACAATCATAACAGGTATCCAGAGGAACAGATAACAAAGGTGGACAAAGCAAAGCAACGCATCGATGACATATATAAGCACATATAATTAACCAAACATACAAGTAACGAAACCTCATCAAACATAGCAGCCGGCGTATCCACTAAACATAAGTATGGCATAATATTAAATCAGGAGATCAGAATACATATAAGCCAAACGGAAATCTAAAAGCTAGCGGAAGCAACTAATTAGAAAGTGAGCATAGCAAGCACACAAGTCAGATAACCCACAGATAATAACATACAAGTAACATAACAGCGGAAGTACTAACAGCAGTCAAAGCATGGTAGCCACATGTATCAGGTAGGAATACAGAACGGACATGTTAATTGAATGAATTAATTAAACAAAGACATAGTATGGCAAGTTAAAACAATTCAACCAGGCATATAACATAAGTTGAACCCTTTACATCATCAAACAGTATCATAGACAGAAATATAAACATTGCAGGTCAACAATTAGCAAATAAGAACACTAACGGATAAACATAGCCCATGAACATAACTGAATGAAGATATCCATGATAAACAGATAAATCAACTGATTACTCGCAAACATGATCACCAAACAAATCAAAGGGTCACATAACAGTAAAATAACATATAGTCAGATATTAGCATGACAACGGGTGAATCATATAATCGCATATTAATCATATCGTAGCAGGGTAAACGGTAGTCACATAAATCATATAATAGCATAATCAAACCAAGGATTCAATAATCATATAATAACTCGGTACGTGAATGGAGTAATAGTCTGAAGTATGAGCTTGATAGTCAACCAAAGCGGAATAAGAGTATGACAGATCAATGAAATGGAATGTAGCATGGTAGTAGAGTGAGTCACATAAGGTTACTGAGTAATGGACAATTAATACAGAATATGGTGCGTTGGGGAATACAGAAGGTACAATATAGGTATATCAAAGTGTATAGGTTGTCAGAAATCTACCACGAGCCAATAAAACAAACCAATATCAATAGTGGCAATAGCAGCCAAGTAACCAATAGTAACCGTTGTATTCGGAGGGGTGACCTCGGAATACCAAACCAATAGGAGGGGAGACCTCAAGTAACAAATGGAGTAGCTAGCTCCCAAAATGTAAGGGGGTGTATTGCACACACGCACCACATCACCAAAACAATATATCAATATCAATACAATAAAAATCTATGATACATCCATACGCCCCTGCAAAACAGTAGTGGCCATACAATATATCTGAAGCGCGCATAATCAATACAAAATAGGGACGGTGTGGAACATCACTCAACCACACTAGAGTCACGCCATTGGTGCATCAATGACACGGACATGGAACACCCATGCCTAGTTAATGGCTCGGGTATCAAACTGACAGGTCAAAGCAAAAGTCCAAAGTGTAGCAATATATAAGTCTTCATAATCAAAGGTTCAATATCAATGGTTCCCAATTCAGAGGTTCATAGCAATAGTTCAATATCAAGGTCCAATATCAAAGGTTCAATATCAAAGGTTCAATAGCAAAGGGTCAATAGCAAATGTTCAATAGCAAAGGTTCAATAGCAAAGGGTCAATAGCAAAGGTTCAATAGCAAAGGTTCAATAACAAGATGGCAAGAGATCAAAGAAGCAAAGAGATCATGAGAAACCTTATGAGAAAGGTCAGAATATATGTACCTCATTCGAAGCAAGCAAAATAGAAAGTAAGGTCACACGATGAATCAATCTCGCCGACCGGAACCTATATGAATTAGCTAACGCTTATTACTCATTTTAGATGGCTTTCCATTTTTAGCAGGTTTCTACTTTTAGTAACTTTCCATTTTAGGTAACTTTCTATTTTAGGCAGGTTTCCATATTTAGCAGATTTCCATTTTAAGTAACTTTCCAAAAATATCAGGTTTCTATATTTAGTACGTTTCCATAAATAGCAGGTTTCTATATTTAGTAAGTTTAGCCATTTATGATGTATTTAATGTCATGTTAGGTTAAGTGATGAAAAAAATGTGTATTATTATAGTGTAAGGGTCTTTTATGCCAAGTTATGCAAGTTTAAGGTCTAAAGTGTAAATATTACAAAGTATAGGGTTAAAAGTGTAAATATCCCAAGTTTACTTATTTTATGAATTACTCCACTCTTTTACCATATTAACGACTCAACCCTTTATGTTTTATTATTGACAAAACCAACCCTTTTCTTTTATCAAAACCGAAAACATTTTGAAAACCCTAACCAAGTTGAACTCTTTTAAATTTTAAGCAAATCGAACCCAACTCTAAACAAAATTATGACGACTCCTTTCATGTGTCATTTACCTAGTCGAGACATCCCCTTTCCAAATTAAATCCATATGACACAAACAAAACCATTCGAGATCCATTTGTGAATTATTAGCGACATGAAATTAAACCAAGTATACACGTATGTTAACATTCCATTTTAGCTTGATACGAAACATGATTTAGGTTATATGCATGTCGAATGGATTCAAACAATGGTCATATATATAGGTCGATCCATAGGACATTCACATTCGATCTTTTACGTGGCCAAGTTTATGATTTCATGTGATATATTCTTATCATTTTATGTGGGATTTCATTCGTATACATGCATTCAAGGGAGTACAACCCACACGACATACAAATCAGAAAAGGAATGAAGGAGTTTAGGGATACCCTTGCATGAATGAAAGGAGATGCGAGATCTAGGACTCCAAAAACACACGACTAGCCACACACCTTGTGACCTAAACCCACGACAGGATCAACCCAAGCAGCCCCTTCGAATTCAAAACCCACGACAACAGCCTCCTTCAATGCACCACATCCACAGCAACTTCTTCCCTTGAATTAGAACCCTACGACCAGCCTCTTTTTGCCCTAGAACCTCACGACAGAAAGAAAGAACCCACGACTGAAGATAAAACCAAAGGACCAGCTTCTCCTTCGAACCAACACGATCACAAACCTTCTTGGGACACCCTTCTTGCTTTGAAATTCGAATGGAATGGGGGAGATGATGGTGTTGCCGTCACTTTTAGGTAGAGAAGTATCAGGGTTTTTTTGTAGGTTTTATTTTGAATTGGTAAGTGGTAAATATAATGAGTAAATGAGAGAATAAATGTGATTATGAGATTTGATTATGCGTTTAAGTTAGGCCGAACAAAAGGGGGGGGGGGAGATTGACAATTTCCTTATTTATCATTTACCTTTAATTGTGATGAACTTAGACATCCTTTTGGTACAAGTTAATTGTACTTGATTTTAACATAATGTGATACTTTAGAAATCATTTAATTTTTGTAACATTTATTTGTATACCTAAGTAAAATATATTTATCATAGTCTTGGGTAAATCATTTATGATTCAAGTGTTTAACGTCTTCAACGGAATTGACGTGTTTACTAGTTTTCATAATTATTTAGCTTGAGAGGCAAAATGGTCATTTAACACGTGTTGAGATTTTAGGGTTTTACATTACGCGTAAGAAATTATTACACCTAAGTGTTGCCCTTACGCTTAAGCTTACGCCTACGCCTAAGGTTCTTTGTTTACGCATAAGCTCACATGCTTATGCCTAAGCCAACTTGTCACTTTATTTTGCAATTTTACGCGTAAAATACTTGTAATAAGTTGCTCATAAGTCACAAAACCAAAATGTTACTTGTAAGCTATCAAAAGTTAAAATGTTGTGTGTGATTAAGTGAAATTTGGACATTAAAATTCAAAAATAATACACTCACGTAACTTATCACTTCAACTTCAGACAATTGGACTTATGTGACTTTGGACTCGTAACATTCATAAACATGATAACTTCAATCAATAATTGGACAATAAAATCAAACTTAGACTAATATAATGTCTTTCGATATGTTGGTTCTTTTGTCTCAATATCTTTCAGATCGCGAAATGGACGTCAATCAGGAAAACCTCAATGCTTCAAATGAACTCATGATGGCAGATATCTTCCCTGCGGACTACCACAAAACTATTGGAAAGAACAATCTCAGAGTCGACTTTGAAAACTTCACTTGTTCTGAATCCTCATGCAGAGTTGCAGTTGACATACTCAAGGATCATCTCTACCGTCTCATGCTCTCTAACTCTGCATTAGTACCCGAAATTTATATTCATCAATTCTGGCACACAATGGACAAAATCGATGGTCAAGATGTTGTAAATGTGACCATTGGTACCAAAGAAGTAAAAGTTACCGTGGCAGATGTTCGAATTATTCTTCTTCTACCAGTTATTCACTCTTCTGAATACGTTCCAACTCCAAGTGAAGAGGAAGTATTGCAGTTCATGGTAGACATTGGATATGATGAAGCTTCTGGCATCATCACCAAACATTCCAGTGTTGATCTGATAAGGTTTTAAAATGTACATTTTTTAGGGGTCGTTTAAGCCCTTATTTGATCACTTTTGTATCCGTTATTACTTAATATCGTTCCTTTTCACTTTTTAGGTCTCTTGAAGGCAAATTGCTGGAATGACACTTATTCGGACGAAAAGGCGCGAATATATGAAGAAAATGGCAAAAGTCAAGAATCGAGACACTCAAGCTGCTGAAATACAAGGGGACGGCGTCAGGTGTTAACTGCGACGCCGTCGCATCACTTTTTTGACGGCTCACTAGCCAAATTGCTTATTTACAAGTGACGGTGTCAGGCTTTAAAAGAGTAGGCCGTCGCAACTCAGACGGCCTAGATTTGATCCAGACGGCGTCAGAAGCTGAAGAGGACGGCGTCACAAGCACAAGGTGACGCCGTCGCAAGACTAACGTGGCCAAGACGAAACCCTAATGACGGCGACCCGACTGCGTCACAAATCATAAGGTGACGCCGTCGCGAATGTAATCTTATATATAGAATCCGAATTTTTCATTATTCAGTGTGTAGTCTTTTGGAGTAAAAACCTAAACCGAACCAAGGCTGTCTTGTACAGTATTTTAGGGTTCCAAACCCTATCTTACACCAAGATAAGTACTTTACTTCATTAATTCAATTATGTCTTCAATTATTTGTGTGTATGCTTGCATGTTCTCCATGTCCGGCTAATTTACTTGTGTGTTTGCTTAGGGAATATGAAACTTAACTATTGAATATTGATTGGTTGTCTCTTATCTTAATTGTTAATGATCTAGTAATGTGATAGGTCATTCGTTGTGTAGTTAATGCTTGATTAATCTTTGCGAACCTTAGACTATAACACCAAGAGTAGTTGTAGGCTAAACCATCCAAAGAGTACCTTAGAGTTAGAGTTTATAAATCCTAGAGATTTTGTAGACGAGACCCTTTGGTAGTTTCAAAGAGTTAGGGATAAACTCATACCCTACGACCTTAGACACACAACGCGATTAGGAATAAGGACGTGACAATTCAACCATCAATAGGAGATAATTAAGGAGTAATACAACCTAAGTAAACACATTCTTAAATTATCATACGAGCACACATTAATTAGACATAGACTACCCTCACCTTAGTTAATTAGATAATTAGATAATAGAGTAATCGGTAGAAATACCAACCCCCCAAATCCAAACCCCGAGATTCGTACCTTTCCATTTCCTAAAAAACATAAAAAGCACAAAAATAATCTTCCTCAACCCCAACCTTAGCGTAGTAACTCCTCACTAGCATTCCTATTCCCCTAGAGAACGATATCAATTCCCATGGCATACCCTAATACTACACTACAACGATTAGGTTCACTGCCTAGGGTGCTGAAAAACTTGCTCGACGAAAAGGAAGTTCCTTTGACCCCGAACGACGCGTGTAGCGTTATCATGATATCAAGAACATCCCACAGCCCTGGAGAACTCTTTATATCATGATTGCCAAGTCTGTCTCAGGGAGAGATAGTAGACATGAACACCCAAAGCTAATGCACCTTCAAACCGTTTGGGGAATGGTCAACATGAAACACATTGACTATGCAAGCTTGATTTGGGAAGACATGATGCAACATTACAGGGAGCCTGGTAACAAAATACATTTCATCAGATATCCACAATCAACTCGGGAAGCACCAGGACATCCCAATGTGAATCAATGACCCCAACACTCACTCTATGTTGTATGAGCCTACCTTAAACACTGTGAGGTTCAAAGACGCATCAAGCCGTAAACAAGGTGCGGAATTACTTGATTGCTTAATTACTGATGAAATCAAGGTTCTTCCTTCGTACCTTCATTACAAAGAAGCTGTGCGTGCGGGTAAGGTTGGGTTTATGGATGAGAAGACAATTTCAGTGGCTACCACAAGGGCAAGGAGAGCTGGAAGCACTGGTAGCACTACCAAGTATAAGAAAAGGCATCCAAGCTTTAAGAAAAGTGTCCCAGCATCGTTCATCCTAAAGTTGAACTAGAACCAATTCTACATGGCGACGACTCTGAAACTGAGTCAGATGAGGTGATTATCTATTCTGAAGAACAAAAGGATGATACCTCTACCCAGAAGTCAGAGGACAAACCTCCCAGTTCCTCATCCGACAACGGAAAGAAGCCAGTGGAAGAAGAAGAATAAGAAGATTCAGACGATGAGATTGATCCTAAAGATGGAGACAAAGCATATCAGAAAACTCTGAAATAGATGAGGATGGAGCATTCTGCTAAAGAGTTCAATCTTCAACAATTAAAAGGCCCTGGAGGTTCCAGCGGTGGTGATCCTCTTACATCAGTTCTTGATTCGGTTAATCAACCCGATAAGGGAACTAGTGCCACCACCAAGGAATCTATGGAGCAAGAACAGCAAGAGGATCAGATGATGTTCGACTTTGAACATGATGAACAAGAGACTGATGAAAGAGTAACAGAGAAAGATGTGGAGGAAGCTGCAAAAGAAAGGGCTGCAGAAGAAGAACTTGCTAAGAAGGCCGAAGAGGAACGCATCAGAAAGGAAGCAGATGACTACATTCTGGACAATCCTGAGCAATCCTCAGAGCAACCCTATGACACTTCCACTACAGAATTATCATCTCACTCATCACCACCACCATCAAAAGAAACAACAACAAAATCATCCGAAATCAGTCAAGAAAAGGGCGGATACATGAGCATCTCGAACCAAGGCCAAGATCCAAAAAGCTGTGCATCAGTCCAGGAAACGTAAACAGAGTCTTCAGGACCGAAAGTTGAACATGCTAGCTGACAGGGTCAATGAACTTGGTCAAGAGATGAACACATTCATAGAGGAAAGAGATCAGATAAAGTTATTCCTCAACAGAGACGTTAAAGGAGAAATGGATGAGCAGATAAGGAAGTATACTCATCATTTCCTTCTCCAAACTGTCCCTGGAGTGACTAAAGAAATTTTCTATAGAAAACTCTACCCAACACTTAAGACATTAGTTAGGAAAACAATTACAACAACACCGGTGGTCATGCAGACCCCACCAGTCCCGCCTCCTAATGTCACTGAAGCTGATTTGATTTCCCAGCTGATATTACATATGTCTCCTCGATCTCCTACTTTCACATCTGATGAATCAAAGCTTTTTGAGGCACTTTTGGCATATCAACTGAAGACAACATGCAAGGAAGCAACTGGTCAGGAAAAGCGACCAAGAGATGATGATGACACGGATAAAGACCCAAATGCAAAACGTCCAAAGAAAACTGGCGAGTCATCATCATCAATGCCACCACCACCGCCAAAGACCACCACCACATCTACTACTCAAGCTTCTCAACAACCTCCTTCGTTTGATAAACCTCGGGATACTGAGTCTCCACCACCACTGGCGAAAACTGGTGATTACTTTACCTATACCGGTGGTGAAGATGAAGAAATTCCTGAGCCCCAACAACAACCATCATCTCAACAACAACCTGAATCATCCTCCATACCAACGAAGAAGAAACCAAGTTCGGTCGTCTCCTGGCTAGATGAAGATGGCACAGAGGAGTATGAATGGTTCAGTCAGTTAGTTGATGCGACGCCTCGATTACCGGAAGGTCAAGAACCGGTAGACGGTCATACAATGGAGCAAGTTAAGATTATCCAAGATCAGTTCAAGATTAAAAAGAGGACGAAAGGGGAATTGCGCAGAATAAAGAACGACGCGTTCAACTTGCTAAAAGAAAGATCAAACAGCGCAATTGAAGTCGAATATAATTTGGACAACATTGGTCGTGCAATGTCCAATAACATCGACTGGCTAAATCCTGAATCGAACATCGATTTTTCAAGGAAGGATAACACTCCATACTACACTAATTGGACAAAACCGCTACCAACCATTGGCCGTCCCGAGCAACCCAAGATTCCATACCGCTTCTTCTTCAACAACGACCTCAAATTTCTCCAACACGACAGTAGCGTCAGCAAAAAGTATGCTACATCACTCACCTTCAACATACCAGCTGGAGTTTTCTCCACAAACCTAGCCATTGAAGAAGATGCCACTAAATTGTTCGTTGACAACATGGTGGACTATGATCTTGATGCAAAGTATGGAATTCATCATTGGCCATCAAGGAAAAGATTGTACTACAGGAGCTGTCAAGTGCTATCATGAAGGTCACATTGGCGACTAAGTGGGGTTATTCATTCTTGAAGGAAATCAAGGTCAAGCGACAGGATGAACAAGAATATGACTTCACTGAGGCTGATTTCTCGAGATTGTCACTCAACGACATCGAAGATATGTACCTCGCAAAGGTACAAGGAAGGATGAGACAATTCTCTACAGATGTTCAACTTCAATACATCACAGCCCTACTGATCTTCATTCGAAGCAAGGTGATTCAAGAACGTGTTGAAGACTTACAACTTGCGGTCGAATCATACCAAAAACAGATTAACCTTACACAACCGTTGCTACACTTTCCCAACATCAATCAACTACCTCAGTACATGATGCAGGTTTTACTGACCAGGTCTTAAATTTATAGTGTCTCGCAATACCAATGGTCTACCCTAGTGCACTAACGGGTAGTGTACCCGGTCATGTGTAGTGTAGTAAACGGTAAAGCCGAGGTCGTCCCAAGATCTATGTGTGTTGGATTATTACTAAGTCTAGTGTCACAGAATAATAATGGTTTCGATAGGGATTTAATTAATTAAACTACTAATGCAGAATAAAGAAAATAAAAGCAGATAAATGGCAAAGAGAAATTAGTAGAGAGAAGTGGTGCTAACCTAGTTAATCATCCTAGCTAGTTATGTCTACGTCTACTTACTTCCAATTACTTCAGGTGGGGTCAAATTCGAGAGGACAACATTTGGTCAATTCGCCCTAACCTATCAGCAAAGATGCCACCACAGGAGAAATCAGGCGCACCGTCATAAGTCCTGTTGTTCCTGGTCCCCTAAGCCAAGTCATTAAGTACCGCTACATGCTAGATTCATAATAGTGAGTGCCCGGCCGTTAGGAACTTAGACACTACACCCCCCCCCCCAATTCTTAAGTTCATCCAAACGATAGGTGATCAGTTGGTCAAATCGCACAAGTAGAAAGGGTCATCAGTTGGTCATATCTTACCCTTCCCGTCTCAGTCCGCTCACCTAGGGTCAGTTGGTCATATCTCCTAGGCAATTGGCCTCTACCGCCATTCAAAACTACCGAACCAAGGGTGGCTACCAATGAACTATGCATGCATACACTTAGAAATAATTGTACGGAAGTAAAGGTAAACGCAAACAAAACAATTAAGGAATCATAACTAGGCTAGCACCAAAAGGTGCTTAGCCGCTCATATTAATCATGCAAATCAATTCAATATTCAAAGGTACGAAATACATGAATTGAAAGTAAAAGAAATATAAAACGCTAATGCTTATCGTAATGGAGTGACTTCTCCCTTGGAAACAGCTCCGTATGCTCCCCTAGACCTGCCTTGAGCTTTTTCCCATGTTCTCAGAGTGTTGTGTGTGGAATGGGATGATTAGAAATGCTGGAATTCGTGGGGTATTTATAGGCCAGATCTGGGTTACGGCGTAACCAATATAGGAGTTACGCCGTAACCTTCTATTTCTTCGTAAAATGCACTAGATCTGCTGGTTACGGCGTAACCAAATGAGTGGTTACGCCGTAGTCTTCAATAAACTCAGTTACGTCGTAAGAGATGCAGTAGTTATGGCGTAAGTATCAGCGGCGTGGAACCTCTTTTGACCTAATGTAGTTACGTCGTAACCTTTGGGAGGAGTTACGCCGTAACCTTCTGATAAGTTGTCATACTGAGTCACACAATAGTTACGGCGTAATGTGAGAGATGAGTTACGCCGTAACTTCTTCAAAATAGCATACTGTGATAAATCTTTAGATATGTTTCCATTTTCGCGTCTCTTTAGCTCCAATGCTCGTAATTTAACTGAAAGTGGAAAACAATGGAAAACAAGCGTAAAGCCATATAAATGATATAAATAACGAGCATTATTGGGGGAAATTGACACTTAATATTCAAGACTATTTGATGTTATCAAATATCCCCCCACTTGAACTCTACTTGCCCTCAAGTAGACCTTATTAGATAGATTCCTAAAAAGATATCTCCCAAAACCTGGAAAATATGAGTTTACAAATCCCTTATGCTAGAATAAAACAAAGCCGAACACCTCACGAAAAGGGAACAAACACTCAAATCTCTCAACTATTCTAAGTGTCAATTTCTGGGTGATCACTCAATCGCACAGTCATAGCATGTATTCTATCATAAGCTTGGCGGTTACACAAATCTCCACCACTAGAGTTAAGGGCTAAACAATTCTCGAAGGCAATATGGGTAGACACGACAAAGGTTAAGGGGTAACTCGTCATTACTAACATGTCACGGCGAAGTGGACAAAATCAATGATACATGACCAAATCCATGGCCAAGACACCAAAGATTGCTCGCTGCATCACCTAGACACGCTTCATGACTAAAAGGGTAGGATAAGACATGGGATATATAATTGGTGTAAAATAAAAAACAAGCAGGTAGTCTAAATCTATAACCAAGTCATCACTACTTACCGTCCGCCCAAAGTTCAAGCTTAGAAGTCAAGAAACCGGATCATGAAATGCAAGGTAGATGTGTCATTAGAGGACGTCGTGATGGGCACACTACCTTTTCTCCAACTGTTGGCATAACTACCAACTCCAATCTTCAAATGTGACCGAGGTAGCCTCCTCGATACTAAATCAATAAAGATCATACTACAGTGCTTATAACATCGCACTTTACAATAGCATAATCATAACAACTATTTTTTTTTCGAATCATTTTTTTTGAATCATAACTATCAATACTAACATAATATCCCCCCACTTGAGATGAACAATGGGAATACGGGGGGTCTTCAATGATCTTCAAAAATGTTGTCGATGAAAGCGTGATTTGTCACAATTCTCATATTCCGGTCATTTCTTAAATTATATATATGCATCATATTAATTCATTCATGGCATTTCATTTCACATTTAACGCGTAATTTTTATATTTAATAAACGTTATCGCGTGAGTTATTATTTTGAATATTTAATCCGTCACTTTCAAAAATGATCCCGATATTTTTTTATACTTACATTTGGCTTATAAAAACTATATTTTGAGTTTACCTAGTGTTCTAAATTTATTTTGTATATAAATCGTTAAATTTATATTATTACGACGTTTTTCCTAAAAACTACACGATAATTATTATATCACTCAAATCTTTCAAGGAATGTATTTTTACAATTTTTATAACTACAATATACTTTAATTTGATTCCCTAAACTTATTTAATCCTATGACTTTAACTTCACATCATTGTACAAGTTACATTGTCTTACATTTATAACATTTATTTACTCATTTATAAAAAAAAAAAAAAAAAAAAGATATTTTATGGACATACCTCCCCCAAAACCGGTTCTAGGGGGGAGAGTATGCATTTAATGTTGGTGACTTTTTGCCTTGATAGTATGTATATACACTCCATGTAAAAATTCAACTCATTCACTTCTTTCATTTCAATAATACATCAAGTAGTCAAGTAAAACTTTCTCTCTTGTTTCTTCTCCATCAAGGACCGGCCTCCATAGGTTTTAGCAAGGAATTCATAAAATTTTTCAAGCTCAAGTTCTTCACAATCTAGATGACACTCTTGTTTAGGTTTTGAAATAAAAACCAAGAGTGTTTAGGCTAAACCTTGTTCTTTGCACCTCATCATAATAACTTGTAAGCATATCATTTATGTTTTTCATATTTCCTTATCATCTCATATTTATCTTTTCATTTTTGGAGCAAGCATGCATGATTTGAGTTGTTTATACCATTTTACATGATTTTTAGAGAGATATATATATAAAGTCATCCTATAATTATCCCCTTGTTATATATTGGTCTTGATGATGTTAGGAACCCATGACACCCTAAGAAGGTGTATGGTAGGATTAGATTAGTTTTGGAGTTGATTTGAAGGGATTAGAATAGGTTTTGTCGATAAAAACTATTTTCGATAAGTATTTATAAGTAATCTGTCCTTGTTTTGATTTTCTGGAAAATCCGAATATAGCAAAAATTTTGGCCTTGATATTTAGAAAATATACTTTAAAACGAATCCGTGGCGGCTTGAACGGATTAAAACGGAGTTATAACGAAGAAGTTATGAATTTTTCAAGTTGACGACGATATATACATTTTCTGAAAATTTCAGCAACCTATTTTAGTTTTGTACGAGTCAAAAACGAGCCTTAAGCTTCACAAATTATTTTGACTTATCAAAAATCTATTAGTATACTTTGATACGAAGCTAAGGACGTATAATACGTAGAAAACGGATTTGAAACGACTAAGATATACACGTTTTCATAAACTTGCCGTAACTATTATTTTTAGAAAAACTATATTATTTTACGAGATAAGTGTTACGGTAACTAAAATCACCATCTTTAACCCTTATTATCTTTATGTTCGAGACCTTTATGACGAAAACTCCTGAACTGAAACTTTTAGATTTTGATACAAACTTTCCAAAACCGTCGAGTTCGTTTTCTAACGATCGACGTACACCGTTTTACGACTAGTTTTTCGGAGCCATTTTTGTCACTTTTATGAAATTTCCAACGACATTGTTTTACACAAAAGTGATAATTTCACTAAAAATCATTACAAAACCATTGTAGGATGACATTTTGACGTAAATAATTGTAAAGTGATTTTTGGATGGTCAAGACGTCAAACGAGTATTTTTCGACGATAAGTATTATTTTCAAAACTCACAAATAGTATAAATATCATCCGAATTGCGTGCATAACATTACATCATGACTTATCGCATATCATATCATTCATAATAGGTCAGTTTCGAGATCCCCGCTACATTTTCGGTGTAACCACTTTTGTCGTCACATCTATTCATCAAGTGAGTATTCACAGACTCCCCTTTTTAAATGCTTTAAATTGTTTTGGGGTGGAATGCATGATTTATTCTTGAACTAAACTAATTATGTTTTATGAACTTATTGAACATTTTATGCTAGTGAGTAATCACATCCCCTTTTTACTGTTTTACTATATTTTTGGGGCGAAATGCATGAATCATATTTGAACTAAATTGATTATTACTTCTATGAACTCTCTAGACTAGAACTTGTGAACTCGAATCGATCCTTGAACTTAATTACGAACTTATGACTTGTTTAAACTTATTGAACCGTACGTGTTATGATCTTGACCTAAAGTCTCCCATGTTCGGAGCATCACTATAAAGTCTCGCCTTATTGGTGGAGCGGTCTCAATAAATCTCGCCTAGGTGGTCGAGTGACAAAGGAGTCTCCCTTGTTGGAGCAGCGCAAAGTCTCCCATGTTCGGAGCATCACTATAAAGTCTCGCCTTATTGGTGGAGCGGTCTCAATAAATCTCGCCTAGGTGGTCGAGTGACAAAGGAGTCTCCTTGTTGAGCAGTGCAAAGTCTCCCGTTCGAAGCATCACTATAAAGTCTCGCCTTATTGGTGGAGCGGTCTCAATAAATCTCGTCTAGGTGGCCGAGTGACAAAGAAGTCTCCCATGTTCGGAGCATCACTATAAAGTCTCGCCTTATTGGTGGAGCGGTCTCAATAAATCTCGCCTAGGTGGTCGAGTGACAAAGGAGTCTCCCTTGTTGGAGCAGTGCAAAGTCTCCCATGTTCGGAGCATCACTATAAAGTCTCGCCTTATTGGTGGAGCGGTCTCAATAAATCTCGTCTAGGTGGCCGAGTGACAAAGGAGTCTCCCATGTTCGGAGCATCTTTAAATCATTATATACTTGGTACTATATTGTGAACTATTTGACCACTTACGCGCTATATTTTGTGCAATGGTTTGTGTACACACAGGTTGCAAGTTTTGTATGGCGGAACTTGGACTGAGTGGATATACAATGCCTTTGCTTTGGGAACTATTATGACCACTTACACTTGACTACTTGACGCACTATATTTTTGTGCAATGGGTTGTGTACACACAGGTTGCAAGTTTTGTATGGGCGGAACTTGGAACTGAGTGGATACACAATGCCTTTGCTTTGTGGACTATTTTCGTTGACCGAAAGCTTTGAATATTTCTTACGAGTTTTCTTATTTTGCTAAACGTGTTTACTCACCAACTATTTTCATAGTTGACCCGTTTTTCTCTCATGCATTTCAGGTGATCGTTAGTAAGCTTTTTCTACCAGGTCTTGCATAATGAAGTTTTCATTTGTCAATATAAATCATTATGTATATAACATAATATTTTGGAATCTAAACTTTGTAATATATTCGCCGATGTCGGCTAAACTAGTATTGTAATGGTGTAATATTTCTTTTTAATCTTAATGTTGGTATGTTCTATTATCTTGTGCTTATGTTCCCTTCCGTTACACCTCGTGTTTCCGCCTCCGGCGAGGGTGTGACAGATTGGTACCAGAGCCAAAGGTTATAGAGAATGCCGATTTTTCAAAAATAAAAATCACAGCTATAACCGGAAAAAAAAAATTTTATTTTATTTTATTAAACATTGAACATCATTCGAGTCATCTAGTCCTATCGTTGCATCGTTAATCATGAATTATACATAACCTGATCAACTATGTCTAATTTATGAAGAACCATGCAATGATAAGAGTGGTAGTTTTAAATCATGTTTAGTCGAGTCTTTTGAGTCTGGTCACCTGAAGTTGCATTGGTCGGGTGGGTATGCATAGCATGTTTTTACGTTTACGTCTACATTACCGTACCTTGTTACTTTATTTCTGTGCGACATGATTTTGAGTGCATAACTTCCTTCCAATCTTTACCACGTTCACGACCTTGATTAATTTGAGACCTATTGATGTTGACCTTAGTTGTTATATATTTTGTTGATTGAATTTGATTGTGTAAGCAAATCGAATATCGAGCGAATCTTTCAAAAGACTTCATTCAAGGATTTGGAATCCTATCTTTCTAACAACTTGTTTCCTAGCTTGATCTAGTGACAGTTCTTGTTTGATGAGTTGCAAAAATCAAGCTAAGAGACAAGTTTACTCAAGTCGGTTTAGTTTAATCTCATGACAGTTCTTGTTTGATGAGTTGTGAGATTAGATTATAATCGACAACCTAAAGGTCTTTTGAGAGCTACGTTCGATATTGGGTAAGTTTACCCTATCAAATCTAGTCACGGGCACGTACTTAGTTGTATGGGGAACCTGTACGCATGGGCATTGATATGATCATTTAGACTGTTCGTACGAGCATGAACTTTTAGAACTCTTGTCGAGGTTCGGACTATAGTATCGTTAATCGAATCACGAGGACGTGATTCCGCTGACATGGGAAGAATGTCACAATTCTCATATTCCGGTCATTTCTTAAATTATATATATGCATCATATTAATTCATTCATGGCATTTCATTTCACATTTAACGCGTAATTTTTATATTTAATAAACGTTATCGCGTGAGTTATTATTTTGAATATTTAATCCGTCACTTTCAAAAATGATCCCGATATATTTTTATACTTACATTTGGCTTATAAAAACTATATTTTGAGTTTACCTAGTGTTCTAAATTTATTTTGTATATAAATCGTTAAATTTATATTATTACGACGTTTTTCCTAAAAACGACAAGATAATTATTATATCACTCAAATCTTTCAAGGAATGTATTTTTACAATTTTTATAACTACAATATACTTTAATTTGATTCCCTAAAACTTATTTTAATCCATATGACTTTAACTTCACATCATTGTACAAGTTACATTGTCCTACATTTATAACATTTATTTACTCATTTATAAAAAAAAAAAAAAAAAAAGATATTTTATGGACATACCTCCCCCAAAACCGGTTCTAGGGGGAGAGTATGCATTTAATGTTGGTGACTTTTTGCCTTGATAGTATGTATATACACTCCATGTAAAAAAATTCAACTCATTCACTTCTTTCATTTCAATAATACATCAAGTAGTCAAGTAAAACTTTCTCTCTTGTTTCTTCTCCATCAAGGACCGGCCTCCATAGGTTTTAGCAAGGAATTCATAAAATTTTTCAAGCTCAAGTTCTTCACAATCTAGATGACACTCTTGTTTAGGTTTTGAAATAAAAACCAAGAGTGTTTAGGCTAAACCTTGTTCTTTGCACCTCATCATAATAACTTGTAAGCATATCATTTATGTTTTTCATATTTCCTTATCATCTCATATTTATCTTTTCATTTTTGGAGCAAGCATGCATGATTTGAGTTGTTTATACCATTTTACATGATTTTTAGAGATATATATATATAAAGTCATCCTATAATTATCCCCTTGTTATATATTGGTCTTGATGATGTTTAGGAACCCATGACACCCTAAGAAGGTGTATGGTAGGATTAGATTAGTTTTGGAGTTGATTTGAAGGGATTAGAATAGGTTTTGTCCGATAAAAACTATTTTCGATAAGTATTTATAAGTAATCTGTCCTTGTTTTGATTTTCTGGAAAATCCGAATATAGACATAAAATTTTGGCCTTGATATTTAGAAAATATACTTTAAAACGAATCCGTGGCCGCTTGAACGGATTAAAACGGAGTTATAACGAAGAAGTTATGAATTTTTCAAGTTTGACGACGATATATATATTTTCTGAAAATTTCAGCAACCTATTTTAGTTTTGTACGAGTCAAAAACGAGCCTTAAGCTTCACAAATTATTTTGACTTATCAAAAATCTATTAGTATACTTTGATACGAAGCTAAGGACGTATAATACGTAGAAAACGGATTTGAAACGACTAAGATATACACGTTTTCATAAACTTGCCGTAACTATTATTTTTAGAAAAACTATATTATTTTTACGAGATAAGTGTTACGGTAACTAAAATCACCATCTTTAACCCTTATTATCTTTATGTTCGAGACCTTTATGACGAAAACTCCTGAACTGAAACTTTTAGATTTTGATACAAACTTTCCAAAACCGTCGAGTTCGTTTTCTAACGATCGACGTACACCGTTTTACGACTAGTTTTTCGGAGCCATTTTTGTCACTTTTATGAAATTTCCAACGACATTGTTTTACGACGAAAAGTGATAATTTCACTATAAATCATTACAAAACCATTGTAGGATGACATTTTGACGTAAATAATTGTAAAGTGATTTTTGGATGGTCAAGACGTCAAACGAGTATTTTTTGACGATAAGTATTATTTTCAAAACTCACAAATAGTATAAATATCATCCGAATTGCGTGCATAACATTACATCATGACTTATCGCATATCATATCATTCATAATAGGTCAGTTTCGAGATCCCCGCTACATTTTCGGTGTAACCACTTTTGTCGTCACATCTATTCATCAAGTGAGTATTCACAGACTCCCCTTTTTAAATGCTTTAAATTGTTTTGGGGTGGAATGCATGATTTATTCTTGAACTAAACTAATTATGTTTTATGAACTTATTGAACATTTTATGCTAGTGAGTAATCACATCCCCTTTTTACTGTTTTACTATATTTTTGGGGCGAAATGCATGAATCATATTTGAACTAAATTGATTATTACTTCTATGAACTCTCTAGACTAGAACTTGTGAACTCGAATCGATCCTTGAACTTAATTACGAACTTATGACTTGTTTAAACTTATTGAACCGTACGTGTTATGATCTTGACCTAAAGTCTCCCATGTTCGGAGCATCACTATAAAGTCTCGCCTTATTGGTGGAGCGGTCTCAATAAATCTCGCCTAGGTGGTCGAGTGACAAAGGAGTCTCCCTTGTTGGAGCAGTGCAAAGTCTCCCATGTTCGGAGCATCACTATAAAGTCTCGCCTTATTGGTGGAGCGGTCTCAATAAATCTCGTCTAGGTGGCCGAGTGACAAAGGAGTCTCCCATGTTCGGAGCATCTTTAAATCATTATATACTTGGTACTATATTGTGAACTATTTTGACCACTTGACGCGCTATATTTTGTGCAATGGGTTGTGTACACACAGGTTGCAAGTTTTGTATGGGCGGAACTTGGAACTGAGTGGATATACAATGCCTTTGCTTTGGGAACTATTATGACCGCTTACACTTGACTACTTGACGCACTACATTTTTGTGCAATGGGTTGTGTACACACAGGTTGCAAGTTTTGTATGGGCGGAACTTGGAACTGAGTGGATACACAATGCCTTTGCTTTGTGGACTATTTTCGTTGACCGAAAGCTTTGAATATTTCTTACGAGTTTTCTTATTTTCGCTAAACGTGTTTACTCACCAACTATTTTCATAGTTGACCCGTTTTTCTCTCATGCATTTCAGGTGATCGTTAGTAAGCTTTTTCTACCAGGTCTTGCATAATGAAGTTTTCATTTGTCAATATAAATCATTATGTATATAACATAATATTTTGGAATCTAAACTTTGTAATATATTCGCCGATGTCGGCTAAACTAGTATTGTAATGGTGTAATATTTCTTTTTAATCTTAATGTTGGTATGTTCTATTATCTTGTGCTTATGTTCCCTTCCGTTACACCTCGTGTTTCCGCCTCCGGCGAGGGTGTGACATGATTTCCGAACCTTTTCACTCGAACCTTGAACTTAGGCAAATGATGACTTCCCAATCACAAATAAAGACTACAGGGTAGGCTAAGTTGTATAGGTGTATCGAAACAATATATTGGGTGAACAAAATGAAAGGAATGGCTCAGAAGGGTGTATCTAGTGGTATCTTGCACTAAAGATGAGTGCAACAAAAAGGGTTTCACATGGGGGTCGAAAAGTCGAGGTGACTAATCGATAGACTCACAATGGTAGGCTGTTTGGGTGATAATCCTATAATATTGCCTTCTAAAACTGAAAAGTCTAAATACATCGAGCTAACTCAACATACCTCGTCTATGGTCTCGAAATGATGCAAATGCCAAGTTCTAAAGTTTACAAGCTACCGGCACACTCATAATTTGGTGGATTTGGGGTAAAATATTGGAAACGGATAAGACTAATCTCACCATATAATATCAAGGGTTGTATGTGCTCGGCTAAGGTCTAATCTAGCTAGGTTAGGAAAAACATGTCAAAATTTTAAAAATGGCATAATTTTTCAAAATAAACTAGAAAAATGAGGGCGAAATAAAGTTCAAGAGATAATTCTACTCCCGTCCCCCCACTTGAATTGTACAAAGTCCCTTTTGTACTAGGCATTAAAATAAAGGTGAAGAGAAAGGTAGAATTAGAGCGAGAACTTCCTTGAAATTTGCTCCATAAAGAAGAAGGCCCACGAAAAAGAAACGTGCCTTCGTATAAGCGTCATGAACAAACTTCAATCCCTGAAATCACAATACCGACAAGCATAATTCTAAAAAGAAAAAACGAAAAACGAAAAACAAACCTAACTCACTTTCGTAGGAATCACGGTTGCATTTAGCGAATGCAACAAGCCTTTTAAACCACTTGGTGTCCCAAGTGGACGAGTGAAGTCTCGTGAGGGTTTACAGGGAACACACCCACAAAGTTCATTTAAAAACTAATACAAGGTTACTGTGTTTTAAAATGAAAGAATTAATGCAGAGGAAAGTTACGTCGTAACTCTTTTGAGGGAGTTACGCCGTAACTGGAAAAACCTGGAATGAGCTCCAAAGCGAGTAGTTACGGCGTAACCACTGAGATGGTATTACATCGTAATTGGTAATGCGTCAAGAATTCTGCTGCTAAAAGGTTGGTTACGGCGTAATCACCAAGATGAGTTACGCCGTAACTCTGTTCAGATCAGCAACTGCAGCAGTAATTAGTTCCTCGTTTCCTGCAAAAATAGTTAGAAAACACAAAACCCAACAGAAAAGGAAATAAAACAAAAGAAAGGGATAATTCGGGTTGTCTTCCGAAAGAGCACTTTTCTTTATTAACGAGTCTTTAAGTTAGACTCAGAGCCGCGGGGCTTCTATGGGGGCCTTTGGACTTCCCCGACTTCCTCCATGTTATCTTTCTTTGAATAAGGCTGGTCCCAAACATGTGGCGAAACATACCGAGTCATGGTGTATCTTTTCTGCAGAAAATTAGCTTGTGCCCATTCGAAACGAAACCTAGCCTCTTCTTCCTCATCAATTTTAACATACCCAAACTTTACTCGTAACCAATTTTCAAATGAGATCCCTCTGTATCCTACATTGCTTCTCTTATCTTCGTCAAAACATGCCCATTCCTTGCGTTTGAGCCATTTAGGTTCAGGGTATTCTCCTCCATCGCAGATCTTGCTATTGGGGTTGCATGTAGGCCATGCCATGGTGTAATCATCGTGCATGATAGCTGGTTCGCAAAAATGAATGGTCCAGTCAATATCGGAGAACCATTCGCTAAAAGCACTATGCTTTTGTAACCACTTTTCTCTGATATCCTCTTCTTTTTCCCAGCACCACCAGACTTCTGCAGCTTTTTTAATCATACGAATGAGATACTTTCCTCCTCCATTACATCCTTTTTGTAAAATCCCAGAGCTCTCTAAGAAAGTAGTATTAGGTGTTTAATGGTTGAACATGAACTTGAACTGTTAATGAATTGATTGAATGAAAATTCAAGTCTAATTGTGTTTGCCACAAGAGTCTCTTTATTGCATCGTTGTTTGATATATAACAACTTCGTTTGGCACAATAGAATATAAGAAAAATACTAGATACTCTCATCAGCTTGCTTGCAATTTGATATATAACAACTTTGTTTGCGACTTTGGTTCATATTGCATCGTTGTTTACAGGTGTGGTATGCAAATTTCATATAG
Source organism: Chrysanthemum makinoi (assembly GCA_910596185.1). NCBI lineage: Eukaryota > Viridiplantae > Streptophyta > Magnoliopsida > Asterales > Asteraceae > Chrysanthemum > Chrysanthemum makinoi. The sequence continues at coordinate 231,410,875 of OU343223.1, read as the reverse complement.
CAAATATTATGGTTTGCATCTTGGTTGGTTAGTGTAGAATTAATGCATGAAAAATATGTATAAAATACGAATTATCAATTGCCAATCAAATATCTCAATTTTGTCACGTGGCATAATAAGTTTTCCTATTAGTCTAATTTAGTTTTGATCGACTTGAATACATAAAATGACTTTAAAATGTTTTTCTCCTTTATATACTCTATAAAATATAATAAAATTTGAAAGCTAACTTATCAAAATTAACAATAAAAAATAATAAAGTATACATAAAAGTTTGATGTATGTCTTTTTCTCAAAAAGTGCATAGAAATAATCGATAAAAACAAATTACTAGTAGATATACTAAACCCTATATCAACATCATGGTACACACATTGAATGCGAGTTTTGGCTTGATTGAAACATTGTTGTATATTTTAGCCTCACCATTACGATAACAACTCAGCAATTTACTCAAACATTACCCAATCGACAATTAACATCTTTCAAAAAACCTCTTCACATGTACTCTTTTAAAGTTAAATAACTATCTTAAATAGTAGGAACCTAATTAGTACCATCCATTTAGCTATGAAATATTAGATACAATCGGTGCATTGCACGGGCTGAATAACGCTTCGTGAATTATAATTTTGAGATGAGGGAGTAATAATTTTCATATTTATTAAAAAAAAGAAAAAAAAAATGCAACATTCTATCACTTGCGGGACAAATCGAAGTAAATATAAATAAGGAAAATTTTACTGGTGTTTTTAGTTTTTACCCCCAAATAACAGCTTTTTTACACACACAAAGTGACAAAACCAATTCTTTCTGCCAAAACACATTTCACACACACACACTCTTTCTTTCTTCCTTCATTTTCATTTGATCCCCTTTTCAAAACCTTCAAATATCACAAACCCTAATTAATCACACTGATCCATCAATCAACAGGTACTATTTCACTTTCAATCACTTAACTATCAATTATTCATTTCAATTCTAATTTCATGATGTTAGGTGCGTGAATTTCGGAACCATGCGTCAAGCAAGAGTGATCCAAATTGACAGTTAAGCATTGTCAGTAGTAGTTCAAATTATTGGGGATTATGATTGTTTAGGTAAAGGTGAAGGTGAAAGGTTAGGTTTAGGGATTATTGAAGAGATGGCGGATGCGGCTGCGTTTATGGAAGCGGCGGGATCTCGCTTTACGGATTTGGAACTTATTGGTAGAGGATCTTTTGGTGATGTTTACAAGGGGTATATTTTTTTGACTTGTTTACTCATTGTTTTGATCGTGTGCGTAGCGTAGGTGCCGAATGCAGCTGTTTATGTTGATGTTTACGAGCTTGATTGTTAGTTACTGATTTGTTGATCGTGTTCGTATTGTAGATTTTTATGTGTTATAGAATGTAGTTGGTGATAAGTTTATGCGTTAAGCTGTTGGATAGATTCATTTAGCTATATATAACCAAATACCGTTAAAATGATTAGCCGCTGATGTAATTGCGTAAAAGAGTTGTTTGATTTGACTTGAAGTGGAAATAGTTTTTGAGACGGTTAGTATAATGTTTCCCCACAATAAGTATTCTGAAGGCTTTGTATTGATAGTAATGCAAAAAAGCTCATAGTAGTAACTAGGCTTTCACAAACTCTTGGACCGGACCGGTGGACACGTGACGTTTGACTGCTGAAATTTTTTGTCTCTAGTGAGTTTATAAGGGGTATATTGCTCCAAATTTGATCCTTATTACTGATTGCTTTTGATCTCTTAGTGTAGATTTTTATGTGTTATAGTATGTAGAATGTAGTAAGTGATAAGTGTCTGCATAGTTGACAAATGCAGCTGTTTATGATGATTAAAAATTGCGTTAGTTTTATGAGCTTGATGATTGACAATTGGATCCAGTCATACAGCTAATAATTTCTGTTAAAGAAATTGCCCTTATATACATTTACAAAAGGAAAACTTGTCTTTTGGTGTTTTTTGGTGTTACTGTTGCTAATACGGAATTTATATCCCTTGGCTGGTTCTATAGTTGAGCTATCTCCAGCTTTTTGTCGTTTTGCTATCTCACTTGGGTTTGTTTAGAGATGCGGAGAGAATGAGGGTTGTTTTTTTGGATACAATTGCGTAGGATAGCAAATAACTGTTTGATTGACGCAAGTGGAAACTTTTAGTAATTAATTGGATATTTGCTTTTGACAGGCGACAGCTAGCATGGTGTTCCCGTGAAATTACTATTTTAAGTGATTTCTTAATAATGAGTATGAGTATTAATAGTAATATTTAAAGCTCATCGTAGTAATTAGGTTTCCACAGGAATGGACAGGCTCACACATGAAGTGTCACTGCTGAGGAATTTGTTTCTAGTGAGTTACGACCATGACGTCTTGTGGTCCCCCCAACATGAGTGTCATCTTTGACATGGTTATAAGGTTAGGGCAATGGGTGATTTTGGTAGGATGAAATGGCATTAAATCTAGAATTTAGCTGGGTTAAACCAATCTAATGTTAGTACTTCCATATTTTATCCATCAAGGATTAATAACCATATCTGCTAACAATCACAATAAGTAGATGCATTATGTAATTTGCTGTAAAAGATGGATTATAAAGTAATGATTGATGAATAGGTGACAAATGCAGCTGTTTATGATGATTTTTTAGTTACGTTAGTTTCACTATCTCGATGATAGAGTGACAGATAATTGGATATAGCTATATAACATGAAAGCAGTTACCACTATATACATGATAAAGCTGATATGTTCTGTTAAAGACATTCTACCTATATGCATTTACAGAAGAAAAAGTGTCATTTAGGGAGGTTGTGGACTTGTGCTCTGATCTATGTAACACTGATCATAATTGAGCTATCTCCATTTATTTTCGTTTTGCATCTCAGTTGGCTATGTAAAAAAATGAAGAGAAACTGACGGTTCCTTGTTTGGATTAGCTGTTTTATTTACGCATGTAGAAACTTAGATATTTTCTCTTGACAGTTGGTTTAAAGTTATCGTGCAACTAGTATTCTAATCGCCTTCTTAATTATGAGTACAAGTATTAATAGTAATTTTAAAAGCTCATAGTAGTAATTAGGCTTTCACAATTTCCTGGAATGGACAGGCTCACACAAGTATGTGACGTCTCAATGCTGAAGAATTTGTTTCTGGTGAGTTATGATCATGACGTCCTGTAGTTTTTTTTGTGAAAGGTGAGGTATTATAGATAATTACAAAAAGTACAAAGCCTCAAACACAACTCATGGACACTCTGGAAATAATAAAAGCTATACAACAACAATAGCATTCAAACCTGCATTCAAACTACGCATTCTATACATCCTGTAGTTCCCCCTGACACGAGTGTCATCTTTGGCGGGGTCATTAGGTTACTCAAAGGGCGATTTTGGTAGGATGTTATGGCATTGAATCTAGTATTTAGTTGGGTCAAACCAATGTAATTATTACAACTGGTCAGTACTCCACATTTTTGCTATAGATGATTGATAACTGTGTCTGCTCACAATAGTTAGATGCATTCTGTTATTTATTGTGTCTTTTTGTTGTGATGCATTAGAAAAGTTTCTTCGAGTTATTGAGACAAGAAAGTAGATAGATGTCTCTTCTGGGCACATGAATCTGTCACGGTCTCATTTCAAGGAAACCATATCCTAGAATACAAAAGTTGGTGTGCTCTTTGGTCAACTTGCCGCGATGCATTAAATTAACAAACTGCAAATGACACCATGAGGCGCGTCACACGTGACCTATTGTTGATACTTTGCCAGTTTAATGCAATTAGCACATGTGAGATGTTTCCCTTCATTAGGATTTTGCAAAATATGTTCCTTTCATCACTTACATGCTGTAACTACAACATCTACCTGCTTTGCAATAAATATTTGCTTGCGTAGGAATGTAGGATTATCAGGGTTTGGACGAACATTGGTTGTGACTATCCTCTTGATTCCTTACACATTCAGATTATTTATTGCAATGGTTATTTCAACTGTTAGCAGTCAGGTGGTGCAAATGGCATACAGTCTCAAACTGCTTGTAAGGGTTGGGTGCGGCTCTTTATCAAGTAGTCGACAAGAAGTATATAATAATCTATAGGGAATATGTAGATGACGTTATACACTTTGTGCTATTATGTGTAAAAAAATATGGTTGTCTAAGAAAGTAAGAAATTTAGGCTATTATGAACCGAGCAAGAGGTTTCCTCTTCACCAGGACGCTAGTGACTGCGAGAAGAAGTTTACCAATTTTTTTGAAGAGTGTAATTATGAGGAAAGAGAAGATGCATTAACTTTCAAGATTTTATGTATCTTTTTACAGAAAGTTATCTGGTAAGTTTGATGGGACTATGGGAGATTTGTCTGTTGCCACAAATTTTCCAAATAAATATTCTACATATATGCTAATAAGTACGGGTAAGAGTTCTTTTACCTGGACAATTAGGAAATGTTTCTCACAAAATAAACATTTAGTATACTTTCCTAGCAATACTAATCTTATCAATCCTAATACTCGCAAATTGCTAACCACAATTAGGCTTCAGTGGCATACTGGCATCAGGCTTGGCCTGAATCACTTTCTGATATCAAATCGGTTACTCAGCATTATCTAACTAGCATTGCGAACTCACCAGCTTTCATTAATTTGAAATTTTGTATACTTCCTTCCGTATCCTTCAAAAGTATTCACATTTTTAAGGATGGTTTAGTAACTTCAGTGATAATGTGAGTATTTTGGAAGACGACATGCAGTGGTAGAGCTAAAGCCATGCCATTTAATGAAAAACTATCATTTGGGAAAGAAAATTGCTATACATTCCCAATTTTTTGTTCCCAAATCGTACTCCTAACCATAAAAAGTGTTACATGTGTCATCCACACGTTATCTCTCTAAAACCTAAGCCCTTGATTATTCCATTTGTGATCATCATGCTGTTAGGAGGATAATTAGGAAGAGGTAGCTTTTTCCTTTGGGATATTACTGTCTTAATCAATTTATCATATACATGTACTTGCCTATCCTACATTCATTAAATACTCTGTGTGTAATTTTTTATGTAGTTATACGCCCTATAAGTTTCATTTTTTTGCAGGTTTGATAAGGAACTCAACAAAGAGGTCGCTATTAAAGTTATCGATTTGGAAGAATCGTGAGTCTTTGCTCTTTTATGTTTATCTATCTTTGTTACCCATCATCTTACTCATAGCTACTTCGGATTATTATTTGGAAATAAAAAATTATTATATGAGTAAAGCTTTGCTCTTGTTTTTATTACAGAGAGGATGAAATTGAAGACATTCAAAAGGTATCTAGGTCCTTACACATCCTATCACATGTCTATTTGTATTCTTAGATATTAAATAGTGTTTACACTGGAATATGTTTCAGGAAATAGCAGTTCTGCAGCAATGTAGATCCCAATACATCACAGAATACTATGGGTCATATCTTCACCAAACTAAATTATGGATAATAATGGAATATATGGCTGGTGGCTCGGTTGCTGATCTAGTAGGTTATTTACCATTCAGTATGCAATTAAATTTTATTCGTCTATGAAAATATGTATATCTGTCACATGTTTGATGGATGGAACTATTATTGAACCGCCCTTCCACAGATTCAACCAAATCAACCACTAGATGAAATGTCAATAGCTTGCATCTTACGTGACTTGCTGCATGCCATTGAGTATCTGCATACCGAAGGAAAGATCCACAGAGATATTAAAGGTTCTCCATGACAAATTACAGGCTTAAGTCCTTTTTTTGGATAATTTATTTGGTTATATGTTAAAATTATAGAATGTAAAACATTCTTTCTAAAAATATTTACTATATTTTTGGAAGAAAGTTTACATTCTTGTCAATGTGGTGGTATAATGACGTGTAGTTGTCTCACATTTTGACAGCTGCAAACATTTTGTTGACTTCCAATGGTGATGTTAAGGTACTTCATTTATGCTCAGTTTTATCCGGTCATATTACTCGAATGGCACTTGTATAACATATGAGATTGCTACCATTTAAGCTTATATTTGGACTTTTTTACAGGTTGCAGACTTTGGCGTGTCTGCACAACTGACTAGAACAATTTCTAGAAGAAAGGTATATTATGGATCTGAGATTTCAGTGTTTTTTTTTGTGCCTCTTTTTAGATACTGTTTTAAGGTTGAGAATCGGAAAATGATCCGTCACTGATACAATGATGGTCACAGACCTTTGTAGGCACACCATTTTGGATGGCTCCGGAAGTAATTCAGAATACAGAGGGATATAATGAAAAGGTCCACTGCTATGTTTCCCTTATGAATTTACGTCATATTTTGTTGATTTTTCTGCAAACATGTTACAAATTTGTTCAACTTTGCTTGTTACAGGCAGATATTTGGTCTTTAGGAATAACTGCAATTGAGATGGCGAAAGGGGAGCCTCCGCTTGCTGATCTTCACCCAATGAGAGTTCTTTTCATCATACCTAGAGAAAACCCACCCCAGGTATGGAGTTCTACTGAAATTATACATCTGAACGTTAATGTGGCTAATTTGTTTCTTTTAATTGAGATAGATGTATCATATATTAGGACTTCAACATTTTCTTATGGTTCTCTTGCAGTTAGACGAACACTTTTCTCGTCCTATGAAAGAGTTTGTTTCACTGTGTTTAAAGAAGGTGCCTGCCGAGGTATGCTATCAGCCTTACTCTATTGTGCGTGTCTGCTGTATGCTAAGTTAGTGTTTTATTTTTATTTATTTATTTATTTATTTTTATTTTTTTTATTTTTTTCTCTTTATAACAATTATGGTGGGCTACTGCCATTACTACCATTACTCTCTTTGTCCCAGTAAAAGAGTCCCCTCCGTGTGATGTATTGACATTCCTACAGTAAGATGTATATGATGTACCTACAGTAACCTTCATTTCTGATAAAACAAAACGAAGAGTTAACTTGTATGTGGTCAAAGTGCTATATTGTACAAACAACCATCTTTAGCTTTCTTCTAGATTTCAAAGTGGACCTTTTTAGTTCTGAATTTCTAACTGTCGCCCCTCTGATAATCGGGATTTTTTGATTCTAAACTTCAGAGACCAAGTGCAAAGGAACTTCTGAAACACCGCTTTATTAAGAATGCTAAGAAGAACCCAAGACTCCTGGAGAGAATCAGGTACGTTTCTGGATACAAAATGAGGTGTATTGTTCACATCCTTTTCATTCTTTCCCTTTCCCCTACTTAATCATTCTCTGTTATCTTGACAATACATTGTATCTTGACAGAGAACGACCAAAGTTCCAACTTAAGGAGGATGGGGAAACCCCTAGAAACGGTACACAAGCTTTTGGCGAAGGCTCTAATACCGTGAAGGTTACCAGGGAACCAAGAGTAGATGATACTGTTCGAGCCAGGTGAAATGTGGTCGATAACTAGATGTATTTACAATTTGACCGTTGTTTTTTGAAGCGTTAATTCACCATTATTTGAATCACAGTGGGCAGGGAAAACCTCAAAGAAATTCTGGATGGGATTTCAGCATAGGTGCGTCCGGGAGTACGGGAACGGTTAGAAGTGCTGTTAGACCACCTCAAATTAGAGACCGGAAATCCGAGAATCAAGCAACCCAGAAGAGAAATGTAGACACTGGTACCAGGCGTTTGTCAGAAACTTCCAGAAGAGATTTTAGAGAGTCGGATCAAGAGAAAAAACAAGATTATTACAAAAGTGATGAAGATATATCTATGGATGGCACAGGAACCATCGTTATGAGATCTCCAAGACCTCAAACATCTTCAATTTTTAGTGATCAAAGCACCATGGTAGGGTTGGAATTTGTTAAAGTTTTTACTAAATTCTTGATTTTGTCATTGATTTTAACGGGGTTTTTCCTGGGCGTTCAGTCGAGCAGCACATTTAGCTCTCCTGAGGATGGTTCCATCAGTGGCACCTTTGTCTATCGTGGACCTCATGATGAGTCAGATTCTCCTCGCACTCCAAAGTCAAGGCTGGGAATTCAAGAGAAAACATCATCTGCCTCACATGAGGACAGTGCATTAAACATGGCCGAGGTAATTTATTATGTCCATTCCTATTATTTCGACATATCAATGTCATCCGATACTAGTATCATGTTATTTTAAGGTTTGGTTCTATGTTATCAGGCTAAGGCTGCAATTCAAGGAGGAATGAAGAAAGGACAGGCCAAAGATAAGTCTGCTTTAAGCAAGGCCAACAAGGGTGTCCAAGAAAGTCGAAAAATAGAGAAATCAACAAATAGCTCAGATTCGTCAAGGTAACAAATCTGAATTTTTCTGTATCACTCGGGTTATTCATATTTAGTTTCTCTAAACCATTTTTACTTCTAAATCAGACATTCAGGCGACTATTATGATGCGATAAAAGCATTTCCAAAACCTCGTCAAGCAAGTAGTGATGAAGAAGATAATGCCAGAACCTCTGCTTCATCAGCCTCTGCTCCATTGTCTGTCCTAATAATCCCTTCCTTGAAAGAGGTGAGTACATATATATTTTGTATTTAAGGGCTATTTTGTTTGTGAGAATTGGAAAGTTGTGACATTGGGCTTACAAATGCAATTTAGGCCGTTGCGGATGATTTAGAGGCATCCGTGGTTCGTTCAGTGATAAGTTCTTTGATGGATATGGAATACACAAAGCCTGGGTCTTGTGAGTTTCTTGTCACCAGGATGCTTCACCGGTTAGCAAGGTGCTTAATTAAACCTCATACTATTTTTTTTAATTAATCTTTCTTTCTTTATTTTTCCTTACAAAAAGACTTCTCAGCTCAAAGGAACCACAATTAAAGGATCTGCAAGATGTGGCAATACGTGGATTCTCCAAGGGTAAAAAGCTAACCGAGTCAGAAAATGCAAATGCAATTGCAGAAGCGGATGCCAAAAGGAAGCAACAGGAGAAAGAGGCTCAGTCCACTGCCAACTTAAGCCCTCTTGCAAGGTTCTTGCTTTCAAGGTTAGTCAAGTCACAACTTTTCGCTTTTCTTATTTTCCCAGCCTTTGCTCCATCTAAAGATACTCAAGGCGGAATTCCTTATTTACCCTTTGTTTACATGATTACTTCACTATGAAACCAAACCTTTGTTCCATGTTGCAGATGGCAAGGCCAAGCTTCACGAGATCTCAACCCAAGATAGAGAGATTGTATTGTTGATCATAGTACGCCTTTTGATGGATTTTCTGTTCATTATTAATTTATTCAACTGTAAATAACACCGAGAGAAGATAGTAACTTCAATTTTTTGTGCGACTCATGACAATTTTTTGGCTGAGCCTAGCGTACATTTCTTTATTGTAGTTAAATATTGTTGTATACTTGGGTTGGGGCGTTGATCAAAGTTTTTGTGAGCTATATAAGCTTTATGTATCTGCTGTTAGACTGACTATCACTCTGATTGAGTGACAACTTTAATTAAATCATTTTGTTCATATCTCAATCTTTGGTTATTTAGATATGTTTAAGAGTACTAGTTGGATACCCGCGCACAGCGGCGGTAATAAATATAGTTATATAATAAATATAGTAAATGAATTGCTAACCCAACTCTCCTTGCAATTCCCTATCCGTTTAGTTAATTCATTTCACAACACTCCAAATGTATATGTGTTAGTTGTATATGTTTGTTTGGGTTTTCCGTATCTTTCCTGTGACATCATTATTCTCGCATATAAAAAGACCTTCACAATCTATTTCCCGTCAAACACTTTCCCAAAAGTAAATGATTTTAATAAATAAAGTTTGTATTGATTGAAATAAAGGTTAAAGTTATAAAAATTTGAATCAAAATAAAATAAACCTACTAAAAATGTAAAAGCTAAAAACTCATAAAAATATATCAAAATGGATGTTGAATGAAATTAGATCATAAAAAAATTAAACGAATTAAAAGATATTTAAATTTAAAAATAAAGATGATTAATTAGTTAAGAAGTGACATGTGTCACCCCATTATTGGAGCTATTTATTTTAGTTTGTTAGAGCTCGTCCATTTTTGTTATTTTTTAGTTAAAGAAGTGATACATGTCACTCAATGATTGTAGCTCCTTATCTTAATTTTTTGTGGAGCCCACAACTTAAATGCTACTATAGATATGAATGTACTACAAAATTCATCATTTTGGAATATTTGTCCGTGACCTATTTTGTTTTCACGTCTTTGACCTTAACCGGGAACCAAACGGCATATAATCGAGATCGATAAAAGGGCTTTCTTGCAGCGAGAGGTCTTCCCTAATCTTTTTGGGATGGTCTATTAAATCATTTTCAAAAAACTTTTACTTTTTATGTTTTATACAAAACTATTGCGTTCCCGAGTTTTATTTTTGAAAGAAGAGAAACGCAGTGAGGAGAAAACAAAATAAATTCGTTTTCCAGAGTTTTTTTTAAGACAGAAGTTATATTAGGAAGCTCTAATGTAGAGAAGTTATATTAGGAAGTTTTAAATAAAAAAATTACTTAAATGACCTAATAAAAAACTTGACTTTTGTATATTACTAAGGGTATAATTGTAAAATTATTTGTTATCTCTTATTTTCTCTCATAACTCGAGAACATGATATAAAAAATTTAATTTCATTCAACTACTCTTTTCTTCTACCAATTTTTAACTCTTCTCTTATTTTCTTTCATTTCAAAATCTTGGGAATGGAGTGAACTGATCTTAAATTTATGTTAATAACTTCACTAATATTAAGAGAATTCTCGGCTAATTTTCGTTGTTCAAAATTCTAACTTGCTTGTCAAAGGGCCCTTGGCCTCAAGTTTAGTCAAAGATCTATGTTTATTTTTCAGTATTCGATCACACTAATTACCCAGTTAAGAGGAGTGTCATCACTTCATTTAACACCGATATAAATCCTTTATAGTTAACTAGAAGGGTGCCCGCGCAATGTGACGGTGGGTACCTGATAACTATTTTTAGCAAATGTTTTTTATTTTAAACTCCTTATTATAAAGTAGTAGATAAATGTTTTTCAAAAGTAGATAGTCTAAATTATTAATAGTGTAAATGGTAAACATTTTTATTTTTCAAATTTTAGCATTAAATTGGTGGTTTAACTATAGTGAGCTTTTCTTATAAACAATTCCATTAAAATGTATCATTATTGGAGGGCGGTTACATATGGTTTTAATAAGACTTAAATTTTTAGATTTTACATTCATTTTCTACTTTTCCTTTTATAGTAATGTTTTTTGTCTTAAAATTTTAAGACTTCCTTTAATAGAAAGTCCCAAATGATTTATAATGTAGTATAGATATCATAAACATCATAAAAGAGCCTTCCATTTTGTACAATTCTTATGAATTTTAGCCAATACTTATGAAATTCAAATTAAAGTGATATGATGAAAATCACCTTTTTTGTTACATATCAAGCTTAAATAGTACGTAACTATTAACTATATTAACATAATTATACTGATAACATGTTTAATTAAAGTTGTCAAAGGCCCTTTGGTTCAAACACAGGAATGTCGGTGACTCGAAACAGGATAGTCGACGACGGATTGCAGTGAGTTGGAGTCTTTCAGCCGTTAGCTGATTCGCGTCTGAATTACATCTTTTGAATGTTGCATAAAGAGCTAACAAGTGCAAGAGCATTTTGAAGATATGCATCTTTGAATTCATGTTGAATATGAGTACCCAATCAGGGTCCAAATGTTTAGTATATATAGTGTTGAAAGTCCTTGACTCCTTGTAATTGTAGTATTAATTAAGTTAATATGGTGAGTACTATTTATATCATGCAAAATGAAACTGAAAAGCTAATTTATTCGAACAGTCTCTCAAAGGCCTTTTGATTAATTGATTTTTAATTATCAAAGCTGCATTGCAAACACGCATCCAAACGCCCCTTCAGCCCTCACTTTTATTTTATAAGCGAATCGTTTTGGTTCAAAGGACAACATGCTTTAATGTGTACAAAACTATAAAAGTGCTATCTTCGAATGTAAAAGTCAGTTACCATTACTATCAAAATATCAAACTCGATCACCACATACTTGCCTTGTTCCTTCCTTTACATCCATGTATGTATGTGTCATAATTGGTATCCTATCATGATCATCGCTATTATAAAAGCAGGTATTTAATAAACATACAAGGACTTATAACAGTATGATAAAAAAAATGGATATATTACCTTATATGTTGTATATTTATGTTGAGTTAAAATAGTAAATACTAATTATATAACTATAAATATAAATATACTAGCAAGTCTTCAATAAACTTATTACAAGGACTTCCAACACTATTTTATCAAGCATTAGGACTCATATTCAGCATGTATTCAAAGATGCATTTCGTCAAAATACTTTTGCACTTGTTAGCTCTTTGCGCAACTTTTCAAGGATGTTATTCAGATGCAGATCAGCTCAGGGATGCCAAGACTCCAACTGACTGCAATCCATCGTCGTCTATCCTGTTTCAGGTCACCGGAAATATTTATCCTGATGGGTATCCACTTCTGTTTTCTTTGTTTAACTTTTATACATTTTGGCAAAAATGAACAAAACAGTGAAATTTTGAGTTCTTTTTGTTAATTCTCATGTCTGATACAACATACATGCAAGTCAAGTGAGATGCAACTAGTATCTTTAAAAACTAACAAAAATAAAAATAAAAATGCTTGGTTGCTTTTCTTTATATTGTATAAAACAATTGCTGTAATGTCTAAGATATGATCATTAAAAGTTATTACTATAACTCTGATATAAATTTAGGATAAAACAGTTTATTAGCTTAATAGTTTGATGCGACTTTTTGTTTTTGGTGAAACAAGTGATATATCGATATGAATCTTAAAAGATCCAAATTGATGTTACAATACTTGAGGAAGGTGTTGCCTTCCAGTGAAAACTATTGAAAAAACAATGAACTGCATGAAACTAAAATGGCTTAACTTGTGAACCTTGTCATGAAATTTTTAAAACACAAACCCTTTGATAATAGTGTTTGGACCCTAAATACAAACTTTTGTCGCATAACAAAAACCAAAGTCGAACATCCACTTCTCAAATAAATGAAAAAATTGCACGTCAACCTGTCCTAACCTTTGCTCAAAAAAGTATATCATTTCCGACCATTATATTTGTCTTGTGACCAAACACATTTTAGTCTTTTGAGTTTTGACTATAGATTGGTATGTATACTTGTTTGTGTGAAATGTGTTATGACAGTTCTTTAGATTTTTTGAATTGTCTATCTGCGCGTTGTTCAGCCAACATTTTTCTGTTTGTTTTTCTTTGAAATTATAAAGTGAGTATGAACGTTTTAACATGTGACTGGATAAATATAAGCAAAATTCAATTATGAATATATGATCATAAAAACTTGCTACTAAAATTATAATATTTGTTGGAAACATTTTATACATTCCAGCCTATTTCATAGCCGTTACAACTAGTTTAATACAGAGTACTTTTGATGCCGACCTTACTATATTTAGAAATAAAGTATAAATATTGGATCGGATATTCGGATTTATTACAGTATATCAGCAAATAGCATGGCAATGTATTGCATTGGTCACTAACTCACTATGAAATTTATCAAAAAAAATAGATATAAGGCTTGGTACACTATGTTTGAACTATGTTATCTATTTTCTCACTTGTTAGTTGTATGTGCAGGTATTATTACGTGACGGTGTGTCTCGGGGATCCGTCAACACCTTATCATCTCGACTTCGACACTGGGAGTCATTTCACTTGGATTCAGTGTGATGCACCTTGCCAGAAATGCCTTCCTGTACGTAATTTAATTCAATCTTAGCATATACATGCAGTGCAACTTATGCAACACACTGCACACCACCGCGTAACACAAAAATGCATGTGAATGACTAAAATCGTGTACAAATAACCTCTCATAAATATTAAGCCAAACTTTAAACCATGATTATGTAAGAGAGATAATGATCGAATGATTTTGATTGATTGAATATCACAATTACATCATACACATAAATAGCAATCTACAGAATATTCTAGACTTGGGTTTGGGCCCGTTACAATAATATAACTACGGGCTAACAGATTAGAGGCGTAATTTACAAAAAAACAAAAACTGTAAGTATATGTTTATTGAATTAGCACCTAGTTGGACGCAATATTTGTTGGTTTTGTATCTAAGCTTGCATACCAAACATTCACATACTCACTTCTATCTACATATATTGTAGGCTCCTCACCCGCCTTATAAACCGCTTACATGGAAACTTATGGGATGCAGAGATCCTATCTGTGAAGATATTCGCTACCCAAAAGACCATGTTTGTGAGTCTACAAATGAGCCTTGTACCTACTACTTAAGATACGCGGACGGTGGATCATCTCTTGGTGTGGTAATAAACGACCCGTTCACTTTACAATACACCAATGGAACTGTAATCAAACCTGATATTTCATTTGGGTAAGCTTAGCTTTTTATGATCATTATTTATAAAACAGTTTGGATTTCATAATTTACCAAGCTCCTTATATTGGTTTTATCTATCCAGATGTGGTTACCACCAAAAACATCCAGACCCAAAGAATCGACCTTACGTAGATGGGATCCTTGGTCTAGGCTCGGGAAAAGAAGGCATTTTAAGCCAACTGCGAGAACTTGGCGTAGTAAAAAACGTAGTGGGTCATTGCTTAAGTACACAAGGAGGTGGATACCTGTTTTTAGGCGATGAATTTGTCCCTTCAATTGTCGTATGGACTCCTATGATAACTACAAGCGAATTTGCGTAAGAGCCTTTTTGTAGATTACTATGCATATATGATTGTTTTCATACTATAATTTGTCAAAACCTATATTAACTTCTACAATTTGGCTTTTCAGTAAACGGTACTTCTTGGGAGTTGCCGAACTCTATGTTGGTGGATTAGCAACCGGGATTAGAGATCTCCGCGTATTGTTTGATAGTGGAACCACCTTCAGTTTCTTCGCTCCTGAAGCTTATGGTGCTTTAGTTTCTATGGTGAGGGAAATCATTCTTGACCTCATAATCCGCTAATTGTATCTCACACATCAAACTAATCAAACTTAAGACCCGATGCCATTTTTCAACGTATGTGGTATCAGCCCTGTTGATTGATTGCCTGGCCAACCCCTTGGGGGTTAGTAATACCGATTAGGATCACCATTTAGGCATTAACATGTTACTAGTATTTTTTTAAGATGTGGATCTCTTTAATTCTTGATAGGATGTCAGGACTAAATAATATCCAAACCTATTGCAGGTTACGAGTGACATAAAAGAAAAGCAGCTGTACATTGTACATGATGAATACCTCCCAGTATGTTGGAGAGGCTCGCAACCTTTTGAGTCCATCCAAGATGTCAAAAACATATTTAAACCAATAGCGTTAAGCTTTGAAAATCCACAGAATACATGGTTCGAGATGTACCCTGAGGCATATCTTATCATCACTGTAAGTAGTCAATCCTCTACGCTTAAAAACAAGTAGTCATTTTATTGGCAATGTGGTTTAACTTCTGCATATGCTGTTGCAGAAAGATGGAAATGTTTGCCTGGGGATCTTGGATAGCACAACAATTGAAGCTCCAACCGTTAATCTAATTGGAGGTAGAATTTACTAGACAAATCAATTAACCAAATTAATCATTTCTCGTTGTATGCATAATAAACTTGGTTTTTTACCCTTGGTATTTGCAGCCATATCATTCCTTGACAAACTCGTCATCTATGACAACGAGAATCAAAAGATAGGATGGACTATCGCAAATTGCAAAGACCCCCCACAGTCTCAGCGTCATTCGCTTGTAATAAACTGATGCCACATAGTTTCATACATTTTATTGTTTTGTCAACTTAGAAATATATTGTTGGACATGAATGAAATATTCTAATCAACGTTTAGCGTACATGTATTATCAAAAGTAACCAAGGTCTGGGATCATCACTTTTGGCACATTATGCTTCAGTGATTATCTATGTCCTAGTCTGCAGCAGCAACAAAGTGTTTGGAATATATGAGTTCACGTTGATCAAGTTTGTTTCTATCTTAAGACCCAAATAATTCGGTTGTGTAATTTGTTATACGACTTCTACCACAAACACATTGCACTAATGCACTCAGTACATGACTTCAACTTCTCATCAAACGATAAGATGTTTACTATAAATTTTGCTTTTTAACTAATTAGTATCAGTATTTTGGATTTCATGCTACAAAAAGTTAATGTAAAACTAAGCAAGAGTCACTAATTTAATCAAATGTATCTGATAAATTGATTTTGATTCTACAGCTGCGATAACAGCCTTTTCAAACGCACATCCAAACACCCGTTAAACATGCACTTCTTTTTCTAAAGAGCACTAGAGCACTAAATTTTTTTAGTGCTATTTTCAAACTTACATTTAGCCATTTCAAACAAATTCACCACAAACAATATAACAAACTCCCCGCATCCATTTATGAATATGAATAATGCAGCTATGATGGTATGGATGCACACACACATACATGTTGTACATATGTATGAACATATGGTTGAACTTGGTTTCTTGAGAAATTTGGATACAGTTGCCAAGTAAGTTGCACAAAAGAATACTCGATCTTGTACAGTCTATACAAAACTTAACATAATTTACCTCGAAGTAGTTTTAATTTTTAATAACTTAACTCGGATCAAGAAAAGCTGGAAACCTCGCCAAATCTATGAGGTGTATAATATTCATTACATGGTCAAAACAATGAGACTCACCTTAACTGACTCTGCATACATGAACCAATAGTTCACCTCTAACTGTAGATCATGAAAACACCCCGTTTGGGACTTTGGGTTGGCCTTGTACCTTCTTTGTAAATTTTTCTATTTATGTTTCCCTTTTATAGGTTGCTTGACAGGAGTCAGCTTCCGGAATGACGCATGCACCATCATCACTACACAGATTTCATAATTTAGAAAACAATAATAAAACTTTCAAGGAAAAGTACAGACACAAGTGATCACGAAAGAGTTGGTTCAGCTGACCTGCATAACTAAATCCAAGAGCATATAACACTGCCATTTGAACATTGCACAAAAATATGATGACAGCAGTGGCTGCAATACAAATATCAGTGAGATTTGATTAGATACTAATGGAGTTTTTGAGGTGTGCAAAAGTTTAGATTTTCGTGCAGAATGGTTGCCACAAACGGGTTGATTAGAAAATGATCTTAAAAAGCAATGGGTTATAGTCATGTACAAATAATTGTAAGGGGGAATATAAAGATATGAAAAATCTGAGCCACATATGCTTCTGTGAACTTCGTGGATAATCACCAAAATTAAGTCATATATGCCCTTGACAACTAAAAGAGGTCAAGTGATTTGGTGAGCTATCTCCCCTTTTCCCATAGGCATAACAATAACCTACCCTCCTTTATGTCCATTATCACTAAAGTATGCTAACAAACCTTAACCATTCTAATTCCAAGTATGTAACTATGGACAAGATGCAGAAATGACAGCTTTTAGCATTCACTACATGCAGTCTTACACAATTCCATATCAGCTGTACTAGCTATTCACAAATAATCTTAGTATTCCACTATCAACGCAAGTGCATGACCTTATAGAGCCACTAGCAAGCCTTAAAAAGCCCTTAAGTTGGAAATCCGCTGCATACATGTTAACTGACTCTTAATGCGATTACCTTCAGCATATGCTTTTTATGCAACGTTAATACTTAATACTTTCTATGGGCAGTGCCTACTTTGACATATCAATATACCATAATAACCCTATTCTAGCAGAATTAACGGCAAGCAACTGGCAGATGACAGTACCAAGTCAAATGACATAGGACTGGTAGGATGTTAAGATGTTGTTAAGGTACTATACGTACGAAAATGTCAAAGCTTTACTGTAACAAATCTCAATCCAGCCAACATAACATAAAGGCAATAACAAACAGAAGTACTGTAATCCGGATATGAAAACTAACCACATTGTAACAAACGCAGCAAGAACTCTCTAGTAACCGGATAATCATCTAATCCCCAGCGATTGCCACAATACGCAAACAAATCCCAAAGTGCCAAACTTGATACCAAACCAACAAGTGCAATAGGTCTCTGGTACCTACAACATTACAAACAATGCTTATCAACAATAAAACCCACAAACATATTATATCAAAACACATAACTTGATACAAAATAACAATAACTTTCATGTCAAGACCCTTTTAGTAACTATTATATCTGAAATGACCCAATATAGTAAATACAGCTTATAAAACTAATAATCCGTAGTAGCCAAAAACGCTAATTGAAAGGTAGGACTCAAAATACCTTCAGTTACCAAATTAGAAGGGTGTTTCGGATTATTATTTTGGAATTGTTTCCAATAAGCAAATTAGAACCTGCTTATTTCAAAGTGCTTACTGAGACAATATTAGAATGACCTTTTAACTCTAATATCTAACTTTAAACCAAAGTCTCATTAGTATGTAATGAATGCAACCAACTGGGCTAGCTCAGTTGGCCACCAAGGTTTCCTTAAGGTGCCTTTGGGAGGGGAGGTTTGGCTAGGGAAGGTCTCAAGTTCGAGTCCCACCCGGGACTTTTACCTAGAGGTGGCAAAACGGGCGGGCCGGGCGGGCAAGGGCACAGGCTTAAATGGACACGTAACAACCGGGCACATGTTATACAAATCGCTTAATAAAAGACCTAAAACGACGAAATAAATTCCTTAAACGTAATATCTTATTTATATTAAAAAACTTAAATATATTATATATAAAAAATTTCCTTAAAACGATCGTAATGTTCCCAATTGAGGAAAAAAATTGTGCCCGCTAGTGCCCATTTAAGTTTTCTGCTTATTTATTTAACTACTTATTAAGGCTAAAAATGAGGGGCTAAATGTGCTCAATATATATCTTTTAAAAATTTTTATGCCATAATACATGGTTAGCCCATCTTTTGCAATTTTGGCACATATCTGCAAAAGCCTCTACTTTTACCCCTTGGCGATAAAGGAGTAGCGGGCGGGTCTCACGGTCAGCCTACTGCCCAATTGGATGTCAATGCTGGACGTGACCACTAACAACTAACAAGCCGTTCAAAAAAAAAGTACGCATAAGACAATTAAAAATAACTACCAAAATGGACCATTTATGATTAGTAAAAAACACAATGGATTAGGAGATACTTACAAAGAACAAGCAAAAAAGAGGATGAACAAAGTAGCATAATTACGACAATATCTTTTATTATTCTCAGTAACTCTCATACTCGCTTGATTCCTAGACTTAGGAAACGAGTAGGAATCCGAATACCCAATAAACCCCAGAGTCCAAGGTGGCGTGTCACCCGCAAAGTCTTCATTTGTCAGCTTGGAAAACGGGTTTATTGTTACTAAGGATAGTAGTATTCCTATGTGGTTAAAAACAGAAAGTAGGAAGGTGGTTGTGACTGTTGTTGTGGTGGTTGTGGTTGGTGGGGTGGTGGAGGGGGGTGGGGGTTTGGAGGAGGTGATGCGGTGGAGATCGGAGGTGCGTTGGTCGAGGATTTCGAGGTAGCCGGAGTCGCGGAGCCAGGTTTCGAAGTTTGGGTCCGGGACGCTCAGGGATAAGGGATTGGAAGAGAAAGACATTATTGAAATGTTCTCGTTGTGTTTTTTGGTTTGGTTTCTTACGAGTTATCCTAGAAGAAGTGGTTTTCTTCAAAACCCGGTTTAACCGGGAACCGGCTCCCAAACTTTGTCGATGTGACCAGGTTTTGCCTGTCAATTTTTCTTTGGACTAAGTTTGATAAATCCGGTTGGGTCATAATTTTTTATAAAAGAATCTAATAAAACGTTTTCTTCCTATCAACTTTTACATGTTTATTGACATGTTGAAATAGTTAAAAGTTAAAACTAATGTTAATTAAAATTTTGTAAATAAAAAATTAGAGTTAAATCACTCTTTAAAAAAAGAGTTAATTTGCACACTCTCACTTTTGATTTGCACACATAAACCTATGCTACAAACAGATGTACATATATTTTATACTGTTTTTACAGAATGTACATTAAAATGTGCAAACAAGAAATAAAACTGTGTCAATAACTTAGAACAATAAGTTGATTCTTGTTGTAAATCTTTACTACTATTATAGATTAGAACTTAAAAACAAAACTTATCGGTAAAGTCTATCTTTTTCATCGATTCAATCAAATGTAGAAATAAAGTCAAATAAATCATGGAATCAGACAACACTACATATTAAATATAGAAAAAAAGTACACATAAGTATAGAACCATTTCGACATGGCGGTACAACCGGTTGAACCGGCGACTAAACCGCGTCGAAAAAAAAACTGAGTTACAAAACATTTGGTTTTATTTAGGGCTTTGAGTTTAGAAGTTAAGCACCACTTATTTAAAAAGCATTGGTAATAGGTAAATTTTGCTCGAGTCTGTTGGGTCTTGGTTGCCATTGTAGCCTCATGGCGGTTGGCTCAGCGTTGAGTAGATCATGGCTATGACCACGAGTAAACACACGCATTTTATATATTTTTTTTTGGTTATTAAAAGTGGTTCATGGTGGGGGGTAACTATAATTGTCAATTCGAGATCCATCGTTTAAACATTAGTCAAGTTGTGAGTTTAGTTGGATATCTTTTCATATTTTAGATCGATTTAGTTGGTTATTTGATATAAAATGCAAATCTATCATTTATCAAAAGGTGTAGGCGCTATAGTTGGTAAATTGTTTTTTAATCAAAATATTTTGATTATTGTTTTTTGAAATTGGGTTGGTTAATTGACCGAGACTTGTCTAGCCTAGGCCTGTATTTTCAAATGACATATCTAGACGCGGGCCCGTTTAGACCATGTGACTCGACCCATTCTTTTTGCCACTTATAAAAGTAATGGTTCGGTGAGAAGGTATGATGATGTGTCGCTGAGCTAACAACCTGGTGGGCATGACTCACCTCACCATAGTAAATGCTGTAAATGTTTACGTGTCTAATTTACTGATGTCACACGATATTAGAGAATTACACTATTCCCATTCCGAAATAAACTAAAACAGTAAAGTGTCGATATACATGATGACGTATGGTCCGGAAAGGACATAAAGAATGAGTCCGTGTTGGAGCCGGACCGCTTCGAGTTAGACCTCTTTGGGCCGGAGTTGGACCTTTTTGGGCTGGAGCAAGACCTTTCTAGGCTGGATCCGGACCTTTCCGGGTTGGAGCAAGATCTTACCGGGCTGGAGCTGGACCTATCCCTGGAGCTAGATCTTTCCGGGCTGGAGCTAGACCTTTCCGGGCTGGAGTTGGACCTCTCCGGGCTGAACTTCTCAGGGCTAGACCTCTTTGGGATGGAGTTGGACATCTCCGCGCAGGACATAAGCAAGTCCCGCCTAAATGTGTCGTTGTCGTGACTCGTAACCACCAAATAATGACAAGGAAGCCACCTATAAATAAAGTGTGTTAATCACTCTCAACGATATGATTTCTGTCACACTAAAACACACATATACTTCTTTACCTACACTGACTTGATCGAATGGTGGTTTTGGGGCTTCGGCCTCGGGACCCCTTCTAACCGGTTTATTTCTTGTACTGCAGCAGACTTTCATGCTCGGGATGACGTGAAACGGCTCAATCTATAGTCAAGATTAGCCCGACGGATTTATGCTTCAACAATACATATACACAGAAAGGTATAAATGTAAAATGTTACACGTTTGATAAAGGAATTGACTCTTACATACTCTCTTGAAAGTCTACTCGGTATGTTGGCTCAAGCTCGTCTTAAATCAAGTTAGTCTTTTTGAGTATTTTTTTTAGTCTTGTGAAATGGTCCCCCTTGATTGTGCATCTATGAAACATATCGAACGACTAAGGTTAAACTATGCAAGCATGTCAAATTAAATTTCAAGGTTGACTAGCCTTTATGTTACATTTTGTGGCTTTTTTTTATAAATTTAGTTGCAAAGTCCATAAGAAACTTCTGTTTTGATATTCCACTAATTTTACAAGCAAAATTTCTACAACTTCGAAAAAATTACCCTAAGCTTGAGAATCTCCAAAATAATGGATTTTAAAACCTATTTGGAATCTAACTCGAGAAGTGAATCTAAGCTTGAGAAAAGACCCACGGTTGGGGCTCTCAGATGAGTTACTGCTGTGTATCCTGCAAGAGTTGATCCGTTAAACTCATAAACAAAAGATTTCTGTCATATGCAACTCTGGAACCATTGAAACCCACTACAAGAGAACTGAAACTGCATAAACATGCTTGAAACTCTATTTGATGTGTCATGAACTCATGATATTGAAGTATTGAACTACTGAGACTAAAGTTGAACACTTTGACTTGATATTGAACCATCTGTTACTTTGCAGTTTACATTGACCATTTATCCATTTGAGAATCCCCTTGACCTTGAACCCAGTTGATATTGGTTACAGGCTTACAGAGAGTTACAGCTAACATCATTTGCCTTGAACCCATTTGAACTTAAGCTCCGGCCTAATATCTCAATATTTTGTTAATTGTTAATTAGCTTTTATTCTATTTGCTTCATCTTTATGTATTATTACATCAAATCTAATGACCCCTAATCAGCTTACTAGCTAACTAGTTGAATGACCTACATTTATATAGTTTTGAGTTTTTAACAGCTCATTTTACAGGTTCTAATCGCTTACGACAAAGCTAACTTTTATATCACCAATAATCCCCACAGGAGCACAAACCATCTGCAAAATGGTGAAACCGATTTCTATCTCTCACCACAATCCTACGTCTTGTAATCTTTGAAATCAGTTTCATAACCTGATGACAATCCAAACAAATCCTAAGATTCTTCACAATCTTAATACTACTTCCAGCCTCTGTACTGATAAGTCCAAACGCAACGGCAAGTTTCTCACTATGAACTTCTAGGGATCGTGCTCTTTCCTTATTCCCAAAATCATGCAACACAATGTCAGTTTGCGGACTATAACCATTATCTTTAAGCCATCCATTAACCTCATCCAACATCATATAAATCTTATCGCTATTTGGGTGTTTCATGTCCCCTGCAACAAACTCGTGCACTTTGTTATGCACTTCAATTGAGCTACATCCGGGCTCTTTAAGCACCCCGTGGTCCTTCATCATGGTCCTCGTCCGGGCCACCCCGTCCCAGTTTGAAGTAGCGGCATATAAATTAGAAAGAAGGATATAAGTACCCGAATTTGCAAGATTATTGTCTATCAAAAACTTAACAATCTCTTCGGCTAAATGTACATTTTTATGCAGGGTACATGAGTCGAGTAAAGTTCCCCATATGACTGGATCAGGGTCAACCTTCAGGTTCTTGACTAGCCCATACGCTTCTTCAAGATAACCGGCTCGACCAAGAAGGTTAACCATACATCCATAGTGCTCGATTGTTGGTTCAATCATGTATTTTCTCTTCATTAAAAGAAAGATACCTTTTCCGATTGAAACTAAACCCGAATGAGCACAGGCACTCAAGATTCCAATGAATGAGATATCCGTCGGTCTTGTATGCATCCTACACATATCGCTAAAAAGCTGCAAAGCTTCTTGGCAATGCCCGTGCATCGCGTAACATGTAATCATTGAATTATAAGCAACGACATCTTTGTTCTTAAGCCTATCAAATACCACTTTAGCGTCTTCTAAACTGCCACATTTCCCATACATATCAATCAAAGCAGTACCTAAATGAACATTCATCTGAATCCCATTATTCCGCATATAAGAATGAACCCATCTACCGGATTCCAACACCCCAACCTGTCCACACGCAGATAAAACCATCAACAACGTAACTTCATCAGGACGGCTCATCTTCTCACCCAACATACATCTAAATAAACTCAACGCCTCCATCGCCTTCCCATACTTCGCATACCCACCAATCATCACATTCCAACATACCACGTCCCTCTCCACCATCTCATCAAACAACCCCCGCGCCTTCCCAACCTCGCCACATTTCACATACCCCGTAACCATCCCGGTCCACAAAACCAAACTTTTCTCAGGAAATTCATCAAACACTTTACGCGCATTCCCCACCTCGCCGCCACGCCCATAAACATCTACAAGGCCACTTCTCACATGCAAATTCCCGCCAAAACCAAATTTCACCACATGCCCATGAACCATCCTCCCATAAACCACCCCACAACCCTTTAAAACCGCGGAAAAAGTATACTCAGTGGGTCCCACATCGTCCATCAACATCTGGGCATAAAGCTTAATTTTTTGATACTCATCTGCATGTGCTTGGATAATGGACGTGTAAAAGTACACATTGGGTTTATGGGTATGGTTAAAAAGTGCTGTGGAGTGATCTAGACGGTTGAAATGTGTGTATGAACGTTGGAGTTTAAAGTTTATGATAGGGTGTGTGTGGTAGCCATGGCGGATTATGGATGCGTGGATTTGGGTTAGGTGTTTGAGGGTTTTGGTGGTGGTGAGGAGGTGTGTGAGTGTTTCCGGTGACGGTTGTGGTGGTTGTGGGTGGTGGTGAGTGGTGGCGGTGGTGGTTATGGGTGGTGGTAGCATTGTAAACAGATAAGGTTTTTCAGTCAAGACGAGGCCAGTTTTTTTAACTCAGATATACGCGGTCTAGCTAATACTAGTATATTCTTTGACTTTTACTTAAGGACCTAAAGGTGAATATCTAATGAGTTTTTATTCTAGCACATCTTAAGAAAGTATGATATTAGGTCAACTTGGAGGTGGTAGCATTGGTTTGAGTTTAAGTTGCAGGTTTAATGGTTAGAGATGACATGAACATGTTTTTTGTGATAAGGTGTTTGTGTTTGAAGTGTGTGTTGTGACGTGGCAGTCAAATTTGACTTTGAAATAAAAAGTCAAACTTTGACTAAGTGCATATCCTTTTTGCATGATGGGATTCCATATATGACTCGAATAAACAGTTTCAGTGAAGTGAAGAGCTGTTTAACTTTGATAACTTTATATGTTGTGCTTGTGTATATATCACGCGTTCACGGTTGGCAAGATTTACGTAAGCAATTGCAGGTCATTTGGCACACGAAAAAAAGCGTTGGAAAGGTCGTGTTGAATGAATGAAATGAGTAGAGATCTTCCTCCCCCTGCTATACTATAATTACCAAGAATTTACTTATAATTAAATAGTACATCTTTTGTTTCAAATAAGACTTTACAACGTTCTAGTTAGTGAGACACCTTAGACATCGTTATGCCAAAGGCCATGGATAATATTAAAACTTACACATAATTATATGGGCAAATTGCATAAAAAGGTATTCAACTTGTGTTTAATGTTAATTTAAGGTATCCGACTATTTTTATCTCAATTTAAAGTATCTAACTTATCATGTTGTGCAATTTAAGGATATTTTTACTTGTTAGTTAGGTAACGGGTCACTAAACTTAACTCCAAACACTCTTTTTCTTTTACATTTCATCCACCACCATCATCAAATACTACCACCAGCATCATAATTTCTCATCTAGTAAAGTCAAATCAATTGCTAAATATAAAATGTTTGGATTAGTCACACAAAGTTGGCATATTGCTCATGAAATAAAGTTTTGATTATCAAAAAATATTTATATGGATTACGGAGTGATGAATTGACATTTACTGTTTATGCTTGAATTTGGTATTGCCAGTTACCAATACAAATAGAATTTAAAATTGATATAAATATTTTTTAAATGTCAATCTATCCAACTAAAACAAAGTCCACTGCACACTCAACTATAAACTCGTTTCCTCAACTATGACATATATTGTAAGTGCATGATTTTAAATGTCAATCTATCCAACTACAAGATAGATTTTTCAGACGAGAGCGTGATATGAGTGTGCAGTGGACTTTGTTTCTATAGTTCCACATAAACGAAATGATGGTATCAAGCGAGAACTTTTTTTTTTTTTTTTTTTTTCAAATGTCAATAGCAACCGAGCATGAAAGAAACACGTGAGCTTCGGTTCAATGTCATTCTCACAAATTGGCCATCTCACTGATTCAAGATCAATCTCGCGTTTATTGTGGTCAGTCCTAGTAGGAAGTCTTTCATTCATAACACGCCAAGCTAGAATGTTAACTTTTGAAGGAATTAGCTTGTCCCATCTAGTGTAAGGAGAATCAACTGAACTCAGCATGAATGAGATGACTTCCTATAGCAATTTGGTATACATACCCAAATGTCTTGATCGACATTTAAGTGGAGATTTGCTAAGAGATATTGGTCAATTCAATGAATTCCATTTGTTTCCTCATCGTATTTTTCAAGCCCAATTAAGAGCCGGTCCACTAGAGGGGCTTAGAGGAGTAACTGGGCTGCTGGATAAGGGCTAGTGTTGTTGGATCGGCAGATAAGTGAGGGAGGCAGATTACCATTAACGTGCATAAAAGTTCATAAACCACTAGTTAAACAAAGCCTTCAAAAACTCTCAAACATCTATCAGCGCAAACGTGTTAAGTTTTTAGTAGTAAAAGTCTACTTTTATCTTTTTCGTAGTATCATAACATCCTATAATAAGTTACGAGTCAAAATACAATATGGAGTTTTCTTTTGCAGATTAAAGGCTCAATTGAGCCCGATACAACTTATGAGAGAAATTCGACTACAAAGACCGAGTAAAAAAATTATCAGTCTTTTGCAGTGCTTTTATCATTACTACACAAACTAGTTTTACCCACAAACTTTTCACACAGGAAAAAAAAATATGTGGGAAATTTCACACGGAATGCACACAAATTACACACTAAATTATTGACCAAATTTCCGTGGGAAATATGTCGTAATTTTCCCAAGGATCTCCCACTATTTACACACTAAATTGTTGACCAAGTTTTTGTTGCAAATCTATCGCAAATTTCTCACAGATTTGCGACAATATTCACACTATTTGTGTTGATTAAACTTCAGTGTGAAACTTGTCGCAAATTTCACACATATTAGCCACGGCCAAAAGTCTGTGGCAAATTTTAGTTACATTACTCACGGATTGCACACGGTCTATGTGTGTAAATATCAATGTGATAAATCCGTGGAAAATATATGTGTAAATACCCACAGATTTCCCACAAAGAATACCGTTTTTATGTTTGTGTATGCTTATATATTCCCACATTACTTAGTATGTCTTCATATGTGTTTGTAGTTTCATATTATATGTGTTTGTTTATTAATGTAACTATTTATGCAAGTCGTGTATGTGTAAGTTTATGTTTAACATTTATGTGTAACAAATCATTGTGTATATGTGGATATGTACACGTATATGTTTCGTATGCCCGTTTATGACCTTCTTTCTGTATATAGATGTTTTGTATGTAGATATACGGACGTGTATATGCGTGAACGTCACTACAACAAAAAAAGGTTTTTAGGACCTTTTCTTGTGACACTTTTTAAGCAGCGTCCTAATAGACTATATGATATGACTGGTTAATATATGGGTCCTATTATCATGGATCTTGATAGGACATTTCGTATGTAGGTCTTATTAGATGAACTTTATAAAACACTTACTCATTTTAGTCTCAGTATGATATAATACAATAGGACATTCGATATTTAGGTCTTATTATCTTAATTTTTATAGGACTCTTAGCTATGGGGGTCATATTATATATAGTCTAATACGACACATGTAAATGTGTCCTATTAAATTCGATTTTATAGGACACCTATATGGTGTGGTCTTATGAGGCGACATTTAACATGACACTTCATTTATAGGTCTTATCAAATAAGTTTTAAAGGACACTTTATATATTTGGGTTTTTATAATGAATGAAAACCTAATATGACATTTTATATTTTGGTCCTATTATCACAATTTTATAAGACTCTTATTTATTGGTGTGTTACTATATTTGGCCTTATAGAACACTTAATGTACATATGTCCCATCACATTCGATTTGATATTATATCTCGTGTATTATTTTTTATTGAATGCTATGTGACACTTCAATGTTTAGTTAGTCTTTGTAGTCATAGTACATATAAGATCGGTTAAATTTATTTGAAATATGTACGTCCTCGAAAGTGTCAATTCCAATAGTCGACCAAAGGTCCATCGACACAATTAACGAAAAATCTTGGTAAACTGCATCTAGAATTGACTTGATTACATCCTAAGATCTAATATGACTATTATCTTTAAGTCACACTACAACGTTATTGTCCATATTATTTTTTATTTCAATAACAAGAACGTATCATAAATTTGGTTAGAACTTAAGCCAAGTTTCGATCTTTGAGTTTTACAATCAAGTCAAGCTCAAGCTTAAGGCCATAAGGTAACCACCAAAGATGGATGGGTTGCAATTTTTTTATTGCGATCACTAGAGTGTGACATGCCCCAAGCACTACTAGAAATCATGCAAGCACCAACCGATTTTCACTAACAAACATCGATTTGTTGGTAAATTACTACTTTACCAACGACTTTACCAACAAAGATAAGAAAAGCATAATTTGTAGTTTTCCAACGCTGTAATTGTTGTTAGATCCGTTGGAGCTTAGTTGAGCTAATTTTACCAACTACCTTTTCTCAATAGTTCGTTGGTAAAATCAGAAAACGATAATAACAACGACATGAATTCATTGGCGTATAAACTTACCAACGATTTTTACCTACAACTTATTTTCGTTGACGAAAACTGTATTTACCAACGACTTTACCAACTATAAATATTTGTAAAATCAAATTTATTTGACTAAGAGAAAAGTCTTTGCAAAAATCAAATCTGCTTCAAAATTTTAGTTTTACTAAAGTAAAATTCACCCCAAAACCAAATTTTTCTAAAGTTCCCTCCATACCAAAAATTTTACCCCCCGTAAAACACTTTACCTAAAAACCCTTCTAACACTTTTCTTCACTCTCTTTGCAGCCTCCCCACCTAACCCCTCAAAACTATACTTCTAAAATTTGATTCACAGTAGCAACCGAAAACTTTGAATCATTGTCATCAAAATCAATTAAGGTTGGTTTGTATTCTTTTTAATTTGTAAACTTTTCATCAATTAATCAATAGTGTATACCATATGTGCTTCTATTTTTTTTACTTTATTATTTTATATATGATACTCGTATGTTGTTGTTAATTTGTGTTTCACTTGTTTTAATCTAGGATTTCTTTTTTTCTTAGTATATATAATCCTAAATATGTTACAGAGACCCAATTTTGGCTAATTGCATCTCAAAATTTCTTAATTGTGCATTATGATGTGGTGACATGTTTACAATTTGTTAGCAGATGTCTTATTTACAAGCTTACAATTTGTTGTTTTATTCGTCTAATTATGTGGTGTTTGTTTAAGCTTATATGTGGGCTTATAAGCTTAATTGATTTCCGCTTATATTTCATAAGCCCCAATTTGCGGCTTATTTTAAGACTTATTGGCTTATATAAGTTTATCATATCATAGTAAACTTATATAAGCCCACGAGTATCAAAATAAGCCGGAAATTAGGACTTACGAAATATAAGCCGAAAAACAAATAAGCTCATAAGCCACATATAAGCTTCAAGTGTGATTTTGTAATTTCACTCATTTGTGAGCGCTGACTTTGTACTATGAACACTTAGTTACGACAAGTGCATTTGATATTACTTATTGAATAATAGAATCTTAATTACTAAGTTGTTTACATAGTCACTTTTTTGTGAGTGGCCCATCAATTATGAGGAGGTTGTGGGTTCAAGTCTTATTAGAGACATATATGATATATGTAAGCTCTCGGAAAATTTCAATGTACTTAAAACCTTAATCAGAAATTAAGCACGATTTATATCATCATGAAATTTTCTAAACATCACATTTGCATATCATTTGGCATATGCATGATCAACGCAGCTTGAGCGTTCATAAATATACCGTTGTGATCAGAACGAAATTCCCCACGATTCCGATAATCTTAAAATACGTAACGAATATGTAAAAATTTATAAAAAATGAAATAAATTTTAATAAAAATATATTAAAATCACATTTAGGCTTAGAAACTTTATGAGCCTCGTATACCGCGGGATCAAACCCACATTTCCATTGGGCCTCGCTACCCATTTCGACCCCAACTCGTTTGACTATTTCCTTTGGGCTTAATCCTTGCGTTCGATCCATTAAACCCAAGCCCGAGCACCCTTAAAATCCTTGGGCTTTGCTACTAGCCCAACACACCCAATAACCAAATTTAAGAAGTTGTAATATTACTCATGTTACCTTGTCTTGCAACCGGTCGAGCCAACACACCCAAAAACAAATATGTCTCATATGTTTCACTTGTAACCGGTCTAGTACCACAAAGGTTTGCCATTTGAGCACATGTCGAATAGGAAGAGGGGACAAAAATCACACCATAAGCCACCCTAACTAATATTTACTTAGCCTAAATCTTACTTAGACCCCTTTGACCACCAAAGACTTTGAGATCCAATGGGTATTGTGTCACCCTTGATTCGACTAGGCAGGGGGAGTGCCACAATTCACGCTACTAACCCAAGCATGCCATATACAAACACAAACACAACCTTACTCCTACTTAGAACTAGGTGAAGTTTTGCATAAAATAATACTAACACCATGCTTGCTTTTCCCTTATAAACCCACGACACCCTCAAATCCCTCCAACTTACTCATATCACTCTCACACAACACCATAAAACGTCCACTGTAGGTATCAAAAGGAAAAAGGAACGAGGCAAGGGAAAACATGAAAGAAGCTAGGATTAGAGGAAACTTGGGTAAACACTTGGTCGAATAGTGTTATAAGGAGAACTTGGGGTCTCGACATCATTCTCAACTCGTTGTTTCATCTCCACTCTTGACGAGTGTAGTAAGTTTTCTAAAAATATTTCATTATTTCTTCTACCTTGTTTTATTCGTTTTCATAGCACACGAACACGTATCACACGTTAAATACGTTAAACGCACCCTTTTTACACTAGGCTATATCATGGAACACGAAATAAACAACCTTCGACAGATAGCCACTCACTAATTACATGTTGAAACTTGTATTACATTTCGAAAAACACATCAAAAATCCTTAAGAACCTCTCGTACACACTAAATTTCATACGCGACACCATACGGGCCTAAAGCCCAACTGACGAGCCCAAAAAGCCCAAACCATGTCCAAATAAGTTTTTACCCGGCCCAATAGAACGAGAATAAGCCAATAAGCACTAAAAATGAGTTAGAAATAAGTTTGTAATCGTTTTGCAAATTTTCGTTTTCTAAAAATGTAATTCGGACTTAATTTGAAAATATTGTTGTCCTTGGGTTGAAACCGTAACTTTTTTTAGAAGTTAAAGGGATGTTTTTAAAACGTATATAAACAAGCATGCAAAGTCTAAGGGCTAATGTGGCCATTTTCGAAAGTGTAAGGGTATTATTTCACGTGCATGTGCACGTATAAAACCACAAGGACCAATCTTGTCATTTGCTAAAACTAGTTATAAATTAAGTTCGGGGTGAAAAGTGTAAACTTGGAAAACGCATGGTCTAGATGCGTTAAAACAAACGTTGGAGGGCTGTTTTCGTAAAAATAGTTTTCTCAAGGGTAGAAAGTGTCATTTTCTCAAACTTAAGGGACTAAAATCGTACTTTTTGTAACTTGAGGGTAAAAAGTGTAAATTCAGAAAAAGTTTAGAAAAACTTATGAACTTAGCATAAATTCATAAAAACGAGTATTTTGATCATATGAGTAATTTTATTATCGGATAACGTTAAATATATTACGTATATATATATTTATAAGATTATATACATACACATATATATATATATATATATATATATATATATATATATATATATATATATATATATATATATATATAAAATCCGATAAAACGCACGTGGGATCTAAACAAACTAAAATACTCAACAACACTAATCATTTTTACGAGATCACAACGGGGAAACATTTCACTTATGCGTAAGTGAGGATCATTAACTAAGGCAATGTAGCAAGTAAAATTTACTTAAAACTTTAAGCACACACACACCCTATTGAATTGGACAATTCAATGATCTATTGAATAAGAATATTCAATGCTCTATTATTTTGGTCGCGAACCAAAATGTTCATCATAACTGAGACTCGCCATCTCATCATTTTTAGGTTTCGGTTTGGAACCTCCGCTACATTGTGCTTGATCTGTTTGTGCTTGTTCATTATCATCAAGGTGAGTTCATAGCATCGCTTTTACTTTTATTTACAAACCCCGCGAGGGAGATACATGCTCTAAACTAGAACACAAGGTTTTTCATAAATGTTCGCTTCTTGATTATTGGTACTGCCTAAGTATTTAGCCATAAGTCCCCTGTATCATGAACCATTAGTCACCGCGAGTGAACGCAGATATCATGAATAGTACTATGGGGAGTAACGACCCCGTCTTGGTTATAGAGAAATAACCGGGGTGCACCATATTTGAATTGCATTAGGTAATTGGCTATTACCTCCTTTGGGGCAAAATTTACATACATAAGTAATTCGGTGTATGCAGTTGAGTCTTGGTTGCATGAGCTTAGCGCATAATAACCTGTGATTTTCTTTATGATATTGTTAGTTTTCAATGATCATGCTCATATACTTGTGTTCAACTGTTATTTAAACCTATGAACTTCACTCAACATTTTTGTTGACCTTTTAAGCATGTTATTTCAGGTAATCAATGAAGATTATGACCAAGGCGCGGAGTGGAGCATGGCAAGGCTTTTCTGGTGGTGTAAACATAAATTTGTCATTTCTTTCAAACTCATGAACTTCATTTTGGGAAAACGCTTGAACAATTTACAATGTTTTGCAACAACTATGAGTTTTCGATGAATGATTACTACTTTTAAAATAAACGCCTCTTTCGAGTCATTTTCTATAATTATTAACTATGATCTCCATTCAAGTATCACCCGAATTAGTCTTCCGCTATCATTAAGATTTCGGGGTTGTTACAATATATGAGATAGTATTTGTGAGATAGGTGATACAAGTTGTATAAAATTTTAGTTAAACAAAAAATAACAACTTTTTTGACATTTAGTTTTTTCTTCGGTTGTGAAATTTAGACTAGCTAATGCTTGTATTCGATATAATATAGCAACCCTCGATGTCGAAAGGAATGCTTAATTGATAGAGTGTGTTGACAATAGGAGCATTTTTAATATCATAATTTGGTACAAGTAGAAATACTGATTTTTGGTCTTGTAGCCTGTAGCTTAGACAACAGATATCCATGTATGGTATGCATATTCATGAAGATTTGTGCTTATGGTTATGTAAATGACAAATTAAAGTGATTGATAGATATTGTTTAGAACCAATCCTTGCTCAAATAATTGTGGTGATAGGATTTTGAACACAAAAACTCTTATGCAGTAGTGTCTTTGTGGCTTATGGATAATGGAGGTAGCCTTAAAATCGACTGCGGTAGTCAACAAATTGGGTCAAACGTCATCCCTTCATCATCACTTCCTAAACTGTGGCTTTTCGGCGGAGTGTAAGTATATATATATGTATAGAATAATTTGGCTTGCTGGTTTGGTTTCTTCTCTGAGTCAAGCATGTAAGTATATATATGTATAGAATAATTTGAAAAAGCAGGTCACATGGGTCACTGGTCAGGTGGTTCGGGTCGGGTTGGCCTGCTGTTTTCTAGTAGTTTTTTCTACTTATAAGTATACAATTGTGTTAAAAAATGATAAACAGGTAAAATCTGACTCATTCGACCCATAGGCTAGTAAGTGAATTTCATCTTTTTAATCAACCTGTTGGACCTAAGAATTGTGACCCGCAACCTTGTGCCCAAAAAGGAGCAGTAGCGTTCTAACCTACTCAAACAACTATAATAAACTAAAGAGTTGATAAAGAAAAATGCCTGATGCAATATCTCTATGCCACATATACCACAGCTATTTTTCAAATCTCTATGCCGCCTTATTATTTCTTTATTCTGTCAACTTGTTCCTAAATAACAAGTCTCGAAACATGGTTGTGGAAGTTACAAGATTTTTGCACGGAAAGGAAACATGATTTACAATTAAAAAACGATATAGATATCTTAAGAATTCTGATATGTTGTCATTAATGTTTACATCCTTTTTTATTAGGGAAAGGAAAAGGGGCGTAGAGTGAAGCTTGTAGAATTGCTTACAGAAGTCCGCACGAAGAAATGGACTAGGCCAGGACAACCCAGATCAAGTGGGATTCCGGATTTTGTTGACCCAATATCTAAACAACGATTGGTAACTCTCAAAGTCTTATTATATGATATATTGAAATTACTTTTGTGCATTTATAAATCTTAACAATTTTACCCAAACTTTAAATTTGCCGGTTTTACCCGTTTTCCATCACTAATATGTAGACTCTATATAACAGGATCAATATTCAAGGATTATTTCAAAAAAACATGTGGAGAATGAAGAGAATGCCGAGATTGATGAGAATGGTTCTAAGTCCCCACAAATGATTTTGAAGTTTGGAAGGGCATTGCTACATCAAACAGAGGTCCCGTGCTTGGTGCAGGATTGACGACAGATCCAGCTGTTGTGCTAACCGGTACAATAGGATCCGAGAGTATCTATGCCACACACACGTGCTCACCTTACGAGGTTTGTCTATTTTCATTATTCTCGCATCGTTTTAGAGTTTTTTTATTCTAATGAGTTATTCTAATACAGTAATGTGTAATTGATGTAACAGGAGATACAAATTCTGAAAAAGCAAAACAATGATCTAAAGAAAAAGATGGAATATGAGAGGGTAGTTGCAGAGGCTCAAAGAGTAGCAGACCAACTGGTTTGGCATAAAACACTCAGTGATAGGTTGGAGTCTTTTTCTAAGAATTATCCTCCCAAGCTACTGAATCAGATCAAATCTTGGTCTTAGATAGTCTAGTCTCATTTGGCATTAGGATTTAGTTTTTTTGTTAGAACTATTGGGTTGTAGTATGTCGAAAACAATTTCGATGTTGCGTCGTCCGATTATATGTTGCTACCCTATGTCTTTTGGATTACGGATTTATGTCCATTGGCGACACATTTATATATTTTGGGTACCAGATTTGTTTATTTTGGCAATTTATTAATGGTTTTTTTGTTTCAAATATTAGTTTTGCATATTTATAGATTCTGTATTATGGAAAATCTCATATTATAATACGACTACTACAGAATTTAGCCACGGGGTTTCCCACGGATTAATCACAAAATTCCCACATAATTATTAGGGGAAAATATATCATTCTGTGGGAAATTTGTGATAAAATCGTCGGAAATAACTGTGGGAAATCAGTGAGAAATAACTGTGGTAAAAAAAAGTCTATGCATGTGGAAATTGGTTGCTAGAATATGTGGGAAATCTGTCGGAAAATTTTTGTGAGAAAGTTGTGGGAAATTAAAACCACGGATTATCCACAGTAATATCCGTGGGAAAAAAGTCAACGCTCAGTGGAAAAATCAGTGGAAAAATATTTACCCACGAGGTTTTTACACACGAAATGATTCCGTGTGAAATCCGTGGAAAAGGGCCCTTACCCACGGGGTTTTCCACGGTGTTTCCCATGGATTTTAGCGTGAGAAAAGCCAGTTTGTGTAGTAGTGTATATAAAAGATGAAATCGTTTTCTTTGTTATTGTTATTGAATTTTTTTAAACAACCATAAAGTTATATACCTTGTAAGGAGCACATACACAAAGTAGTACTAGTATAATTTTACATTTTGACTACGAGACAAAAAGAAGAAGAAGAAGAAGAAGAAGAAGAAGAAGAAGAAGAAGAAGGAGGAGGATGAGGACATTTTATAATCAATTGGTTTGATTATAATAATCAAATGGTTGGATGATCATGAAGGCTTTGTTTGATTCCATTTTGAGATTTTGGCTTTATTGAGACTAGTTGATTGTTAGTATTTTTATTATCTAGCGGATTTTCGCTACATACTTCTTGTAATGCACTTTGTATATGTTCTTTCTTCATTGTTAGTAATATTTCTGCTTGAAATTTTATATTTCGTGCTAACATTCGTATATATTCTGTTTGTGTAACAATTGGTGTTGACACTAATTCTCCTGTTTCATTATGTTTTATAATGACAGATTTGTCTGTTTGTGTAAATGGTTGGTATAATTTTAAGAAATTGTTTCCAATTATTAAATTTATACCTGAATCATGCATGTAGATGGTTGGCGTAATAAATTCTTTTTTGTTAATATATATAGGAATCATTCCCCCTACGTACCATGTTTTATGTATTGATTTATCTGTTACGACTATTTTTAATGGTTTAATTAAATTTTCCCAAATTTTTAATACTTTTCGTTTTCCAAAACATATCGTGGCTCCGGTATCTACTTATGCAAATATTTTTTTATTTTCAACTGTTACTTCAATGAATGTTGCATTCGGATTATCTTTTGCCGTTTTACCTTTATTCATCGTTATTAAAAAACATTTTTAATGATAGGTTAATCTGTTTCATAATATGGTTCTCCAAAATAATCAAGACTATTGTCATCTTCGTAATCATCTAGTTCTTCTGATTCATGTTCATAATATTTTTTCATTCTTTCATTATAATCCAAAAATTGTTTTTTCAATTCTTCTTCATTAGTTGAATTTAAATCATATTCATCTAAATATTCAGCAATTCTCATTCTTGATATCATGAAAGCTACTGGATTTTTAATTTCTTTTGGCTATGGTGGTATAAAAACAACTTGTAGTGAATTAATTTCTTCGTATTCCCATATATTCTCCTATGTGAGTTTGTTTGTTGCTAATTTTGTTCTTTTCTCATATTATTCCAACAGTATTTTAAAAACTAAATATGAATCGTCGATCTTAAATTCTAATTTTGATTCAAAATTTTCTTTTGTATATATTTGTTGTCTTATTTTATTCTGAAGATTTATTCTAGCTTCATTATTGTGCTGCTTAAATCCTTCTCTATTGATGTCTTCTATTTTATTTGTTATAGCTATATATAATTCTTCTAACTCTTCTTTATTGTAATGATCTAAATTAATATATTTTACTTGGAAAACACATGTGTCAGTTTTAATAATTCGTAATTCTTGACTTAATTCTTCACTCATCTTATTTAGTGGACTTGTTTTACAATAGTCTCAAGATGTTTTTCACAAATTACTTTTGTACTATGAAGTGCTCGTAACCTTTTTATAAATCGTATCTTTTCATAAATGTTCGTTAGTTTCCTTGATATGTTTTGTAAATTGTTTGATATCCTCATTTTGCTCACTAATTTCTTTTCGAAGTTTTTGTTGATATAAACTCATTTTTTAACAAATGACTAATTTCGATCTGACTTCTTGTATTGCCTTCATATTTTCTTTTAAACTGTTTTTTAGTGTTTTAAGATACCAATTTATATCAATATTTTGGAATCCAATATATTTTACTTTTTTATTTCTTTTTATTTCATTTTTAACAATTTTTATCTCTTGTAATGTAGTCCTTCTTTGTGAATATAAATTTTTTAGAAATTCTCATGATACTGATTATAATTGTTTTTTAATTGTAATTTAGTGTCACTCATATTCTTAGACTTAATGATCGTAACATTTCTTTCATTTCTTTTATATCTTCTTGATTAGTGGAAGATTCTCCAATTGGTTTCTCAATTTGTGGTATCCACACTGATGATATATCATATGTTGATTTTTACTTCTCTCAATATACTTGTTTTTTGAAAACATGTTTGGTGTTTTAAAAATAAGTAATGGTTCAAAAAGTTTATCAATATGAATTCTATCATTTGTTTTAAAAGTGATACTGTGATGTGAGTTAGTGAGTGCATAGTTTATTTGGTATGTTACTGTAAAAGGGTGATTTCCCTTGTACATGAATGCTCTTCTTAATAATTCATATCTAATAGTAATACTTTTATTTATATCTTTATCTTTTAGACTTAATCCCATTTGTATGTTTACATCAAGTTTTATTTTACCTTATGCTAAATTTCCTTTTCCTCTAGCAATAATACTTTCTTCTTTATTGATTATTCTACCATCTTTTAATTCTAATTCAATAGGTGTATTACAATCCATAAATGTATTTTTTAATATTATTTGTATGGTTGATATATGAATATATGCTATCTTACTTCTATCTTTTTCATTCATTTGTTTTATTCGATTGTTTATTTGTTGTTTGTTAATTATGGGGATAATAATATCGCTTTTTGTTTGTTCAATAGGAACTGGTTCTTCTCCAATAATTTTTCCAAAATATATAATATTTTTTTCGTGAAAATAGTTCTCTAAGTGACATTTGATAATCAAAATTATGTTTTTCTGACCCCCCCTAGTTTTTATATTCCCACCCCCCCTACTTTTTTGCATTTTTTTATTTTTTATTATTTTTTTATTTTTATAATTTTGTTTATATCAAAAAACTATAAACCTGAAAATGCGGAACATGAAATATAAAGTTTAATAAGTCAAACGCTTAAAACTGTACGGAACAGAACCTGATAAAAAATTGTGTTGTACTGAAACAAATATGAATATTTATTTGTAGGGTTTGTAAACGAACTAAACGTTTAATAAACAGTTCATAAATTGCTCGATAAAAAGTTTATTTATTTATTTTATAAATGTACGAACATGAACAATATTCTACGTTCGTTTAGTTAAATGAACGAATACAAACAAAAATATTGTCCGTTCATTTATGTTTATAAGCGATTGATTAGGTGTTCGCTAACGTTCATTTATGTTCTTTAATTTTTTTTATGTTCATATAACATATCTTTTACTCGACACTTTTTAAAATGGGCAAATGGCACCAGAAAATCAAACTTAGGGTCCATTTACATCAAGGTACTCTTCTTTTTTTCTTCCACATAAAGGTTGCCAACAAATTTTTTTAACGGATTTAGGGTTTTTCGTTAACAACTAACCAACATTTTCATTAAGTGTACATTTTATGTAGGGAAAGTGTTTTTAAAAGGTATCATACTTGCAATCATTTGCTTTTGTAGGTAGCAAACAAAAACTTTTGCTTCTGTGGGTACTTTTCTTTCAAATTCATCATTTTTTGGGTATTTTGCAAAATTTTTGGACATTTTTGCCCCTCTTAGCAAATAGAGTTTTTTTTTCTCAGAAGGGCAAAAATGTCACAAAGTACCGTAAAAAGGATGAATTTGAAAGAAAAGTACCCACAAAAGCAAAAAAATTTGTTCGCTACCCACAAAAACAAATGGTGGCAAGTATGATACCTTTTAAAAGCATTTGCCCTTTTATCTAACTGAAACTTTTATAAAATTTAAAGGTCCAAAATTGAAACTTATATTTTTCATTTATATTAACAAAAATCCTAAAAACCCAGTTATCTTCCCTAAGTTTCTTCACAAAAACCCTAAAAAACTGCTGTTCAGAAAAACTAATCGATTCACAAAATTGAACCCCATTTTGTCTTCGTTAAGGTAAATAAAACTTATTGTTGTTTTTAATTATCGTACTAACGGTTAAGTTAAGCACTCATTGACCTTTGTGTGAATTGTTTAGCAGGATGGCTTCTTCATCCAAAAGAGCTACATTATCATTAGATCTTTATTATAACGGGTATTTCAATATGAAACCTTTAACCTATAATAATGCTAATATGCTTACAACGACTGTTGATGTGACCCAGAATGAGTTGAAAAATATTGTTGAAAACAACATACCTTTAGTAGTGACTGGGTTTTATTACTTTAGTAATGGGTTAAATAGTATTAAGTCTGGTGCTGATGTTAGTTTGTATGTTGAAAAGTGGGAAAGTAGTAATGAAGGTATCATGCAGATATATGTTAGTCATAAGAATGAAGATTTAGTTTATTACACTGGTGATTATGTTCTTGTTCTTTTAAAACTTTCTACTTATTACAAAGACTCAGATGATGAATTAAGTGATGTTGCATCACTTGATCATTTATCTAAGCGTGAAGAAGAGTTGAGGCAGGTTAGGATAAAAGAAAGGAAAAGATTAGAGGAAAAAAACAAAGCAAATGAAGTTTTCTATGAAAGTAAGCTAGTGTTAAAAAATGACAGTGATGATAATGAGCATGAAGTAGATCCTTTATTTTCCGACCTAGGTGATGAATCATAAAAAGAGAAACCTCATGTTGAACCAGAAATTAATTCAGATGAGGATATGCCCATCATGGATGAGGATGAGATTGTGTTTGCCCCTATAAGATATTGTTTATCATAAACACACTAGAACACAACTATATGGATCGAATATATGTAGAAGTTTAGAGAGAGAAAGTTAGTGTTGGGAACTTTTCTAGAGAGAGAAAGTGAAAGAGAAAAAGAAAGATTAGATTAAGAAAATGAGAAGCTCCACCCTCTCCCTTGAAGGTAGAGGGCTTTTATAGTCTTACAAATAAACGCCCCCTACGGGCTGTGGATCAGGTATACAGTGGGTAAAGACCCGTCCGTCCTCCACGATGTTACTTAACTAATCTAATTATTAATAAATATAGCTTAGTCTACGAGATAACACATGCTAGACTAAACTTGGGGTGACCGACTCTTCTATATGGATTTTCCAAATCCTAACAATCTTCCTCTAAGGGAGGTCACCCCATAAATTACAATTTGAATCCTAGCATTCAATCATGAAATTCAATTATGAGCTCGTAGACTTTGATTCTTCAAATTTCGCAATCTTTGTGCTTCAGTAGTAATTCTTCAAATGAATGTTCCTTTGACTTGTGATCTTGAGCTTTCTTTAAGATCATCAGCCATAGTAAATCTCCAGCTCATCCTTTGAAGTATCGCCTTCATGTGATGTAGTGACTTTTGGACTAACATGCTCACATTTTTCTAGATCATGACATCTTTGCATCAGAGTTGCGGAAGCATTGTTGTATGTGTTTGATTGTCATGAGTTTCTTCAATTATGAGTATGAGATGTGAGCATGCGGTTATGAATTGACATCTTTTGATCATCAGCTGCATCCAAGACCTCTCTTCGAACATCAACTGTAACCGTCATAGGTTCCTGCATAAGACAATTGATGTGCTATTTCATCATGCTTTTAATATTTATAAAACTTAGACAAACTTAGGATAAACACATACTAACGGGGCAGAGAACCCGATCAGATGAAGTAAAGCCTTAGGTAAATCCGAGTGTCGTCCCAAGAGAGCTGTGACCTTGAAAGAACTAAGATGATTAAAAATGATATTGATATGATATTTGAAAATATATTGATATGATATAGTTATTCCAATCACACAAACACAAGAATTTAGGATAAAGAGATAGAAAAGCAAAGCTTAATAAAGAATACAAATAAAAATTGATTCTCAATATAAGGGTTCAATATAGTGGTTAATTATCGCCAGACTCTTTTGGTCAATTCGTCATGGCCTATGGTTCTTAGATTCCTCACCAAGATGAACAGGTCACCCGGGATCATTCGGAAACCTAATAGCTGTCATTAAGGGCAAAATTTACTAGATCTAGTCTATGGAAACCCGACCGTTAGGAACTTAGATTTCCCTTAGCCTCTTAAATACCTCCACATGATAGGTGATCATTTGGTCAGTTCGCACACGAAGAGTGGTTGTACTATGGCTAATTCCTTCCATACTTCGCAACCTATTAGACTAAAGTCAGTTGGTCAATTCTCCCCGCCCTTTAGATACTAACAAGCTTATAATATTACCAAGACTAGCGATCAATGACAAGATTAGTAAATTTATATAAAGAAATAAAGAGAATATCAATAACATAAATGCAAACTTAAATTAATAACATGAATTCATAATATAAGCCCTAGAAAAATATAAAAGGAATTCAAACTCGAATACAACAGAAATCGTAGACGAGAACTTCGTTATTCATACTCCTAAACCATGATTCTTCTTCTGTGTTTGATCTCCCCAAACCCTAGAAAGGTTTGGGAAAGGAGAGATGCCCATAACTGATGAAAACTTCGTCTATTTATAGGCTCGGATACCAGTTACGGGTTAACACTTATTAACTAGTTACACCATAACTCTTCAAAATCTTGTACTTATCCATGGATACAGCGTAACCTGAGCTGAGGGTTATGCCATAGTCTTTGTAAATCAGATGCTTATCGGCTGTTACGGCGTAACCTAAGCTGAGGGTTACACTGTATCCTTTGTAAAGTTGATGTTTATCTGCTGTTATGGCGTAACCTCAGCTGAGGGTTACGCCGTATCCTTTGTAAAGTTGGTGCTTCATAATCAGCGGTCTTGTTACGGCATACTCCATTGTTATGCCGTATTCTTCATAAACTTGATTACGGCGTAACTTCATCACTTGGTTACGCCGTAGTTGAGACAAAGATCATCCTTGGGCTTAGAAATGTCCATTTACCGCTTCCTTGCATGAAATAGATCCTGAAATGAAATAATAAGGAATAAGGATGTTTCTACTAGCATTTTAATCATAATGTGATGATAAAGGGGGAAATTAACGCTTAGAATATCAGGATTATTTGATGTTATCAAATATCCCCCCACTTGAACTCTACTTGCCTTAAGTAGACTTTTTTAGATTGTAAAAGATACATCCCCGGAGTAAACCAAGGAATGTGCAGTTAAGAGTTCCATACAAGAATATTTATACGAGCCGAACACGTCACGAAATGGGAACGAAAACACTCTCACGCTCATTCTAATCTAAGTGTTAATTTTGGGGTGATCACTCAATTGCACGGGCATAGCAAGTATTCTATCATAAGCTTGGTAATTACACACATCTCCACCACTAGAGCAAAGGTCAAGACAGTTTTAGAAAGCAATGTTGGGTTGATAGTGATTCAAAGGTTATGGGGGTAGTGTCATTACTAACGTGTCACGGCGAAGTGGACAAAATCATTGATACATGACCAAATTCATGGCCAAGACATCAAGGATTGCTCGCTTCATCACCTAGACACGCTTCACGACAAAATGGGTGTTAGGATCATTTTTATGGGTGATATGGTGATTCAGGAGGTCTTAGAAGATGGAAGAAATCCATCTTCAAGTTAGAGAGAGAAACAAGAGAGAAGGGAAAAACTAGTGTGTGTTTTATTGAAGATGAAAGAGAAAATACACTAAGAGTCTCACCCCTCCATGGAAGTATGGAGGGGTATTTATAGCCTACCATATACATAACTATTACACTATGATATAACTAGTCCATGTGTTTGGCTAAATAAGATAGATTATGTAATCCCGTAAATGTCTTTCCATTTCCGTGTTAGGAGCGATTCCAACAATCTTCCCCCAATGGGAAGACATAAGGGATTACTTACAACATTTCCTACAAGTAATAAAACAAATAAAGAAAAGCCTTCATAAGCTCTTCAAATGCTGAGGATGATGACAATTTACGCTCTTTGTCTTCTTCTTGTACCTCGACTTGAGAACTGTTTTCTTCACTTGTAGGCAAATGATGTAATATGCATAAATTGGATTAACTTCCCCCCAATTCATGCTGCATGTCTTTAGCAGCTTCTCCGTACACTCCTTTTTGGCAAAGTTTCTGAATCAGCTTCCCCCAAAATTGACAACCGTCTTCAGCAGATTCGAAACTTTGATGTAGTGAACATATCCTCTAACTTTTGAAATTTTCAGCACGCAGCGGACTTTGTAGATGAGCAGTAAACCACACAAGGTAAATCTGACTTATTACGGAAAATCTGTTCGGGGGTAACATGCAAGAACACGAAAGACAAAATGAAACGACTTGCCCCTGAATGTTGTGGTCTATCGGAATAATAGTTACGAGTGAATTTGCAATTACTCGATAAAATGACCGTGTGTGAGGCATCACAACATCATATTTAGGTAACTTCACACACGATAACTCTGTGAAAGTGAGACGATTACACCAACTTGAGAAATTTTCACCACAGATCGCCTCATTTCTTCCCCCTGATTGAAGAAATTCATGAAGGGAAACGGGTTTTCAAAAAAAAATCCAAAAACATCAAAGAAGCAAGGAACACCTATACTCTCTTCCCCCCGATGTTTTCAATGAATCAAAATCATACACCACATATGTTGATGATGAATTGGAGACAGCGAAACCATGTATGTCCAAGTAATCGAACAATTGTGAAGTACCATAAATATCATGTGAGAATCAATTGCTGATAAGACTTCTCTACTCGTGTATACTCTTCTCAGCTAACTCTTTACCGACCCCATTATCATTCTGACGACTTTTTGTAGTGACTAATGATGGAGAAAAACCCAATATGACGAACTTGAGACTGAAGTAAAATAACCCGAACTTGTGACTTAAACTTGCACTATTTTCAGACGAAGAACCCTTTTTCTTACCATCATCGAAAAAAAGTAAACTTAAAGTTTATTGAATTATCCACACCTTAGTGTGACACTTGAGCACA
Organism: Chrysanthemum makinoi; assembly: GCA_910596185.1. Lineage (NCBI taxonomy): Eukaryota > Viridiplantae > Streptophyta > Magnoliopsida > Asterales > Asteraceae > Chrysanthemum > Chrysanthemum makinoi. Next base: position 231,366,460 of record OU343223.1, on the reverse strand, counting down.
ACAACGTAACTCCTTAAAAGTGATAGTTATACACTGTGAGCACAACAACGTAACTCCTTACATCAGGTATAACTAGACAACTCAAGTCTTTGTCATTCGTAACGGTTAAAGCTCGAACAAGGATCTCGAAGAATCATGCATCTAACCAACCCCGATATCTTCAAGATACTAAGTACACGCACCCGTGATATCCCACTTCAACCTTAAATAAATAATAAAGAATTAACTCCGTAATCACATCTTGCGGTTAAGCGCTCAAAACTAGCCTTTGTTAACGGTTCAAATGAATTTGATAATGATTCCCGATCTTGTCAAAATTGTATCCTCGTGAAATATTTATCATACCAAAATACCACTCATTTTGTCAAACATTATATCAAAGATTTAACACAATGTATATAAAAAATACATTGGAAAAAAAAACAATGATTTAGATATAATGTGGCAGCCACATGTCAAAATAATTTTGATTAGGCCCAAATGAAACCCAAGAACATTCTTTAAGGGATGAATCGTGTTGCCTAAATCCATATTCGGCCCAACACAGCTAATAACCGGTTAATAACTTATACCCTAATTATACGGGTATAAAGCACCCATCACAAACACTAATCCCATTTCTTACACCCTCTCTTAACCCTAGTCCATAAAACAGATGCCTCCATCTTATTCTCTCTCATCAAAACACAGATAAAAAATCTCATCTCCTATAATCAAATCTTATCTCATCTATCACATCTCTAATCATCATAACCGTACCTTGATGTTTTTCGTTTTCAGCTCATGACAAATCAAGAAAGAACCTTCAATATTTTTTTGTGGGTCGAAGGTATGCTTAAATCGTTTTCATCTTAGAATCAAACTAAGAGAAAGAAATAACATAATTGTTATCTTCTTAATCTTTTGATTCGTATATATATAGAAGCTTTGTCTTCGAAACAATTATCTATGATGATATTAACTTTTTTGGATAATGTCTTTAGACGAGTTAAAGAGAAATGATATAACACTCTTGTTATATTAGCCTATTTATATTCGAACATAAATTGAAGCATAAGCTTCATATAGATCGATGATGGTCATAATTTCTTGTCGATAGACCTTTAAGGGTCTTTATGTGACTTTGTTTACCACGAAATAAAAGTGACTGAGATCTTATAATTTTTCAATTAAGTTCGTGTCTTGGTAGTGTAGAGATTGTGATAAGAGGAGGATGAGATTAGGTTAGAATTGGGATTTGGTTTTGGATTTGTTTGAGGACTGTGGTTGACATTTTGGTCATCTTGGTTTCAACACGTATTGGTTTAGTGAATTGTGATGTAGTATACTGAAGTCACATGTGAGACAATGGTATTTTGTTGGTCAAGGTTAAATATCAGTATTCCTTTTCATATAGTTTTTCTGTCAAAGTCTTAAGCGTAAAGGATGCTTACGCGTAACCATGGTCTTAAGCGTAAACACGGTCTTACGCATAAAGCTTATGCGTAAGCATAGGCTTATGCGTAAAAACCTTACGCGAACTGTTCTTACTCATAACTTCACAGTTATGCGTAAATATCTCTGAAGACGGCTCCTTATGCGTAAAAATAGGGTTTCGACCCTTTGTTGACTTTTCCGGCGAGTTTTCCGACCAAAGAATCCGACCAGTTTCATAGTTACCCAGAAAAAGTGACAAAAAAACATCAGAATTTACCCATTTGTTCACAAGATACTTACCATTTGACCATAGATATGGTACAAAAAACGTCACAATATGAAAAAGGTTAAAACTGATACTTTGGACAAAGACCGCAAATAAAACCTTTGACATAAAGCAAGTAATTGTTTTATTTTGGACAATACAAGATAAATAAAATACTGTTACCAAAATATTTTAGATTAAAAAAAATGGTAAAACAGTTTTTAAAAAATAACGAATTTTTGACAAGAATATCATACAAATCAACCAAAACTAAACCGACCTTGCTCTTGATACCAATGTTAGGATCGTATTTATGGGTGATATGGTGATTCGGGAGGTCTTGGAAGATGGAAGAAAGCCATCTTCAAGTTAGAGAGAGAAACAAGAGAGAAGGGAAAAACTAGTGTGTGTTTTATTGAAGATGAAAGGGAAAATACACTAAGAGTCTCACCCCTCCATGGAAGTATGGAGGGGTATTTATAGCCTACCACATACATAACTATTACACTATGACATAACTAGTCCATGTGTTTGGCTAAATAAGATAGATTATGTAATCCCGTAAATGTCGTTCCATTTCCGTGTTAGGAGCGATTCCAACAATGGGTTAGGTAAGGCATGGGATATTTTAATGGGTGAAAAGGAAAAGAAAACAAATAGTCTTAGCTCAAAACCAAGACGCCATCGCCCCACCGTTCATTCAAGGTTCAACTTCATGATACGGAAACAGGATCATAATACGTCACGAGAATGCACCATTTGAATATATATTTCCTTTTCCGAGAACCGATGGTGTCTTTGACTAACTTCCAATCTTCGAATGTGATCGAGGTGTTTCTCGATGCTAATTTCTTATAATCACATAGTACTTACAATATTTTGTACTTTTATCAACAAGGACTATTATGAACTTTAACAATAGTGTTCATCAATTTTTTTATTTTTTATTTTTTATTTTTTTTTTATTTTTATTTAAACATACTTATCCCCCCACTTGAGATGAGCATAAGGAGAATATTGGGGGATCTTCAATGATCTTCAATAGGATGTCTTCGATTTGGCACATTTTCCGAAACTTTCACTCAACCCTTGAACTAGGGCGAACAATGACTTCAAGATCAAAAGATAAGACTATACGGTAGGCTAAGGTGTAAAGGTGTAACGAAAATAAGGGTTAGAAAATGAAAGGATATGCTCAAATAGGTGTAACTAGGGGTATCTTGCACTAAAGGGTGAGTGCAACAAAAGGGGTTATCACGGAGGTCGAAAAAGTCAATGTGACTAATCAATAAACGCACACAAGTAAACACATATGGGCTATTTGGGTTTAATCCTAAAACATTTGCCTTTTCAATTTGTCTTTTCCAAATGCACCAAGTTAACTTGATACACTACTCGTCTATGGTCTCGAAGTGATGTAAAAGCCAAGTTCTAAATTCTACAATGCTATCGGCACACTCAATATTTGGTGGATTTGGGTAAAATAGGGAAAACGGAAATGCTAAATCTCACCAATGACAATAAGGGCTATAGTGTGCTCGGCTATATGTAATTCTAGATTGGTTAAAAATATGATAATTTTTTTTCAAAAGAGCTTAATTTTTTTAAAACTAACTAGAAAATTAGGGCAAGTAGGCTAAGTAATCAAACACTTCATTTCTATTCCTATCCCCCCACTTGAAGTGTACAAAGTCCCATTTGTACGAATAAAAAGGAAAAAGAAAATAGAAATGAAAAATAACCAAGAAAGAAATAAACTCCCCTCTCAAATGCTTGCCCAAGATGTTTCACTAAGGGTTGAAGGTAGGTCAGAAGGTTGCTAATGCGTATCTTATCCAGTGACTACGCCTTAACTTTAAAGCCCTCAACAAATTCTTCCTGCCCACTTGTTACGGCGTAACTAACCTAAATGGTTACGCCGTAACTATGTCACAGTTTCAAAACCTGCACAGAAATACTAGGAAAATTTTGTACCTATTGGTACAATTGATTAACCGCAACACAAATATCCTAGTTTAATAGTTATTACAAACATAAGTTTTGAAATTGTTCAAGTAACAGGGGAATCAATCATCCCTGTGGTGGTCATGATCCATCGAATGAAATGGATTCTAGTCATAAGGGGTGCTGGTGGTGCTACCAGGAGTTGGTTGTGCCTGCATAAACGTCACTCCTTGCTTGATGCTGATATCGGGGATGCCAGTGGGTACACGTAAGTTGGTCCCTGCCATCGTGGATGGTTCATGTGCATCTCTTGAAGCATTTGGCTCGTACGGTCCGCACTCCAGCTGAAAAAGTCTTGTTGCAGTTGCTGCACCTGATCAAGTGTACCTGAAAAAACCCTCAAACTGGTTACTCAATCCATATAAACCCATAGTGAGGCCATCAATCTCATCATTAAAGTGGGTTGCCATCCCTTCGAGCCTCTCATCAATCACCTGTAACCTATCCCCTACATTCATGTGTGCCCTACGCTGACCCCTAGGCACACGCTCCTCGGCCTCCTCTTGGCCACCACTTGGTCCAGCACCGCTAGCTTCCCTAACTTCTCTCCTCGGAGCTATCCCCATTAACTCAACCACAACAAGCACATTTTGGGTACAAATCTCAAACTCCAGCAGCTTATTCAACCCAAGCAAACTAGTTTCGCTACCATGGGTCACCCAAGCCAAGGCCTCATCTGACATCAACCCATAACTCCTAGCCAAACTACCAATGAAGTGAGCCCCTTGAATCGGACTCTTCCCGGAGAAACCCTTTGCCCCATTAGCCATAAACCTCTCCAAATAGTGGGGGACATCAATGTGATTGCCCCCGTCCATCCTATTCAGGAGGTATAAGTCATCCATGGTCATTTTTTCTTTTACCGAATGTCTTGCTCTTATAGAACAAGCAATGAGTCTGTGCACAAGTCGGCGAATCAGGCTCCTAACCAAGGTATAAGTATGTGGGTGCCTTGAGTTGTACCCTGGAACAACAGAAATGCGGTTGAAGTAGTTAGTGGGATCATAGGTTTTGGGCCTATGCCTCGAACAAGTCTTGTAAAATTCATCAAAAACATCAGTGCTCAACTCCTCCTGCGTGTACAAACCCATTCTCACAATAAAATCATTCAACTTCAACTGCCTTTTCTCTCCTCCCAGCTGAAAATACAATGCAACCTATTCATCATTGTTAATTTCATTCTTGAACTCAACTGTCGCTTAGAAACTCTCGAACATATTCTGGAATTATTGGCTCATTGATCCGAAAGAGCCTCAACCAAGCATTGCAAGTAAATGAACCCTCTGAGCATGTAAACTTGATTCTGCAGAACTTTCTGAGCTTCCTACCAGCAGACCCATTATCGATCCCATCAAATGCATCAAGTAATCATCCCTGCATAGCTGCCTAATCTCTTCATCCTCGAATGCCAAAAACCTGACCCATTCAGCGGGGTTGGGGTTGTTGTTGTTGTCTGAAAGGAAAACAAATATAAGTTAGAATTCGTGAATACTGATGACTAGTTACGGCGTAACCAACATTATAGGTTACGTTGTAATTACACTACAGACGTGGTTACGGCGTAACATAACCCACAGGTTACGTTGTAACTTTCTCCAGAAACTCAGCACAACACAAGGTTACAATTAAGCAATAGATTACGCCGTAACCATCAATTTTGTTCCAAGGGTAAAAAGAATTATCAATTTTTAACCTCTTAGTGCTGAGGGACCGTGCCTAAACCATTAGGTTCATGTTTGACCCAAAACCCATTTAAACTAAGTCAAAACAACCCAAACAACCAATAATGATATGACACGAATCAAAACAACATGGGGAATTCATCATAATCATATATTAACCAAGCCAATAGCAATATTAATAGTGAAAGAAACAAGATCCCCAAATATAAAAACATAAACCCTAATTGAATAATTGATTAAAACGAATCAAAAAGAGTAGTGATAGATCTTACCAGCCATTGCTTGATTGTGGGAACGAAGAAATCTTCACGAAATTTTTTTTGGAAGAATTTTACTGTAGATGTGGGCGGTGAAAAGTTGTGTGTTTTGGAAAAAACCTAGTTTTTCATCCGAATCAGGGTTTTATACCGCCCAGATGTTACGGCGTAATTAGAGTAAAGGGTTACGTCGTAACTAAATTTTTTTAATTAGTAAATTTTTTATTATTATTTAATGGTTACGTCGTAACTCTTAATAGAGGTTACGCCATAACTAATAGATTCAAAGAGTAAATGAGGAAAATTGCAATACGAGAGATTAAGATACGTACCTTATGCGGTTTGGAAGTACTCATGTCTCTTACTTAGGTAAATATGATAGTTCATACCTTAGATCTTTCACTAAGTGCTCTCCGGCAACGGCGCCAAAAAGATGATGTGCTATTTCATCATGCTTTTAATATTTATAAAACTTAGACAAACTTAGGATAAACACATACTAACGGGCAGAGAACCCAATCAGATGAAGTATAGCCTTAGGTAAATCCGAGTGTCGTCCCAACAGAGCTGTGACCTTGAAAGAACTAAGATGATTAAAAATGATATTGATATGATATTTGAAAATCTATTGATATGATATAATTATTCCAATCACACAGACACAAGAATTTAGGATAAAGAGATAGAAAAGCAAAGCTTAATAAAGAATACAAATAAGAATTGATTCTCAATATAAGGGTTCAATATAGTGGTTAATTATCGGCAGACTCATTTGGTCAATTCGTCATGGCCTATGGTTCTTAGATTCCTCACCAAGATGAACAGGTCACCCGGGATCATTCGGCAACCTAATAGCAGTCATTAAGGGCCAAATTTACTAGATCTAGTCTATGGAAACCCGACCATTAGGAACTTAGATTTCACCTAGCCTCTTAAATACCTCCACATGATAGGTGATCATTTGGTCATTCCAAGACACGAAGAGTGGTTGTACTATGGCTAATTCCTTCCATACTTCACAACCTATTAGACTGGATCAGTTGATCAATTCTCCCTGCCCTTTAGATACTAACAAGCTTATAATATTACCAAGACTAGCGATCTATGACTAGACTAGTAAATGTCTAAGAAATAAAGAGAAGATCAATAACATAAATGCAAATTTAAATTAAGAACATGAATTCATAATATAAGCCCTAGAAAAATATAAAAGGAATTCAAACTCGAATACAACAGAAATCATAGACGAGAACTTCGTTATTCATACTCCTAAACCATGATTCTTCTTCTGTGTTTGATCTCCCCAAAACCTAGAAAGGTTTGGGAAATGAGAGATGCCCATAACTGATGAAAACTTTGTCTATTTATAGGCTTGGATACCAGTTACGGCGTAACACTTATTAACTAGTTACGCCGTAACTCTTCAAAATCTTGTACTTATCCATGGATACGGCTTAACCTGAGCTAAGGGTTACGCCATAGTCTTTGTAAATCAGATGCTTATCGGCTGTTATGGCGTAACCTGAGCTGAGGGTTATGCCGTATCCTTTGTAAAGTTAGTGTTTATCTGCTGTTACGGCGTAACCTCAGCTGAGGGTTACGCCGTATCCTTTGTAAAGTTGGTGCTTCATAATCAGCGGTCTTGTTACGGTGTAACTATACTCCATTGTTATGCCGTATTCTTCATAAACTTGATTACAACGTAACTTCATCACTTGGTTACGCCGTAGTTGAGAGAAAGATCATCCTTGGGCTTAGAAATGTCCATTTACCGCTTCCTTGCTTGAAATAGATCCTGAAATGAAATAATAAGGAATAAGGATGTTTCTACTAGCATTTTAATCATAATGTGATGATAAAGGGGGAAATTAACGCTTAGAATATCAGGATTTTTTGATGTTATCAACAGTTAGCAATAAAATGAACGAAAGTGTCTTTGTTCACTTTCGTGGAATATGGTTGCAGGAACAACGGCTCCCAGTTGTTCAGTATAAATACTGCCTGTGATCAGGTAGAATTCCTAAGAATCTCCTTGACAGGGTTTCGCAGCTTATACTAGCCGTTCTCAAACCGGAGCGTCTCAAAGTAGACAACACGGAGTGAGTGAATCAGCGAATTGGGATTCACTGATTAATGAGAAATTGATTTGAAACATAATCTAGTATTGATGAATAAAGAGTTTTTGCAATACGACGAGATATTTATGAGCAAGATCAAGTTTCAATTTTAGATACTTTTGTTTGAAAATTTATGCGCTGTCAATGTACTTGAACTTGGGCAAACAGTGACTTCCCAACTGATAAGGATTTAAAAGGTACACTTTTGTGGGGTCATTTAAGCCCTTAATCAACCACTTTTATATCCGTTACTGCTTAATTTCGTTCCTTTTCACTTTTTAGGTCTCTTGAAGGCAAAATGCTGGAATGATGCTTATTTGGATGAAAAGGCGTGAATATGTGAAGAAAATGGCTAAAGTCAAGATGAAGACACTCAAGCTGTTGGAAACGCACCCGACGGCGTCACAAATAAAGGGCGACGGCCGTCCCTCTAATTGCGATGGCTCAGAAGTGAATTGCTATTTTGTACCTGACGGCGTCAGGCTTTAAAGAGTAGGGTGTCACAACTCACACGGCCTAGATCCAGATTCAGACGGCGTTAGAAGATGAAGTCGACGGGCGTCACAACCCCAACGTGACGCCGTCACAAAGTTGACTTGGTCAATACGAAACCCTAATGGCGGCGATCCGACGGCGTCACAATTAAAGAGTGACGCCGACGCAGTTGTAACTCTATATATAGAATTTGAATTTTCAGACTTTTAGAGAGGTAGAATTGTGGAGTAAAACCTAAAAACGACTTTTGGTTATCTTGGGCAGTATCTTAGAGTTCTCATACCCTATTGTACAACAAGATAATTAATCTACTTCATTGATTTCATTATGTCTTCGATTGTATGTGTGTATGCTTGCATGTTTACCATGTCCGGCTAATTTACTTGTGTGTTTGCTTAGATCTATGAAACCTAGTTATCGAATATTGATTGGCTGTCTCTTCTCTTAATTGTAATTGGCTTAGGATTGTAATAGACCATGTTGGAATCACTCATAAACATTAATTCAAGTGTTAAGTGACTCATATGTAATAGTTAGCTTATTATGGCCTTTATGTTTGTTATTAAACTTAGGCTTATGTAGAAGGCCCATAAGCCTTGGCCCAAGCCCATAAGAAGGGTAGGAGTCTAGAAGTGTTGCCCTAGCTCCTTGCCCTATAAATACCTCTTTTAAACCTTCTATTGAAGGTTGGTTGTTCAATTCATTTCACTTCATACGCATAACTCTTCTTATTTCATACGCATAAGTGTCTTGTCTTGTTCATCCGATCATTCTCTTCTCTATCTCTTATATTGATGCTTGTATTACAAACATGGTGACCTAACAGTGGTATCATTCGCCATCTTGTTGGGTGAAACGGTTTGTTTTTGTCTACTCGTAAGGTTTCACGTCCTTAACCTTTCATATGCATAAAAACTTATTTTTTTCACTTTTAAATCCAAGATTCTTGTACTTTAAAGGTTATTTGGTGTTAGAGTTTAAGTTTTTGGCAAAAAGTTTGAAACTTTACGTGTGTAGAAGTGTTCTTGAGCTTGATTTCATTCGTGTATCTCTTTCTACTCGTAAGGTGAAAAAGAGTTTTGGATCATCAAGCTTTAAACTTTCTTGTTATTTTGGTGATATTGAAGCTATTTCATCATAAAAATCAAGTTTCTAAACACTTTTGGGCATAAAATCAGTTTTTGGTACTTTCTACTCGTAAGCAAACCCTAATCCTACGCATAAGGAATTCTTCATTTGATCTTCAGTGCTATTGGTTTACTCAGTGTTTTCTTGCTTGGATAAGCCTGAAAACACTTCGACTTTGGATATCGTTTACACTGTGATAGTGTAAAGGATTTTTGGGTTAAAACCCTAATTTTACGCATAAGCTCAAACTTATGCGTAGAACTCTTTACACCTAAGATTTTTCTTACGCCTAAGCCTTGTCTTACGCATAAGCTAATCCTACGCATAAGTTTTCTACGCCTAACTTTCAGTTTACGCCTAATCTTAGTGCTTCTCAATTCTTACGCGTAAGCTAATCCTACGCGTAAATATCACTTTTACGCGTAAGGTGGTGTTTTTACGCGTAAGCTTCTTTCTACGCGTAAGGCACTTTCTACGCATAAGCAGGTTCTACGCGTAAGGTTTCCTCTACGCATAAGCTGGTTTTCTACGCCTAAGCACCTCTTCAACAAACAACAAGTTTCATTCGACTACAAAGATCCATCAACACAAGTTATCAAAAAAAAAAAAAAATTGAGGAAAATTTGAGTAAAATTTAATTTTTAGGGGAGCATTTGAGTAAAATTTAATTTTTAGGGGAGACTAAACGTTCAATTTTTACGCGAGATTCAAATTTTGGTTTAACTGTGAAAAGTTTGTTCAAAAATTCAAATTTTTGGGCCCAAATTCAAATTTTTCGGGTAAAATTTGGCGTCAAAATTGTCATAACTCAAAATTTTCTTACAACCTTAGAATTGAATTTTATAGTGAATTTCAAATTTTGAGAGTCAAAATTTTTCAAAATTATTTTTGGAGGGAAATTGAAATTCACTATATCGACCTTCTGTGTGCTATATCGACTTCGCACCGCTTTTCTTTGATTCTTCTGCAGGGGAGAGAAAGTGTTTAAATCAATGGATTCTGATGCTGAAAAGGCATCTGTGGAATTTCGTGCAAGGTGAAAGAGTTGATGTACATGAAAGGAATGCTCAAATGGACGTTGAGAATGTTGTGATTACTGCAACTGTCGGTAATGCGGACAATGAGTTGTAGCATTGAAAAGCGTGATGACAGCAGCAGATATGGAGAAGATATCATACTTAACTACGACACCGAGCCCAACTTTGACGAAGAACAAATGGTTGAGGAAGATATCTTACCCACCTATGACACTGACACATAATAGATGGTCGAGGTACAAATCGTTGATCATATTCTCGATCGCAAATGCGACACAACATACTGAGCAAACTGAATTTAGTAATGAAGGAGAGGTTGACCAGTGTGTTGCACAATGTCCGACGACTATCTCATGTCCGAGCCCTTACTTGTTAACAATTCAACCTGAAACGTCCAAATCAAACTCTTGAATCAAAACATTCTTCTCAAAAAGACCATTGCTCGCCATAAAGATTTTTCAAAACTAGAGGTACATTGCATCTCTCTTGAACTTAAATTACAAAACAAATATTTTTCTTCAGAATACAATGGTCAGTATTCAAATGAACAAAGTAATCTTGTGGATACATTAGTAAAAGAAAATGAGCATTTAAAGGCTCAAATTCAAGCAAATGGGCTTGCACATGTTGCTTTACAAAACAAACTGAGAAGATTAACTGGCAAGAGTGTGGATACTAAGTTTACAAAACCAACAATCTTGGGGAAATCGTCTCTACAACCTTTCAGAAAACAATCAGTAGTTAGACAACCAACTGCATTTAAATCTGAACATTCAAAATCTTCAAAACCACGGTTTCCCTCCCAAGTTGTTGAGAATAATCATTTGTCAAAACCAACCACTCCACATTCGGGCCTAAGAATAATGCTTCGTTTCTATTAAACATGTTTATGTTAAACCTGCTTCGTTATACACTGTACAGTGGCGCTTCTGGCCAATCTAGGATTAGTTCGAACACTGTGTCTAAACCGAGCATTAAAAATTCATATGATTCAAATGACGCATACAAGAACTATGATCTAGAAAAGGCAAGGAAAAGGGCACTACTCCAAAAGGATGGAATTTTAGGTTCACGACCTAGTGTGATGCCTTCTAGTGTGTTGCATAACACTGCTTGTAGTAGCAAACCAAAACCTAAGTTTAATCAACACACAGTTAGAAATAAACCCGTTGATCTAAACGTAAACTTTCAAAAAACTAATAGGTGGATCAATATAGGACGCAGACTCTTCCCAAAAGAAGTTTCAACATCCCCTAGATCTAACTTTAGATGGATACCAACGGGTAGAGTTTTCAAAACTGTTGGTCTTAGGTGGATTCCTACAGGCAAGATACTAAGTAGTTGCACTAAAACAATTGTGATCCCCACAACAACCATCCCTGAGGCAGGAAAGGAAATCATCAAAATAGCATGTTCAGGTGTCAAGAATATAATTGACACTACATCTTTATGCTTCTAACATCTGGAACCCAGTTACACATAGGGATCCATGCTTTCTCTTTCTTGTCCCCTTGTTCTTTCTATGCAGGTACAACAACTATGGATCCTACTGCAAAACAGCGTAGGACCCGTTTCTCACAGTAAAAAATATCATGATCCATCAGCTGCACCACCATTGTACTTAATCGTCATGAATTGGAAAATTTGTTTGCTCCACTAGTTAAAGAGTCTTTCAAAAGTCGTGCTTCAGATGTATCGAATTTTTCCGCTGCACAACCTGATCATATTCTAATTTCAGATACACTCTGAAACTACAACTATTGCTGTAGATGCACCTCCTATCGAATCTTTTATGACAGATGATCAAACTATTTCCAACAACAATGACACAACTGATGATCAACATTATGAACAGAGAAGTTTTATCAGCAGTTGAATCACTCGAAATATTTTTGGTACTTCACACTTGTTCGATCAATTGGACATACATGGTTTCGCTGTCTTCAATTCCTCATCAACATACGTGGTGCATGATTCTGATTCATTGAAAACATCGAGGGGGAGAGAGTGTAGGTGGTCCTTGCTTCCTTGTACATGCTTCCTTGCGAAAAGCCAATGCCTTCTTGAATTTCTTCAATTAGGCTGAAGAAATAAGACGATCTGTGGCTCAAACGTCTCACTTTGGTGTTATCGTCTCACTTTCATGGGTTATCTAGTGTGAAGTTACCTAAATATGATGTTGTGATGCCTCACACACGGTCTTGGTATCGAGTTATTGCATATTCACAGGTGATTAGTATTCCGAAAGACCACAACATTCAGGGGAAAGTCGTTTCATTATGTCTTTCGTGGTTTGTTTGGTATGATGCGTCTACATACGTGAGAAGATTTTGTTGATTTCTAGCATGTTACCCTAGAACGGATTTTCCGCAATTAGTCAGATTCACCTTGTGTGGTTTACTGCTCTTCTACAAATTCCGCTGCATACTGAAAACTTCAAAAGTTAGAAGAAATGTCTACTACATCAAAGTTTCAAATCTGCTAAAGACAGTTGTCAGTTTTGGGGAAACTGATTCAGAAAATTCGTCAATCTCTGTTTATATTTACTATGGATTATGAGCATAACAGCTTGGAACCCGGTCACAACCGTTTAAACTTCCCTCAAACCCCATCATCAGCTGAACCAAGCCCGAAGCTTACTCGTCAACAAATGGAAAAGCTATTTGCTCCGCTGTTTAGTGATGACATTGATGAACGTGCTCCGTGTATCCGATATTTCCACGCTCAACGATCATATTCCAAAACCCGATACACACCGCTACAACAACTACGATTGAAGAAGCACCACCAAGAGACTCTACAACATCAGTTGAACAAACTGCATCCAACGACGGAACCAGATGATGTTCTTAATGAAGTACCCCCAAATGCGATTTTGATCCAAATGCTTCTTTAACCCGCTTTGCTAATGAAATCTGCTGCACATGATGTTATGGAATCATCAACAAGCCATTTGAATCCTTAAAATCTGCACAATGTATACCAACATCAACCCTCTACACATCGTTGGACAAAAGACCATCCTCTTGAGAATATTATTGGTAACCCGAATCAACCAACGGTCGTAATAAGACAACGTCTTCACACAGACGGTGAACATTGCATATATGCACTCACCGTCTGCCAATCTGAACCTAAAAACATTAAAGACGCAATGAAAAGGACAACCTGGATTGAATCCATGCAAGAAGAACTCAACCAATTCAAACATCTTGAAGTATGGGAACCGTTGAAAACCAACAGGGTCTACGTCATTGGTCTCAAATGGATTTGGAAAAACAAATTGGATGCTGAAGGAACGTAATTAGAAACAAGTCACGCCTGGTGGCTAAGGGTTATAGACAGGAAGAGGGTATTGACTTTGAAGAATCATTTGCTCGGTTGCTCGCCTTGAGGTCTGTTCGATCTTTCTCGCGTTCGCGGCTCACATGAATATAACGGTCTTTCAGATGGATGTCAAAACCGCTTTTCTGAATGGGCAACTGAAAAACGGTTTATGTCACCCGAAGGGTTCGTTGATCCCGCGAATCCGAACCATGTCTACAAACTGAACAAAGCTCTGTATGGTCTCAAACAAGCTCCTGCGCGGTACGATAAGTTATCATCTTTCCTCATTATCAATAATTTCACCAAAGGTTCGGTTGACCCAACTCTTTTCATACAATATCACGGGGCACACATCTTAATTGTTCAAATTTACGTGGATGACATCATTTTTGGGTCAACACATAAAAAGTACTCAATCGCTTTTGCAAAACTAATGAAGAAACATTTTGAAATGTCCATGATGGGTGAACTTACGTTCTTTTTAGGACTGCAAGTTCATCAATCACCCCGTGGTATTTTCTTGAGTCAGTCCAAATATGCCCTCGAACTGTTAAACAAATTTGGAATGCAAAACTGTGACACCTATGCCACACCAATGGCTCATACCAAGAAGCTAGACGCGGATTTACATGGGAAATTGGTGGACCCTACCAAATACCGTAGTATCATTGGGTCTCTCATGTATCTAAAATACTAGCATACGATATTTTTTTTGCCGTATATCTTTGCTCCCGTTATCGGCCGAGACCAATCAAACTCACCTCTTGAGGCTAAAAGAATCCTCCGATACATCAAGGGAACCATTAAATTAGGGATCCGTATCCGAAGGATTCGGTTTTGAACTAATAGCATTTTCGACGCCGACCACGCAGGATGCTTAGACTCTGAAAAGTACTTCAGCGCATTACAATTTCTTGGTGATAAACCGGTGTCATGGCAATCGAAGAAGCAGGATTGTACATCACCGTTCTCAACCAAAGCATAATATGTAGCCATGTCGGCGTTGTGCTCAAGTCATCCGGATGAGAACTCAACTCAAAGACTATGGTTATGTATTTGATGTAATCCCGATGTACTGCGATAATCGGAGTGCTATTGCGATCTCGTGTAACTCAGTTCAACATTCAAAATCAAAGCACATCGATCTTCGATATCATTTCATCAAGGACTACGTGGAACAGGGTACCGTTGAATTATACTTTGTGGGTACTGAATACCAACTGGCAGATCTCCTCACCAAAGCCTTAGCTCCTGCTAGGTTTAATGAGTTGCTCCACCGGATTGGTATGCGATGTTTGACTCCAGAGGAACTGGATGAACTCTTAAAACCAGTCAAACACCAAAACCTCTTTTGTAAATATTTTTCAAAAACAAAATACAAAAATATAAAATCTGATAAAATTCAAAAATATTCTCCTATCTAATCTCTTTCAAACATGGCAAGTACAAAACTTTAGTCAACACTGTGTTCTATCAAACTTTTCACAATTTTCCCGAACAAGTGTTGAGGGGGAGAAAGTAAATATTTTTCGGTTTCATAAAACCTTGTACTTGCATGTTTCCAATAATATGCTGTTTCTTCTAAAATGGTGGATTCGTTTATTGTCAAATACTCTCCTCAGACTCAAATGTTTTTTAAAAATTCATTATTTCAAAAGTCGAGGGGGAGTATCATTAAGTTTCTTGCCTTACATGTGTTTTGTCTAACCTAAACGAAAGTTAAAGGATCTTGGTTGGAACCTCTTTAAGGT
This sequence comes from Chrysanthemum makinoi, assembly GCA_910596185.1. NCBI lineage: Eukaryota > Viridiplantae > Streptophyta > Magnoliopsida > Asterales > Asteraceae > Chrysanthemum > Chrysanthemum makinoi. Next base: position 231,350,981 of record OU343223.1, on the reverse strand, counting down.
TAAGGGACTGAATGTGTCAACTTGGCAAATTAATTTTAACAAAATCATTTACTCCTAAAACACCAAGATAAACGGCCCAAATCAAATCTTCTAAATCTGCTCAAGCCGCTCATAATCTGTAAGTTCTAAATTGTTTTGATCAAGATTTTAAACAAGGATTTCAAAAATCTTTCAAATCCAACGGTTAAAACTCTTTAAACTGATTTTGGAAAATTGTTCACTCGAACGAATTGGGTTTTTATGCATAAAAGTGTTTGGATTGAAATGAGTTATGTTAAAACCTTTCTTAGTGTCCATTAAACTTGTTTCAATCGTCCAAAACCATCCAGAATCTTAAATTTCATTAATTTGAATTCTAGGGTTCTTGCGCTCATTTAGGGTTTTTCTATTCTATGATATGTTATTAGATGGTCAAGAAAGTGTTAGAATAAGTATATATGCATGATTTGAACCTTTAAATTAGCCCAGAAACATCTAAACTGTAAGAATTTAAGTTTTAGGTTTTTAGGGGTTCATCTCCCATGAATCTTCTTATTCTGTGGTGGAAACGTGTTAAATCTTGTTCCATTGCACTCATATGACCTCTAGGACACTCCAGAAACATTCTTGCTTGATTTGTGTAGCTATATCTCTTACACGTAGATTAAGGGTTTAAGGTTTAAGTAATTTTACGCCTAAGTCTTTCTCGCGGTGTATCCTGATATGTTCTTATGCTTATTTTGTGATCTAAAAGATGTTTGGAATTAATTGCAATCAAGTTTTCATGTTTATAGTTAACGTGTTAATTATTCGTAATGTGGGAATCTTCGTGTTCAAACCGTTACGCTTAAAGAATATTTTATGCGTAAAGGTAACGCTTAAGAGAAATCTTTACGCGTAACTCTACGCATAAGAGGTCTTCAGTGGATTGCGCGTATCTTGGAAAGATATTCGTAAACAAGGCTTGCTACGCATAAGCTTTACTCTTACGAGTAAACTTTACGCGTAACATCTTGCTTATTCCTATGCGTAAGCCTAAAGCCTTTGAACTTGTCCTACGCGTAAGAAACTCTTACACATAACCTTGATCTTATGCTTTAGCTTTCTCTTATGCATAAGCTCCTTTCTTACGCATAAGGATCCTTGTTACACATAAACCACTGTTCACTACATTTTAGCCTATTACGCATATGTTACTTGTTAAATGTTACTCATAAGTCACTATTATCTAATGTTACGCTTATGCTTGCAAAAGTTTATATGTTGTGTGTTAAGTGAAGATTTGGACTTTGAAATTTCAAAATTAACACGTTCACGTAACTTATCACATCAACTTCAATCAATTGGACAAATGTGACGTAGGACTTGTGACTAACATAAACATGTTACAATCAAACAAGGAATTAGATAATAAATCAGACTAAAACAAACACATTGTTTTTCCATATGTCTGTCTTTTTGTCTAATGTCTTTCAGATCACAAAATGGCTGTAAATCAAGCAAACATCAATGCCCCAAATTGAGCTCTCGATGGCAAACATATTCCCAGCTGGATACGACAAAACAATTGGCAAGAACAATCTCCGTGTCATCTTCAACAACTTCATATGCTCATAATCATCTTGTAGAATTGCTGTGGACATCCTTCTGCAACATCCATTCAAATTCATACTCACAAAGTCATCCTGATGATGAGTATGATTCAATGGAAGAGGAAATAAAATTTCATAAGACATTAAAGAGTAAAAGGATGGAATATCATGCTTCAACCTTCCGGTTAATCAACCTGGGAGGGTCAAGTAGTTGTCCTCCACTTATGGAAGATCCATCGCAAACATCTCTTACCCCATCCGATCCGGTTAATCAACCCGGTAAGGATCAGGTTGTCACTGTCACCACAACTGTTGAAATGAAGCAACCACAACAACAACTAAAAAATCCGCAAGAAGAAAATCATGGTGAAGATGTGGAAATATATGACGAAGGAGATTACGATCATGATAAGGATGAAAGAGTCCCTGATGATGATAATTTGGCGGCTGAAGAGGAAATGATTCGTATAACAACCCGCATTTTTTCGAGTTACTTTTCATATTTTGAAAAGTTACTATTCACTTTCACTATTCATCCCGTAAAATTTTTAATCCACATTCTCGTAAGATAAATTATTTTAGTAATAACCTGAGAGTTCGACCATCGTTAGATCATTTTCGCAAAAGTTATTAAGTAAACATCGCTTTAAAGTTTCGTTTTAGACGGTCCACCGTTTAAACATCACGCGCATAACGAAAATCAACTCGACAATTTTCCTCGTGATCGATAATTTTTAGATCACTCATGATTAATTTGAGAATTTTAAGATTTATTATTTTAATATTACCAAATAAGCCCAAGCAGTAACAAAACTAAACTTACGTTTTAAACAATTCTACTTACATCCGCACTTAACGATTCCTCAAGATCGTTTTCTAATATGTTTTTAACACTTTTACATTTTTGGAAAAGTCAAACATATTTCCCTCCTCCTTTGACCATAAAGGAATTAACCTTGTACGCTCTACATTTTTGCTTAAATCGTAACTTTTAAACTTCACGAATAATCGTAAGTTATCCCAAGATATGACTAAAACCACATTTTAACATCTCATATCACTTTTAGACTAATTTTAGTCCACTCTAAATAAATTCACGGTCGTTTCCCGAATTTCGTTCTTTTCTCGATAAATCTGCTTGAATTACGCTTTTGACCCAGTGATTTCCAGCTTTAAGCAGCGTTTTTGCACCCAATGAGACTTATCACCCATTTTATAATTTTATATGGAGTATAACGATGAGTTTCATCATTCCTCCAAGTTTCAGATTTTTACGATACCCGGTTTTATGTTTTATAGCTTCGGTTGGCATTTAACGGAACCAAAACTCACTCCGTAACCAAGATAATACCAAAACTAACCACCTAAGTCATCTTATCTTCACTTGGCCGACCTAAAGGGGGGGAGTCATCATTTTGGTGGCAAAATCCTAACCATGCTTCCTTTAGATCATTACAAGTGTCCTAACTTAACCATGGTTAATATTTAACCCAATATATGGTTAACCAAACTTACTCTCCTATAAATAGCAAGTGATATGCATCCTAAGAACCCTCATAATCTGTTTTGGGTCATTCATATCACAAATCCACCATATCTTCCATCATTTGATCTATAAACTCCAAGTTTATGCAAGGAAGTTCCAAAGATCAAGCTACTACATCAAATCTCTAGCAAGTTTAAGTGATCTTATTGAGTTTAGATCCACTCAAGTCACTTAATACTTCATCACCAACCCTTCAAGATTGCAAGGGTGCCAAGGTGTAGAAAGCTAGCTCAATCCGAAGTCTTAAGCGATCAATCAAAGTCCTATCCTTACTAAGTTACTCCTTTCTTATTGAAAGCCAAAAGTTGTAAGCAACTTATCACCACCATCATCTCATCTTTATTATTCATAATCTTAACTATTTCATGCTATATATATAGTTACTATGTTGATCCATGATGTACATATACTCAATCACTTGTTTTAATTCACAAATTGTCATAAAAGTAACAAACTAGTAAACTAGTCATATTCTACACGTGTGAGACCATTAAAATCAGTAACATATGGACTTTATAACTTACATAATATGGTAGACAAGATAAAAAGGTAAACATAGCAATTTGAATCACCCGAAACGGACAAACGAGTCAAAAGTTATAAGCAAAAGAAGTTAGCGAAACCTAAACGCCAAAACTGCCATGTATAAATAGGCCAAAATCTTTCAAAAACAGAAACTGCCGTAAATATAGTCTCACAACTATACTTTTGTCACAACTAAAAGCAAACCAAGAGGCCTAATGGCCATAAGCCAAGACCACGGCTACGGCTAAGGTCAAGGTTGAGTCTCAAGACCATGGTAGTCAAGACCAAAGTCACGGCGAGGCCATGGCTAAAGCCTCAAGGCTTGTTTACCCAAGACCATTAACTAAGGTGATCATATTTATGAAAACGACGAGAACTTTTAAAAACATGATAAACTTATTTATATAACAATCTTCACTCAAAACATATGTTATATCTACTAAGTGCTACAATAGTAGGGAGCTTCATGTGAGGGGTTCATTTGAGTAAAAGTATCGACGAGTTGTCGGATTTACGATTTAAAGTATCCTAGCTCCTCTAACGCCATCGCATGACCTATGAATTATGATGGCCCGAACGGTAGTACGATATCTATAAACTAAACATGTTTTCACAACTAGACCATTTCTATAAACGACATACACAAAACCATGTACTACATCATGATCAACATAGAGACGTATATAGGATGGTTTATGTTTTCCTAAACATTATTCCAAACCTAAGTCGCAAAATTCTATTTTAGGTTGCTCGTAGAAGTTCTCACGGCATATTCATCATTCTCATTTTACATTTGATATCATTTACTCTGAGGTGAGTTCATAGCCACACTTTCTATTACTTAATTTTTTTACAAATCCTTGGGGGAGATACATGCTTTATTTTAAATCGAACACATTGCTTTCAAATTATACTTGAATATATTAGTTGCTAAGTACCACTATTGCCAAAGTCCCTATTATCATGAACCATTAATCACTTGCAAGTGAACGCGAATAATGTGGATAGATCTATCGGGAATGACAAATCCCGCTTGTGTTACTGTGTCCGGTAAACAAATGAACTCTATTTGAAGATCCATAGGTTTAATGGCAAATTACCTATTAGGGCATTGGTTACTATTATATGACAAATGCTAACGCTGTATCATGAGCTTAGTGCAATAATATCCGTTTTGTTTTCAACATTATGGGTGTATAACAACGTAACCCACACAAACGTTATGTGTTCAACTGATTTCCTAAACTCTATGAATTCACTCAACCTTTGTGTTGACAGTTTTAAGCATGTATTTCGTGTCCATAATGCCTAAGTCGCACGAAGAGCAAGGACTAGATCAAGAAGGCTATAAATTTTATTATCATTCGAAAATAAATTTAATGTATTTTGTAAACATGGAACCATCTGGGACCTCATTTTTGTAAACTCGGATATTTATATAAATCGAATGATAAATCTTTTAAAACGACTCCATTAGAGTACGTTTTCTATTGTTATGATTGTTGTGCCATGAAGTAACACCCACTTTGAATTCTCACCGTATCAATAAATTGGGGTGTTACAATTCGAAAAGAGGCAAAAGAAGCTGCTAGAGCTGAGAAGGAAAAGTTTAAGAAGGAATTAGACAACTACATAGTTGACAATCCAATACACAAACCCAACAGTCTTCTGAAACACCTCTTGACACTTTCACCAAACCCAAATCATCATCTCAATCATCACCTCCATCAACATAAGAAACACATATGTCAACAACAAAATCTGTTAAGAAGGCAACTCCATCCAATGATTCGATAAATGGTTAAGTAGGTTATCACCATTTCACAACAAGCTACACAGCCACCACCATCTGATCAACCAAGGGATTCAGAAACCACACCACCAATGAAAAAAAAACCGTTGATCACTTTACATACACTGGTGGTGAGGATAATGATATACCCGAGCCCTAGAGAACCTCAACCAAATTTAGATCAAGTACATTCTTTGCACTCCTTGTTTCATACGCTTCAAATCAAAGAGCGTGTTGAAGTTATCCACCTCGGGTCGAATCTTACCTAAATTCTACACTTTATCGGAATCAATCAAGAACCTCAGTACAAAATCGTTCTTAAACAAAAGTTTGGGTTTGTCTACCAAAGTGAAAATCATCATACTTGCTTCATGGCTTTCGATGAAATTCACTAAGTTCTATGATGCCACGCTGGAGATGGTTCGAGATGGATTGGCATATCGATTGAAGGACATTGAGTTGGGTATAATTCAAACGAAGAGATGGAATTCAAAGGATCGCAAGGATGTTTGTTGATTTATCACTAGGATTGATGAATGTTTGATTCATCGGGATCAGATGCAACGGTTAGAGAGCTATGTGGGAGGATGACCAAACTTTCCGATTCTGACTTTCCATCGTCCTCATAAAGTAGCTGATCGTCTGTAATCATTGGGTACTCTCTTGATTGTGATTTTGTTTGTTTGATTATCTGACAATGGCTTGTGCACACATAACAGTGTACAACCCTACATTTTTTAGTGTCACAATCATTATAAAAGGAGCGAAAGCTTCTTACTTTTGAGTAAAACTTATCAAACCTTTCATTTTTTAAAAGGTTTTGCTCAAAAGGACAAGTACTTCCCCTTATGATTTTCAAAACCTCAAAAATTTACATCACTTGTTGAGGGGGAGTATTTGATTAAAACTTTGTTCACAAATTGTTCATCGTGGCAATCTTCCCACAAAACTCGAAATGGTCATATTTGATATCAAAATTTCGTCAAAAATAACATTTATATGCCATTTTTGAGGGGGAGAAAAATTATGTGATAAGAAATATGCTGTGATTGGCTATTGAATTCTCGTGTGAAAAGACTTCAACCCATAAATTGTGAATCACGAGCGGTCATACATGAAAGATTTGTCTTCCAAGACTTATCCGAGTAGATCGTGCCTTTCGAGAACTCGATAGACATGAACTTTGACGGGTTTGACAACCTTTCAGGGTTGTCCACACCTTCAAGGTAGTTACTAGAGCTAGTTGTCACCTAAAAGCTGACAATGTATCTCTTTAACTATGCAACGTAATCGTCTCTCGCAAGGAATTGTCTATCTTGAGTTGATCAATTCAAAAGAGTGCGCTCTTCCCTCACTGTGCGATTTTCGTCAAACTCTCAAGCACATGTGGAGGAGTATTCTCGAAAATCTAAAACTCTCAAAGTGTTCAAACATGTTTTTCATTTACAAACACTTTGGGAGATTTTCAAGAAAATGGTTTTATGGCAACATAGGTTAGTCATGGAGTTATAAGGTGACTAAGGTTAGGAATAACCGTCCTATGATCCGCCAGAGCCGAAGGGATCTACCCAAGGACATCACCAATAGTTAGTATTAGAAGTCCTTAGGTATGATTATAAAAAGGAGAAAATGAGAATTAGAGAAATAAGGAGTTGAAGAATTAAAAAGAAAAGCAAAAGAAAAGGGTGAAAAGAAATAGCCCTCCAGATTATTCAACTTAGGGCAGTGATGAGTGTGTAAATACTCATCATTTTTGGTTAAATCTGAACTGCAAAACATTTAAAAATGCTCAGAAATGCATCAAAATACTGAAAATATCTCAAAGTTGCATTTTATATGTTTCAGATGCAAAATGTTTAAAATCAGATGAAAAATGAGCTAAGTTTGCATAATTGGCAGTTTCAGTCCCCCAACTTTCAGAAAATGGCAAAATCAGTCCCTAGGCATTTATTTTAAAAGAAAAGTCACCAAAGGTCCTTTTGGAATCATAAATTGTCATATTTAGTCCTTTGGTAAAAAATCCAAAAGTTTTGAGAAATTACAGTTTTGATCCTTGGATTTCAAAAATGTTCATGTTTAGTCCTTGGAATTTCACAATTGGCAGATTTGGTCCCTTGGAGTATTGGAGGTTGGCAAAACAAACCCTTGGATTACTTTTCATAATTTACAGCTTTGGTCCTTGGATTTCCAGATTTTTCACTTTTGGTCCTTGTTACTTAAATCCTAAATCCAAACCGGACCCTTGTTATTATACAAACCCAACCCGGTCCAATATCCAAACCCAACCCTTTAACCCGAAACCACCCATGGTTTAAAACAAAACCACCCGCCCCCTTTTTCCCTCCACTCATCCCCTCTCCTCCTTTTTCTGCAACCCAACACCTCTAGCTCCACCCTACTCCACTCTTTGTTCCCCCCACCTCAACAACCCTCCAAATGCATTAAATGCATCCCTTTTCCCTGTCTAAGATATCAAAACCATTTTGGCGCCAATTTTCGATCCAACGGCCAGATAGCTTCTAGCATCCAATGGCCAGGAAAATTCTGGGATATGCTCGAGAAAAGAGGAGAAGGAGATTGGAGTATAAAGAGGGAAGAAAAGAAGGAAGAAAATATAGTACTTAGTTTTAATTTCAATAATGTATGTGTGTATTTTTAACTTAGTCTTAAATAGATTTTCAATGTATTTTTAAGGTTCTCTGTATCAAAAGTAACTTGTTTAAAGTGTATTGCAACTCTTTTAAGTCTTAATTCCAGTTTGAGTTCATTTTCCAAATTTTAAGTTAACTGTTGAAATTTGCAATTTCAAACTCTCATGTATAAGCTTCAATCAGCTTATTTATAAGCTCAAACAAGCTCATACTAGTTCATTATAGCTTTTTGTGAGCTTACTTTTAAGTTTCAAGCATCTTTAGATATTGGTCAACAAAAGTCAACTTGGAGCAAAAATGGTGTGAAATGGATATGGGTTGGTTCGTGGAATTGGGTTGATTTGGAGCAATGGGTTGGTTAGATTAGGCTAGTGGTCCTTGGGTTCCTTGTTGGCAAGCCATTGGCTAGGGACACTTGTAAGTGTTTTCAACAATTCATAGCATAGTCTGTCTTTGTGGTTACAAGTAGTTATAATCAGTCCATTAAGGTGTATTTAGGTTGTCTCAACATAGTTTGATCATTGAAACTAGTTGGATTAATAGTTAGCTTATTTAAATTTGCTAATCAGTGTATAAAAGGTGTGTTTGGATCTGCTGATCTATCTGTCTTTTAGGTATATTCAGTGGTTAGGCTTTGTAGATTCATGCTTGTTAAGCTCATTTGAGCTCATATCAGTCAAAATAGTGTGCTGCAACCACCGAAGTCAACATCAATTAAAATCGTCTCAACTGCACTTGTTGTGAATTTTGGATTAGCAAACTCTTGATTTGTGTTTAGAATTGTTAAACATTGCTTGCAGGGAGTTCATTACAACATATTACATCATTATCACTAAAATTGGATTCAAATTTCATTTTGGTCAAAGTTCATAACTATTGTCAAAAGTCAAAACTTGGAAAATCTGTTTTGAGCCCAACTGCAAGGAGTTTTCATGAGCTCCTTTTTGAGCCACATAAAGTGAAACTTGGCATTTTAAAAACTTCAGCTGGTCTAAAATCTTATTCCCATTTTTGTTGATTTTGTCAACTTTTATAAGCTTCAAATAAGCTTGTGAAGTAGGTCCTAGTTGCCCCGCTCCACAAGTCTATTTCAAACTGAGTTTTTCTCATTCTGTCGAGGGGTTGCCTGAGAGTTCATTAGAGGCTTTTCCAAGCTTGGTTTTTGGTTTAAACATAGTCACCCATGTCTAGATTAAGTTCCAATAATTGCTTTCTAGTTTCCAGCTTATCTAGTAGCTTATTAATAAGCTTCAAAGTAGACCATGCTGTTTTTGCTCTTGTACTCATTTCATCAATTCTGTTCAATCAAGCTCATTAGTGGTTATAAACAGTTGAGAATTGTTGCATCTTAGTACTTTAGCATATAGCTTTTGTTATCAGGTTGGTTATTTTGTCGTTTGCTTATTTCAAGTGCTTATTTCTAAGCACTTGACTTAGCATTGCAATCCTCACACAAGCACCTGTTTTTCCATTTTTCCTAGATTCCTAATATTAAATTAGACTTAACTTGAATTTTCTTATTTTCCAAGTCAGTTTAGTATTTTTCTTGATTTAATTCAGTTTTTAGGCATTTTTAATTAGCTTTAAATACAATTAATTAAGAAAAGCTTCAAAAAAAATAATTTTTCATTTTTCTTAAGTTAAGATAAATATAAAAAGACAAAAAAATATTTTTCTAGATTTTTCTTAGTTGAATTTGTATTTTTAAGTGATTTAAGTAGTTTTAAATAGTTTTTAATTCCTAGAAAATAGAAAAATAATCATAAAAATATAAAAATAGTTTTGAAAATTCTCTTTTGTTATTTTAGATTTTTCCAAGTCATAATTTTATTTTTCTAGCTTTATTTCATATTTTCTTGTATTTTAGGTTATTATTTAATAGTTAAAAATAGTTTTTAATTAATACGTAGTAATAATTAGATAATTAGTTATAAAAATAATTTTCTTTTTCTAAAAATTTTTCTTTTATCATTAGGTTTGTAAAAATAACATTTTCATATTTTTAGGGTTAATATTGTGTAAGTTTCACATTTTTATTTGTGCGTACGTAGTTTTTTTAAGTTAAGTTTTATAAAAACATAAAATCAAAAACATCATTTTTCCAATAGTGATAGCGTTTATTTAATATTTTTTATCTTTTTTAAATTTCCTTTAATTTGCATTTAAGCCCTTGTAGTTTATGTCCTTTCTCTGTAGTTGTAATAACTCAAAATCTCTTTCCCGTTCAAATCTCTCGATCACTATCGTTGGGTGATCCATTGACCTGACTTCGGCCGGACATAAACCGAAACACTATACTCTCCAGATCTTCATTGCATTCGTGTCTGAGCCGTTTTAAGTTTCTTACGGTTGGCCATTCACAAGTGGCGGTTTGAGTGAGAAAAACTTGAGGTTTTGCGAGATCAAATTTTTGGCGCCGCTGCGGGGAGCTTGTGATTATCCTCCGTTTAGCAGATTAGTAGTTTGAATACTCACTCTTTGTTTATATCATCCATCTATCTATCTATATATATATCCATATTTTCTTATAAAAAATCCAAAACCCAAAAACATCCAAAAACGTATAAAACACAAAAATATTTTCTTTTTGTTTCTATATATGTATCAAAATAAAAATACAAAAAGATTTGTCGTTTTCTTTAATAAATAACAACTTAAAAGATTACCACCGAAACCAAGGCGTGTACTACCTAACTGGGGTGCATAATAAGTTCATTTAAAACTTGCCTTTGTGTCCTTGTGATTGGTGTACCTTTTTCAAAGGAGCCATTCACCTTGTGATTATTGGTTAAGTTCACTGTTGTTTTGCCTCGATTTTGTTTTACTTGGATTTGTTGTGATATCTACTTGTCAAAAAACCAGAAAACCCATAAAGATTCTTCTCACCCCATTTTTATAATTCATCTTCATAATTCCCATTTCTCTCCTTAACTCGGAGTCTCTTAGAGTTAACTCTAGTGCATCTTTTCGTTCTTCTAGATCATTGAGTCCTTTGCGTGATCTAGCAAAAATTCCTAGAAGACGTTCTCGTAGACGTCTTGCCCAAATAGTGAACCGAGATTCGTACTATTTCAAGCAACAATATGGCAGACGTACAAACTATGGCGGAAATGCTCCAAGCACCCACCGAGGGTTATGGAGATGCCATCGTTTTACCAGTAATCAATTCTGATCACTTTGAATTGAAGACACATTTGATCCAACTTGTGTCTACGAATCAATTCCGCGGGTTTGATCGAGAAGACCCGTATGCACACATCCGTTGGTTTAACAAGTTGACCGCAACGATCAATTTCAAAGATGTGCCACAAAAAGTGATCAAGTTGATGCTATTTCCATTCTCACTTGAGGGACGACCGAATTTGGCTGGAAAAAGAACCCCTCGATCCATCGAAACTTGGGAGGATCTTGTTCAAAAGTTTGTCAATTATTTCTTTCCTCCATCAAAGACGACTAATCTTAAAAATGAAATTTCGGGATTTCGTCAAAATTTCGATGAAAACTTTGGAGAGGCATGGGAGAGATTCAAAGATCTCCTCAGGAAATGCCCCCATCATGAATTCACGAGCTTCAACAAGTCAATATCTTTTACAATGGGTTGAACGGTAACGATCAAGATTCCTTGAAAAGCGCGCAATATCTTGAATCGTATGCCTAAAGATGTGATTGAGATTTGCGAGCAAAAATCAAAAGTTCCTATTTCTCGCAACAAAGTCAATATTCGAACACTCCTGCTTCTTCATCCAATAACTCTTCAAGTTAGTAGCTCCGATAGCCGCTCTAACGGATGCCATCCGTTGTATGATTAAGGATGTTAAGGAGATCAAAAGAGAAATTCATAAGCCGGAACCAATCAAAGCCATAAACAAGGTGTGTGAAACTTGTAGTGGTCCACAGCGTTATTATGATTGTCAAGCAACCGATGCTTCCTTTTACCAAGCTCCCGTAGCTTTGGTAAACCACAATCAATACCGACCACAGTCCTCACTACCGTGCACCTAGCGGTATGACACCACCGTTTTCCTCACGTGCAAAACCATGGCAATCAAAATCGCTTTGTTCCGAATCAAGAACAAAATTTCAATAACTCTCAAAATTTCAATCAAAACCGGAACAATTTCAACCAACCACATCAAGCTCCTAATCATCAAAGTTATCAACAACCTTCTCAAGCTCCCATGCCAAATGACTTCATGAAAATTACTGAGACAAGCATACGTTCAATGCAAACTCATATCAATAACATGAGAGTTGAGCTAAGGAAGGAAATTGATACCACATTGTCTCGGCAGACAAATGAGTTGAAGAATATGATGAGCGGTTTCATGAACATGAATATGAACAAAGCTTGTCATCTTAGGAGGACTCCCAAGCAATACTATTCCAAATCCAAATGCCGAGTTGAAAGCCGTCACCACTCGTAGTGGTAAGGCGCTGGACCACCGACTCCAATGCCCCTCCTCCTGTAGCATTGAGTCAAGTTACCAAGGAAACAACGGACAAGGTGCAATTCTCAAGCCCACGAAAGTACCGCACCACGTCCACCTTCGGTAGTCCAAGCTTTAAGTCAGGAACCGAAGTTCGAAGACAAATCGAGCGAAATGACTTCCATCTCGGCTCAAAAGTCTAGTCAGCTTCCTTACCCATCAAGAATGAATGATGAGAAGCTCAAAGACAAAACAAAGAGCAAATGGAAATTTTTTTCCAAATCTTCAATGAGCTTCACTTTGATATAAGCTTCGTTGATGCTCTCGTTCTAATGCCTAAATTTGCATCCACGCTTAAAGGCTTACTCACCAACAAAGATAAGTTATCAGAGATGGCTAAAACCCCTCTCAATGAGCAATGCTCAGCGGTCCTTCTCAAGAAGCTTCCCAAAAGGCTTGAAGACCCTGGCAGATTCCTAATCCCCGTGTGATTTCTTGGGGATGGTTCAATGCTCGCCTTGGCGATCTTGGCGCTAGCATTAACCTCATGCCACTCTCGGTATGGAAGAAACTGTCTCTTCCTAAACTTTCATCCACTTGTATGACACTCGAGCTAGCGGACCGTACCATAACTCGTCCACTTGGGATAGCCGAGGATGTCGCGATGAAAGTGGGAAAGTTTCACTTTCCTCCTGACTTTGTTGTAGTAGACTTCGATGCAGATCCTAGAGTTCCCCTCATCTTAGGGAGAGCTTTCTTGAGAGCGAGTCGTGCTCTGATTGATGTGTTTGCTGAAGAGTTGACCATACGGGTTGACAACGAAGAGCTCATTGAATATCAACCAGAACTCCAAACCTCATCCAAACGAGTGTTGCCACAATTGATCAAAATCTGAAGATTCAATGCAACACTCTCAATTTCACGGTTAAGAGGAGTTTTCAAAACGTCTGAGCTAAAAGCTTTGAAAATCAACCACGGTTCAAACAAATGGTTTGAAAGTTGTACGGGAAAGTCAAGAGTGTTCTTGATGATGATCTAGAATCGAGAGACTTCATCGGAAGTGGTGGAAACACTTTAGCTCTAAGAGCACACCACTTGTCCCACCTCCGGAATCGGTTTGTCGCATCGAGTTTGTTAACTCTGTGGATGAAACCAAACTCTCTTAAGTTTCATCTGAATTGGATGATGATAATTGTGATTCAATGGGAGACATTCTTCCCATTGAAGAAGTGCTCAAAAATGATCCATCATCTTCTAGTCTTATTCCCGACTCTTCCATCCCTTCTCTCCTCATGAGGAAGATGACAACTATTGGAATGAAGTCGATGCATTTCTTAGTGATGAGTCAATTCCAACGGGAATTGATAATACTTACTTTGATCCGGAGGGAAACATCCTTTTTCTGGAAAATCTATTGATTGAAGAACCGTTTCCCACCCTCCCTCCCGGACATCTTATTGACAATCACCATATAAGCTTCAAGTTTAAGCTTAAAATGTCAAAACGGTGATTTGCTTCTCTCTGATGAGGAATGGACTTGCATTCTCATGTGCGTCTTTATTCCATTCTTCACAGATGGTGTGGTCGCTCTTTCCCTTTTCTCTTTCGGGAATGAGGACACCATCTTTGACCCCGGTATCATCCTTTATAGATTCTTCTATTAACAATATCGCGGTTATATCTCGTCGGTGTGGAACTTTCTGATGTTCATATGTTTATTAACATTGTGAACGAAAGTCCGATTGAGATTGGTTTTCCACGTTACTTTCCCCATGAACAAATGAATTCGGGGTCGAGTCAAGCTAGCGACTCGGGAATCAAAAACAATAGCATGCCATATGGGTTTTCACCCATATTTCTGACTTCTTTCTATCTTTCTACCACCCTAGTGTGGGGGTTGCCCCACATATTGTGTATATAAGTCTTCTCAAAAAAAAAAATATTTCTAAATGGCCGTAATATTTTCCCTTTTACGTTCTTTGTTTCGGCATAACCGCCGGTACTTTGAATATTGAGGCAATATTCATTTCTAAGTGTGGGGGGGAATTCTCACGAATTTTATCATGTAATTATACCGCCTAATTCCCCGGTTTTTGGCCAAAAAAAAAATTTTTTTTTGGGAGTAAGTGTTTTGCACTTACTCAATTGGTTATCAGTCCGCCTTGTCTAATAAACAAAAGGATTGGCTAATCCAGAGCAAACGGCTCTTGGTAAAGATATCTCAAATCCGTTGACGGTTTGCTTAAAATTTTATGGTATTCAACTCACCATATCCTAAAAGTGAAGAGTTGGCTAGCCCGCAAGTTTATGGCTTGTGGTAAAGGCGGTGGAAAAACCATAATTGGTAATCGACTCACCAAAGATAATATTGATAAATTATCTAAGAGTTGGCTAGTCCAGAAGCAAACGGCTTCTGGTAAAGACAAATCAAATCCGTTGGAAGCGGGTGGTTTGCTCAAAATCACATGGTTATCGGTGTACCATGGTTCTTGCTTGAACTGAAACATTTGGCTACTCCAGAAATAATGGCTTTTGGTAAAGAGATTCAAATCCATTAAGTTTTTCTCAAAAGATTGCTAGGGACTAGCAATAGTTTAGTGTGGGGGATTGATGAGTGTGTAAATACTCATCATTTTTGGTTAAATCTGAACTGCAAAACATTTAAAAATGCTCAGAAATGCATCAAAATACTGAAAATATCTCAAAGTTGCATTTTATATGTTTCAGATGCAAAATGTTTAAAATCAGATGAAAAATGAACTAAGTTTGCATAATTGGAGTTTAGGTCCCCGACTTTCAGAAATGGCAAAATCAGTCCCTAGGCATTTATTTTAAAAGAAAAGTCACCAAAGGTCCTTTTGGAATCATAAATTGTCATATTTAGTCCTTTGGTGAAAATCCAAAAGTTTTGAGAAATTACAGTTTTGATCCTTGGATTTCAAAAATGTTCATGTTTAGTCCTTGGAATTTCACAATTGGCAGATTTGGTCCTTGGGTATTGGAGGTTGGCAAAACAAACCCTTGGATTACTTTTCATAATTTACAGCTTTGGTCCTTGGATTTCCAGATTTTTCACTTTTGGTCCTTGTTACTTAAATCCTAAATCCAAACCGGACCCTTGTTATTATACAAACCACCGGTCCAATATCCAAACCAAACCCTTTAACCCGAAACCACCCATGGTTTAAAACAAAACCACCCGCCCCCTTTTTTTCCCTCCTTTGTCCCCTCCTTCTCCCACCTACGCAACCCAACACTCTAGCTCACCACTCCACTCTTTCTTCCCCCCCTTCAACAACCCTCCAAATGCATTAAATGCATCCCTTTTCCCTGTCTAAGATATCAAAACCATTTTGGCGCCAATTTTCGATCAAACGGCCAAGATAGCTTCTGCACATCCAATGGCCAGGAAAATTGCTGGGATATGCTCAGAAAGAGGAGAGAAGGAGATTGGAGTATAAAAAGAGGGAAGAAGAAGGAAGAATATATAGTACTTAGTTTTAATTTCAATAATGTATGTCGTATTTAACTTTCTTAGTCTTAAATAGATTTTCAATGTATTTTTAAGGTTCTCTGTATCAAAAGTAACTTGTTTAAAGTGTATTGCAACTCTTTTAAGTCTTAATTCCAGTTTGAGTTCATTTTCCAAATTTTAAGTTAACTGTTGAAATTTTCAATTTCAAACTCTCATGTATAAGCTTCAATCAGCTTATTTATAAGCTCAAACAAGCTCATACTAGTTCATTATAGCTTTTTGTGAGCTTACTTTTAAGTTTCAAGCATCTTTAGATATTGGTCAACAAAAGTCAACTTGGAGCAAAAATGGTGTGAAATGGATATGGGTTGGTTCAGAGCTGGAATTGGGTTGATTTGGAAGCAATGGGTTGGTTAGATTAGGCTAGTGGTCCTTGGGTTCACTGTTGGCAAGCCATTGTGGCTAGGGACACTTGTAAGTGTTTTCAACAATTCATAGCATAGTCTTTTTGTGGTTACAAGTAGTTATAATCAGTCCA
The DNA here is from genome assembly GCA_910596185.1 of Chrysanthemum makinoi. Classification (NCBI taxonomy): domain Eukaryota; kingdom Viridiplantae; phylum Streptophyta; class Magnoliopsida; order Asterales; family Asteraceae; genus Chrysanthemum; species Chrysanthemum makinoi. The sequence continues at coordinate 231,334,456 of OU343223.1, read as the reverse complement.
TTAAGGTGTATTTAGGTTGTCTCAACATAGTTTGATCATTGAAACTAGTTGGATTAATAGTTAGCTTATTTAAATTTGCTAATCAGTGTATAAAAGGTGTGTTTGGATCTGCTGATCTATCTGTCTTTTAGGTATATTCAGTGGTTAGGCTTTGTAGATTCATGCTTGTTAAGCTCATTTGAGCTCATATCAGTCAAAATATTGTGCCGCAACCACTGAAGTCAACATCAATTAAAATCTGTCTCCTGCTTCCTGTTGTGAATTTTGGATTAGCAAACTCTTGATTTGTGTTTAGAATTGTTAAACATTGCTTGCAGTGAGTTCATTACAACATATTACATCATTATCAGCTAAAATTGGATTCAAATTTCATTGTGGTCAAAGTTCATAACTATTGTCAAAAGTCAAAACTGGAAAATCTGTTTGAGCCCAACTGCAAGGAGTTTTCATGAGCTCCTTTTTGAGCCACATAAAGTGAAACTTGGCATTTTAAAAACTTCATTTGGTCTAAAATCTTATTCCCATTTTGTTGATTTTGTCAACTTTTTATAAGCTTCAAATAAGCTTGTGAAGTAGGTCCTAGTTGCCCTGCTCACAAGTCTCAGCTCTGAGTTTTCTCAGATTCATCGGGGTTGCCAGAGTTCATTAGAGCTTGTCCAAGCTTGGTTTTTGGTTTAAACATAGTCACCCAGGTCTAGATTAGGTTCCAATCATTGGTTTGTAGTTTCCAGCTTATCTAGTAGCTTATTAATAAGCTTCAAAGTAGACCCTCATAACTGTTTTTGCTCTTGTACTCATTTCATCAATTCTGTTCAATCAAGCTCATTAGTGGTTATAAATAGTTGAGAATTGTTGCATCTTAGTACTTTTAGCATATTATAGCTTTTGTTATCAGTTGGTGGCTTATTTTGTCCATTTGCTTATTTCAAGTGCTTATTTCTAAGCACTTGACTTAGCAGTTGCATAATCCTCCACACAAGCACCTGTTTTTCCATTTTTCCTAGATTCCTAATATTAAATTAGACTTAACTTGAATTTTTCAGATTTTTCCAAGTCACTTTAGTATTTTTCTTGATTTAATTCAGTTTTTAGGCATTTTTAATTAGCTTTAAATACAATTAATTAAGAAAAGCTTCAAAAAAATAATTTTTCATTTTTCTTAAGTTAAGATAAATATAAAAAGACAAAAAAATATTTTTCTAGATTTTTCTTAGTTGAATTTGTATTTTTAAGTGATTTAAGTAGTTTTAAATAGTTTTTAATTCCTAGAAAATAGAAAAATAATCAGAAAAATATAAAAATAGTTTTGAAAATTCTCTTTTGTTATTTTAGGTTTTTCCAAGTCATAATTTTATTTTTCTAGCTTTATTTCATATTTTCTTGTATTTTAGGTTATTATTTAATAGTTAAAAATAGTTTTAATTAATAATAATTAGATAATTAGTTATAAAAATAATTTTCTTTTTCTAAAAATTTTTCTTTTATCATTAGGTTTGTAAAAATATCATTTTCATATTTTTAGGGTTAATATTGTGTAAGTTTCACATTTTTATTTGTACGTTACGTAGTTTTTAAGTTACGTTTTATAAAAACATAAAATCAAAAACATCATTTTTCCAATAGTGATAGCGTTTATTTAATATTTTTTTTATCTTTTTTAAATTTCCTTTAATTTGCATTTAAGCCCTTGTAGTTTATGTCCTTTCTCTGTAGTTGTAATAACTCAAAATCTCTTTCCCGTTCAAATCTCTCGATCACTAGATCGTTGGGTGATCCATTGCATAGCTCGCTGGGACATAACGACCCGGGGAAACACTATACTCTCCAGATCTTCATTGCATTAGTATGCGAGCCGTTTTAAGTTTCTTACGGTTCGGCCATTCACAAGTGGCGGTTTGGTGAAAAACTTGACGGTTTAGCTGAGATCGGCGGTTCACCGGGTTCAATTCATATGCTCTTGGTTATCACTAAATGACACCCGGTATTGAAGATTAAAGTCGTTATGGACCCGGTGACTCATGCATAAACCTTCTTAGCCACTCAAGTTTCTCCCAAAAACTTGTTTCATTCATAGGGAACCCTTCCTTACTATCACGCCTCTTAGAGATCGTTGGTATTGAAGATGGAGACCCTCTCCCTAGTCTCCGGTCAGGAAAACCAAAGCGCACTATTGAGTCTAGAGCCATGAGATTCATCAAAAGATCTCTTAGGTACACTTAACATTTTATCGCTTGGCTTTCAACTATAAGAAGCAAAGTGATTCTTTATCGTGTCCTTCAGATCTTAGCAATCTTTGTGAACATTTATAGAGGTCCACAATTGTGATCCTCGGTGATTGAATGGAAACTCTGCCGGGTCAACATCAAACAGCCATGACAGCAGGTCACTTCGGTAACTTCCCGTGGATTACGCTTAGTGTGTCTCAAAGCGGTCTACATGCGTGAGGTGATGCTTTGGTGTACCTCGACTCATCGAACTGTAGGTACTTCCGGTACATCGTGTTATCTCACTGGGACTCAGTTCAGAAATGGCCTTTGTAAGAATTAGAGTTGTGTTTTCACACTATGCTGTTAACACTCTCGAAAGTTCAAACTTGTAAGTGCCGGAATCCGCTTATTACTAACCTTTCTTATGTTTTCTTCTTATGGAAGCTCTGGAGCGGACTGTCGTGTGAGATTCTTCACATGCTCGTACCAACAACATCACTAATGGAAGTTCTCTCTAAAGGCAACACAAAAGTTAGAATGATTCTTCGTCAAGTCAAAGAATCTACAAAGTTTAAAGACCAAGAGAACTTCATCGATCTTTGAAATCCAACGTCAAAGAGCGCATGAGCATGTTGAAGAAAGACGTGGGGAACCTTTGGAGCATCGGCGAGAAAGCGGACGTCTGACCCAACAACATACTATCACTACCATCACAAAGAACAAAGAAAATGATGACGTCATAGCAGAACTGTTCAAAGGAAACAATTTCTCTACACTGGGGAGATTGTTCTAATCAAGACACTTCTTCTTACAAGAAAGAAGAATGTCAGAAGACGTCAAAGCTACTATTACATCAGCACCTACATCGTTTATCACTCTTTCATTCATCACCAACACTTAGGGGGAGATTGTTGGAATCACTCCTAAACATTAATTCAAGTGTTAAGTGACTCATAGGTAATAGTTAGCTTATTATGGCCTTTATGTTTGTTATTAAGCTTAGGTTTATGTAGAAGGCCCATAAGCCTTGGCCTAAGCCCATAAGAAGGGAAGGAGTCTAGAAGTGTTGCCCTAGCTCCTTGCCCTATAAATACCTCTTGTAAACCTTCTATTAAAGGTTGGTTGTTCAATTCATTTCACTTCATACGCATAACTCTTCTTATTTCATACGCATAAGTGTCTTGTCTTGTTCATCCGATCATTCTCTTCTCTATCTCTTATATTGATGCTTGTGTTACAAACATGGTGACCTAACAGGCCATCGTTGTATTTTTAATGCTTGAGTAATCTTTGTGAACATTAGTTTATAATCACCTAGAGTTATTGTAGGATAAAAATCCAAAGATAACCTTATAGTTAGTTTATAAATCCTAGAGATTTTTTAGGCAATAACCTTAAGGTATCCTCAAAGAGTTAGGGAAAAAAGCATACCCTACGACCTTAGAAGACACAACGCGTTAAGAATAAGGACGTAATAATTCAACCATCAATAAAAGATAACAAGGGAGTAATAGTATCTAGGTAGACAGATTTTTAATCCTCATACGAGCACACATCAATTAGACATAGACTACCCCTTAGCTTAGTTAATTAGACTAGATAATAGTAGAGTAATCGGTAGAAATACCACCCCCTAAATCCGATACCCCGAGATTCGTACCTTTCAATTTTCTAAAAAATATAAAAATGATAAAAAATAATCTTCCTCAACCCCAACCTTAGCGTAGTAATTTCCACTAGCATTCCTATTCCCCTAGAGAACGATATCAATCCCGAGGCTTACCCTAATACTACACTACAACGATTAGGTTCACTGCCTAGGTGGTTGAAAAACACTTTCGAAGAAAGGTTTCCTTTGACCCCGAACGGCGTTGTCGCGCGTATCAAGTTTTGGCGCCGTGAATAGAATAGCTAGTAAGGAGTCTATCTCGTTTAGGTTCCATTTATTGATTCCTATCAAGTAAGATTTTTTCTCAATTTTAGCTTCCTCGTAGTCTATCCCCCTTCTTCGTGACCTTTGTTCGTAATCCTATCACTTTTCATCATGGAAGGTGATAATCAACCACCACTCATCAACCCACCATCAAATGACCCGCCAAGAGGCTGCACTCTTGGTGAATACTCAAGACCAAGCAACCTAGGCTATAGGAACACCATTGAGCTCCCGATCAAGCTCAAACTCAGACCTTCGATTGACACCATCGGTTGGTGCAAAGCGGATGTGCATTCCATGGACTTCATTCCGAAGATCCTAATCAGCATCTTAAGGATTTCCTTAAATTTGTCGATTCCATCGACCTTGATGCTACTACTCGGGAGACCACGCGCTTGCGCCTCTTCCAATTCTCTCTACGGGACCAAGCTAGTAATTGGCTTGAGCGACTTCCCGTTGGCTCCATCTCAAGTTGGGATGATCTCACCACTCGATTCCTTGCCTAATTTTTCCCATCGGGGAGAACTACTAAACTTAGGAATGAAATCTTGATTTTCCAACAACGTCAAGGTGAATCTCTCTACGAAACATGGACTCGATTCAAGTAGTTACTCCATAAAGTCCCTCATCACGGCATTGATCTTTGGCTTCAAGTCCAAATCTTTTATGATCATGTCAACTTCTCAACTAAGCAATCCATCGACCCAGCAGGTGGTAAACTTAGTGATCTCACCGCGGAAGAATCATGGGGTATAATAGAGGACCTTTCTCTCTATGACAATGAAAGTTGGAATGACCCCCGTGAGTTGCCCAAAACCGTAAAGGAAATCTCCTTGCCTCCCATTGACTCACAACCTTCTGACCGTAGGATGCTCGAGCTTGAAGATCAAGTCAAATTCCTAATGAGCTCTTACAAAATCCTAAGTCTTCGCATCAAGTGAACAAAATCACTCAACCTTGTGAGTTGTGTAGTGGTCCCCACAACACTCGTGATTGCACAAGACTCCCCGAACAAGCTTTTTCGGACTACGCCTCCCACGCATACCAACGAGAAGAGAGGGAGAAGTGGCACACTTCAGCCCGAACAAAACAACTTAGGAAACTCTTACAACCCCTCATAGAGATCACCTAAACTTAAGTGGAACCAAAATTCAAACCCACCCCAAAGCTCATCTAGTCCACCTAATAGGTCCAACCCTCCAAACACCGGGAACTCCGCTAGTCTTGAAATTGTCTAGATTCATGTCATCTCAAGAAACTCGATTGAATAAGCTTGAAGCTGATTTCAAGCAACGACAAGGCGAGATGACAAACAAGCTCGACGCCTTCTTAAAAGCCTTCAATGACCGGGAAATTGGAGCGCTACCAAGTGACACTATAAAGAACCCAAAAGTGAATTCGATTTCATCTACTTCATGTTCTTGTTCACCTTGGGAGAGTGCATATCCATGCCCTTCACACAGAAAGTTCATCCGGTTACGCCATCAACACGGGTTCCAAGCGATCATGATGTACCAAGGACCGAACCATTGGTCAACCAACTCTTGAGAACCCGTCAACCAAGAACCTAATCTAGAGGAGGATTACAAGGAACTCCACCAAGAAAAACCGGTTCTTGAAGTCTTGGCTCGTGCACCTTATTACAATGCTTTAAAAGAAAAATATGAGCTAGAACTAAAACTAAGAGAACGTGGGTCCGTATTTGTGCAAAATAAGCTACCTAAGAAGTTAGACGATCCCGAGCTATTCGTTCTTCCGTGTACGCTTGGAAACTCCAAACCTTTCGACACTTTAGCCGACTTAGGATCAAGCATCAATCTTCTTCCGTTATCACTCCATAGAAGCCTTAAACTAGGCAAGATAGAGCCAATGTAAACCATCTTAGGTCAAGCGGATGGTAGTATTGCATATCCATTAGGGATAATAAAAGACATGGTAGTACACGTAGGTGAATTGACTATTTTGGCGGATTTCCATGTGCTAGACATGAATAAGGACCCGACATGCCCATTGTTAGTAGGAAGGGGATTCTTAGCTACCGCTAGTGCCATCATTGATTGTAAGATGTCCAAAATAGTGGTAGGAGAAGGGAGTGCTAGGTCAATTTACGATGTCAAGAAGCATATCTACTTCAAAAAGGAAGAAATTCCCTACGAGATCATGTTAGATAGAACGCCATCTAGATATAGACCTTGGATTAATAAAGATTTCATAGGTCCCCAATGACCTTTCTATCTAGAAGAGGCCTTTGTTAGTAATTCAACTTTCCATGACCAAGAATTGGCTAGGGATATAGAAGTGAACCGTTCGAGGACGCATTTAGGAAGATGACCGAATTCCTAGGAAGCTTGCCCGTTAATCTTGTCATGAATAAGTGGAAAGTTGAGAGTGAGAAGCCTAAGCATAAGGGAATTGGGATAGACCACCTCGTGATGGTAATGGAGGATGGCACATTAGGATGACGATCTATGACCCCAATGGAGAAAAGTTTGAAAAGGCATACCGAACTAAGCATACCACTAGGAACTTAAATGATAAGTGTGATCCTTATGAAATTCTCGAGGATAAGCTTACTTACATAGGTACGTAGGTGCACGACTTTGAGTCTAGCTAGAAGACTCATAAATAAAGAAAAGCGCTTCGTGGGAGGCAACCCATGCTTAATTGTTTGCTTGTTTGTGTGTCATATATCTTTTCATTGATTGTTTATTCTCGTGTTTGAATTTTTGAAAATGCTTTATTTTATCTTTAACCTCGTCTTAATTACATATAAAGGTATTTAACAAAAAGGATAAGTGTAGGGAAGATTACACACATTTTAAAAGAGAACATGATTACAATTCTTGAAAAAGATATATATATATATATATATATATATATATATATATATATATATATATATGTGTGTGTGTGTTTGTTAGAGTCAAATGCTTGTATCGAGTCATAATGGATGTTTTGCAGGAATTTTTCCAGATTCTAAAGATATAATTTTTCCAGAATTTATCCAGAAAAGCAGATAGACCAGTTTCTGTCAGGATAACTTTGGCGTCAGTTCGCTACTTGCGGCGTCAGGGGAACAAGACTTACTTATTTTCTCTCGTTTTTTTGTGCTACTTATAAATTTTTGAAATTTCTCAAGTCTTAATTTTCCAGAAAACCTGTAAACATCCATTCCACAAGCATTACATCCTAGTATAGTTGAGTCATATATAGTTTTACCATCGATTTTACGCGAAAGTTTCGTCTGTTTTATTAAGTGTGTAGGTTTTATTTATCAAGAAGAAGAAACATAAGATTGGATGGAGCTTCTCACGCATACATTCTTCATGAAGAAGAATTTAACCACTATTTCACAGGGATCCTACCGAGCTAATCAAGGGAGTATTAGTTTCTTTCGCTTTTAATTACCTTCCATTATCATAACTTTGATACTTTCGGGGAACATTAAGGACAATGTTCAGTTTAAGTTTAGGGAGGGAAAATAAAACGGGAACTTTGAAACTATGCTTATCCTTGATTATTTGTCTTGTCCAATTTCATTTGTATAATAAACCATGAGAAATATCGGTTAGGGTAATTTTGGCACCAAATTTAAAATTTTTTATGACATGTAGGAGTGGGCCATTAGTCTTAATAAAGCGTCTCATGGAAAGAAAGTTATATGACTAGCACAAAACCCTTTACCACTCAAATTCCACCCCAAAATTGTGAGGTTCGCCCCTAGATTTGTAGGAATTAAAGCATTCACCTTTAATGCTTCGAGAGTGTACCGGTAGTATAATAGATTCTAGAACTTGTTTTGTGATGCATTCCGAGATCGCTAGTGAGACTACACTTGTGTAGTTAGGAATAACTAAATGATAAGAGGCATTAGGATAACCCTTGTTTTGATACCCGTATTATAATTACTTCTTCCACATCGGTTGAGTAATTCCCCTACACCCTTGCGTTGTATTCATCTTTAGTACACGATACCCCTAGTTAACCCCTCAGAGCCTATCCTTTTAGCGGTTCTCGTGATGTTTCAGTTTTCCGGAATATCAATGAAGAGCATTGTTTACAATCCACCCCCAAATGTACACCCAAATCGCCTTAGCCTACCTTGTATGCACTAACTTTTAGTGCATTATTGTTATCTACTAAACCCTTAGTTCAATTATCTAGTTGCTTGCATAAGTTGCTAAGTCGAGTCATATCCTTTGTATACAGTTTTGGGACGATTGGGACTCATGGGAAAATTTAAATTTTATGAAGTGACGGGAAAGAATGTTAAATTCAAATTCCCTTTATTTACGTAATAATGTACTCCAAGTGTTTTGATCTTTTCGTCAAATTAGTGTTAGAGTAATAAAAACTCAAGTATAGGGATGTGCCTATAAATCCCTTATATTTTGATGTTATCGTAGAGGATGGTAGAGTAAAAGTGTATGAAAAAAAAATCGAAAAAAAGAGTGTTGAAAAAAAGGAAAAAAAATGGGCTACCATCCTACATCTATCTTTAAATTTATGTATGTTTGTTTCAAAGTTATCTAGAGTTTAGAGTGTCGAGTCTTGGCTTAGCAACGCCATTCTTCTCATGCTTGTAACATAAAGATTTTTGACTTGCCACCACTAAATCGCCTAACCAACCAAACCCTTTGTTTCCTTACCGTAAGCCTAACATTACAACCCTTTAAAAGACCTCTTAGATAGTTTCTCCTAGGTGCTTACGCCAAAGCGATGGAGGTTTGATCTAATCTCAAGCCTATGGTAATCTATGTATTAGGACCGGTTAATGAGTGTTTATCTTCCATTTCCAATTTGATATATTTCATATACACCCGAGAGATGAGAGTATCCAAACACCACTTGTGAGGTGCTAGTATGTAATTTCCGTGCTTGTTATGAATTTTTCGGGGCTTATACTTGTTGTGAATTGTTCTAAACCAATGCTTCATGCCCTCTAACTTATAAATTAATTGGCCAAAAGCACATTTGCTTGAGGACAAGCAAATACCAAGTGTAGGGATATTTGATACGATTTAAAGGTACACTTTTGAGGGGTCATTTAAGCCCTTAATCAACCACTTTTATATCCATTACTGTTTAATTTCGTTCCTTTTCACTTTTTAGGTCTCTTGAAGGCAAAGTGCTGGAATGATGCTTATTTGGTCGAAAAGGCGTGAATATATGAAGAAAATGGCTAAAGTCAAGATCAAGACACTCAAGCTGCTGGAAACGCATCCGACGGCGTCACAAATAAAGGCGGCGCGTCCCTCTAATGCGACGGCTCAGAAGTAAATTGCTATTTTGTACGGACGGTCGGCTTTAAAGAGTAGAGCGTCACAACTCAGACGACCTATATCTAGATTCAGACGGCGTCAGAAGATGAAGCCGACGGTGTCACAACCCCAACGTAACGCCGTCACAAAGTTAACTTGGCCAAGATGAAACCCTAATGGCGGCGATCCGACGGCGTCACAATTAAAGAGTGACGCCGTCGCAGTTGTAACTCTATATATAGAATTCAAATTTTCAGACTTTTAGAGAGGTAGAATTGTGGAGTAAAACCTAAAAATGATTTTTGGTTGTCTTGGGCAGTATTTTAGGGTTCTCATACCCTATTGTACAACAAGATAAGTAATCTACTTCATTGATTTTATTATGTCTTCGATTGTATGTGTGTATGCTTGCATGTTTACCATGTCCGGCTAATTTACTTGTATGTTTGCTTAGATCTATGAAACCTAGTTATTGAATATTGATTGGTTGTCTCTTCTCTTAATTGTAATTGGCTTAGGATTGCAATAGGCCATCGTTGTATTTTTAATGCTTGAGTAATCTTTGTGAACATTAGTTTATAATCACATAGAGTTATTGTAGGATAAAAATCCAAAGATAACCTTAGAGTTAGTTTATAAATCTTAGTGATTTTGTAGGCAATAACCTTAAGGTATCCTCAAAGAGTTAGGGAAAAAAACATACCCTATGACCTTAGAAGACACAACGCGTTAAGAATAAGGACGTGACAATTCAACTATCAATGAAAGATAACTAGGGAGTAATAGTATCTAGGTAGACACATTTTAATCATCATACGGGCACACATCAATTAGACATAGACTACCCCTTAGCTTAGTTAATTAGACTAGATAACAGTAGAGTAATCGGTAGAAATAACACCCCCCAAATCCAATACCCCGAGATTCGTACCTTTCAATTTTCTAAAAAATATAAAAAAGATAAAAAATAGTCTTCCTCAACCCCAACCTTATCGTAGTAATTTCTCACTAGCATTCCTATTCCCCTAGAGAATGATATCAATCCCGAGGCTTACCCTAATACTACACTACAACGATTAGGTTCACTGCCTAGGTGGTTGAAAAACTTGCTCGAAGAAAAGGAAGTTTCCTTTGACCCCGAACGCGCGTTGTACGCGTATCACCAACCATAAATTAAGACTATACGGTAGGCTAAGGTGAATAGGTGTAACGAAACAAACATTATAAGGGTATGAAATGAAAAGAATGGCTCGGAAGGGTGTATCTAGGGGTATCTTACAATAAAGATGAGTGCAACAAAAGGGTTTAACATGGGGGTCGAATAGTCGAGGTGACTAATTGATAAACACACATATATAGGCTATTTTGGTGATACCTAAAATATTTCCTTCTCGAATTGATTATTCCATATATATCAAGCTAACTCGACACCTCGTTTATGGTCTCGAAATGATGCAAAGGCCAAGTTCTAAAGTTTACAGGCTACCGACACACTCATAATTTGGTGGATTTGGGTAAATAAGTGGAAACGGATAGGCTAAATCTCACCATGGAATTCAAGAGTTAATGTGCTAGGCTAAGGTCTAATATAGTTAGGTTAAGAAAAACATGTCAAATTTTTTAAAAATGTCATAATTTTTCAAAATAAACTAGAAAAACGAGGGAAAATAAGTTGAAGTAATAATTCTGCTCCCGTCCCCCCACTTGAGATGTACAAAGTCCTTTTTGTACTAAACATGAAATAAAGGTGAAGATAAAGTAGAATTAGAGCGAGAACTTCCCTGAAATTTTCTCCTAAAAAGAGAGAAGGCCTACGTTGAATAATTGTGCCTTTGTTAAGTATCCATGAGCAAACTTTAATCCCTGAAATCACAAACAGCCGACAAGCATAATTCTAAAAAAAACAAAAAAAAAAACAAAAAACAAAAAACAAAAAAAAACAAACAAACCTAACTCACTTTCGTAGGAATCACAGTTGCATTTAGCATATGCAACAAGCCTTTTAAACCACTTGGTGTCCCAAGTGAACGAGTGAAGTCTCGTGAGCGCTTACAACGAACATACCCATAAAGTTCATTTAAAACTAATACAAGGTTATTGTGCAAATATTAAAAATAAAATTTTTAGCTGCAGGATGAATTACGGCGTAACATAATGAATGAGTTACGCTGTAATTGGTTTGAACATGGAAATCTTCTATTCTGAAGACATGTACAATGTAATAATAGAGGGTAGTTATGCCGTAACTGGTTGAAACCTGGAGTGAACTACTACTGAAGAATGGTTACAGCGTAACCTAAGAGAATAGTTACGCCGTAACTAGCTAACGGGATAGAATCCAAAAGCCCCTAAACGCCATACATTCAACTCAAATTCCTGCAAAAAGGTTAATGTTAGGAATTGGAAATTCCATGTTAAAGTGTCGGTCACCCCAATTATATTCTAGCATATGTTAGCTCGTAGACATGTCGTTATTTACGTTATTTAGTAGTTTATTAGTTAGTTTATAGCGTAGATTAGTTTAGTGTAACACCGTGGAGGAAGGACGGGTCTTTACCCACTATATGTCTGATCCACAGTCCGAAGGAGAACGCATATCATGTAAAACTATAAATACCCTCTACCTCCCAAGGTAGAGGGTTAGAACTTTCATTCTAATCTAACCTTCCATGTTTTCTTTCACTTTCTCTCTCTAGAAAGGCTCCCATCCTACTTTCTCTCTCTAAAACCTCTAAAATACATGCCCCATTTGATATGTTATGATGTGTTTATGAAATCTAATATGTAACAATCGGTATCAAGAGCCATGGTTTGATCATCTCTCTTGCATATCCTTGGATTTCTAGTGGTTTTAGATGGTTTTTGAGTTTGAAAAAGTTTAGTGGTTTTTGCATCATTTGGATCATTTCTAGTGTTAAAGTTTGAATTTTGGGTGTACTTTTATGTTTAGAACCATTGTAAGTGCTTGGGTTTTGATTTGGTAAGCTTAAATCACTGTGGTTGAGCTTGTTTTGGATTGAAAAGTGTGTTTTTGAAGTTTTTCTTGCTAGCGACTTGGTTCTCGTAGTGTTTCACATCGTAGCGATTTGCTTCAGTAAAAGGTAGCGAGTTATAGTGTTAATTGTTAGCGATTTGGTCCTAGCGACTTGTCTATTGAGACAAGCCGACAAATAGTACAAGTTAGTGGATTCTCCACTACGGCTCGCGACTTGGTGAGGTTAGCGACTTGCTTCAGAAATTGTTAGCGAGTTGTAGTGTAAATTGTTAGCGACTTGATACTAGCGACTTGGATCTTAGCGAGTTGTTCTTTAGCAACTTAACTGTGTCTAGCGACTTGGTTCTTAGCGACTTGTTGTCATAATTCTTAGCGACTTGGCATTATAGCGACTTGTGTCTAGCGACTTGATTCACAGCGACTTAAGCCTTTAGCGAGTTGCTACTTAGAGACTTGGTGACTCTAGCGACTTGTTGACTTTTCCCGACAAAACTTCAAACGGCCATAACTTTTGAACCGTAACTCCGTTTTCAATGTTCTACCCATCAAAACGAGCGAGGAGAATGGCACGTCGAATGAACTACCTTCGAGGCCTAAATCCGCTCCGAACAGAAGTTATTGAGGTTTTTATGTTTTTAGACCTAAATTTCTCCGTAAAAACAGGCATTAACCAATCCAAATCTCAACCAAACAACATCTCTGCTAATCCTACAAACAATTATATGTCCTTACACACAATTTTCTATCATTGTGTCGATCCATCAGTCATCTTAACACATTCCATTGGTCATTG
>OU343223.1:231125298-231321167 GCA_910596185.1 Chrysanthemum makinoi | reverse complement strand
CTTAACGGTTTGGTCTTGATTTTAGTAAAATCCCGTGAAAGATTCTATTTCTCGGTTTAAATCATAGACTTGTAAAATCCCGTGGATACTACAACATCATGTCTTACACTAGAAGTACTTAAATTGTATGATGTTGTAGACAATCATGAGAATATTTGCTACACTGAACGGTTAAAGATGATTGAATCAGTTAATGAGGATGTGATATCTCCGGGTTCAGACTCTGAAAATACAGAAATGCACTAGTCAATGTTATAGAATGCTTGTGCAAAGGATAAGGAAAGTTGCATTGAACCTTATCGACAACTTCATTCACACCTCACATTGCTTCTATCTATGGGAAGTAAACGAACAGTTACTGCACTTTTCCGTCAAGAATTATCAACGTTCAAGAGCACATTATTCTTAAACTTAGAACAATTGGAACAACAACTTGATAAAGAAATGGTTCAAAAGGATAGTTCCAGTGCTGCACTGCAAGTGATCTACAACCAATTTCAGTCATTCATCAGTGGGGAATTTACATCAGATTATGATCAAGACATGACTGAAATGTCTTTCAAGAAACACTCTGGAATGGAAATTAGCATGTTCATAGAGACACTTATCCAACTCATGGATAATGTGGAGAAGTATATTGAGGAAGTTACTCAGACAGATGAAAAAGTGGATGAGTGTGGTGCAGTTGAGAGATAGATGTGATAAATTGGGTAATGTATCTGTTGAAGAATCGGGTGTTGTTGAATGCATAATGTCAGAGGAAACAAATAATGATGAGTCGGGTAAAGCACCAGATGATGGATCATTGACCTGAATACAGAGGCTCAGAGATAGATAAGCTTGACACAGCCAACGGTCCAGTAACTCTTGTTACACATGATGTGGATGCAGATATCAGACCAGAAATTGGCAGTGTCATCTGATGAGGCACTCAACATAGTGCATTCGCTAAGGTACCTAAACATTCTCGATCTTAATGCTAAACATGATTCGATAAATGTTCCTTGGTTTGTGGCCGAAGTTCAATTTTAAAACGATTGATATGGTTGATAAAAAGGTTTTGATGAACTTTCATACAAATTTCAAAACTTGAAAACATTGCATTTCTTGAAATTGCGTCTGAGTAAAGAGGAAAGTTTTCAAACTAAGAAACCATGTAAAATCCGAATAATTTCGTGAATTTTTTGAAATAAACGATTTAAAAGCTTCCTTCAAGCCAACAACTTGACTATCAACTTGAAGAAACATTTTTGATATGCATGTGAAAAGTAATTTGCTTACAAGTAACTCGATGTTAATGTTATTGATGATATTCATTAAGAAATGATGAATTAGCGGTTTGTGTAATAAATTACTACGAAAATGAGTCTTTGAAAAAGCATCACATAGAACTAAGTGACTCTGTCAAAGAAGCTAGAACTAAGTCAATAGAACAAACAAACTCTTTGATAGAAAAAATTGATGATCTCAAAGCTCAACTTCAGAAAGAAAGCTATTGTTTTCTTTAAAAATGAGCTCGAAAACAACGGGGAATAGTGTGAACACTAAGTTTTCAAAACCATCAATCTTGGGGAAACCGGTTATTAGACAACCGAATGCGTTTAGATCTGAATGACCAAAATTTTCAAAAACGCGGTTAGCCTCCCAAGTTGATGCGAAACAAGCTTTGACAAAACCAGTCACTTCACCTCACTTACCTAGGAATATTGATATGAATGATTTGTATAAGAACTCTTATCTTGAAGAAGCTAGGAAAAAGGCACAGATTCGAAAAGACGGAATATTAGGTGCAAGACCTAGGGTGATGCATTCCACGAGATTTCAAGGCACTGCTAGTAGTAGTAAACCATTACCTAGGAACTTTCAAAATACTAGGGGTTGGCTAGCTTCTAAGAGTAGTTTTATGAAAAAGAATGCTAAGCATGTAGAAAATGAGACTATAAATTGAAGTCTTTCCTAATAAGAAACATTTTCCTAATTCACATGCTAAGGTACAATCCACTAAGGCTACTAACATGGCTAAGGTTCAACATGTGATAAAAAACAAACTAAAACTTCACCTAGATGGATCCCTACTGCTAAATCTTTAGAAACTAGGAATAAGGATAAGTCTCCCACTATGCATAAGAAGCATAACAATCTTAGACACGGCCATAAGTGGATACCATTCGGTAGAATGTTTAAGGATGCCGGACTTAGGTGGATACCTCACCGAAAGCTATTTTCAATGGCAAAATCAAGGTTGACCGTGAAGCCCCAAAGAGTTTGGATACTAATATCACTAACCTATATATATTCAAACAAGCTTGTAAAGTTAGTGAGGTATTCCTTACTCGCCGTGATACTTGATCCTTCATTACATGGACCGGCTTAAAGTATGGATAACAAATGGATTGATATCTCATAACTCACGGGTCCAAGTAACTCAACCTTGATATTCAAAACCGAAATGACGTCTGCTCACTCGCCGCCTCGCTTCATCATTATGGCGTCGCAGATAACACTGTGCCCTTTCCTCAAAGAAAAGAAAGGTGACGCCAAGGCGCTTATCTTCGTAGCGTTAAGTAGCCTTCTATTATGACCATTTCACAACATGTTTTAATCAAGAATGACAACTCCGTATGCAATTCTTGAGGGGGAGAAGAAGTGTGAATTTTTTGCATAGTTGATTGATATTTGAGAATATATGGTCAAACTGCTCCTAACTCATGTAAGAACCGAGACTCTTCTTATCGGATCATCTTCACATGTAGTTTCTTCTAAGAGCAACCGTTGACATCTTCACACCCGCTGATATGATTAATGACAAAGTGCTTCCAGCATTTCACGCTCACATCAACATGATGATTCGAACAATCTCGTTCTTGTTTGATGTGATTGGTTTTGGTGTTACCATTTAGTGTGATCGCTGCTGATTGATTTCCTTGATAAATATCTTTCTGTTCTTATTTGATTGAGGGATTTAGTTAAAGGGACTTGCAAGAGGTAAGTTAATTGGGATGCTTTTGGTGTGATGAAGATGTTAACTATCTATTCCCAAATCGACAATCTTGAAGAAGGTCGAGCCTACAAATTCTACATTTCTCGATGCATGTTAGAAGACTACAGACGAGTTGCATTTGATTATCTAAAGACTTCTTCTTAATCTGGGCATTTATCAAATAGATTGTCGGTTTATAGAGACACTAATGGGGGATAGTGATAAGATAGATTCAATCCCCAATTAGACTTGCTCATATTCTTTGTTGTGATTCCTCGAAACCCAATCTCCGTTATTCTCGAGGCGTTGATATTGACTATTGTAATATTGCGTTGCACTATTGAATAATAATCCGGCTGGTATTCCTTTGCCAAATCTTCACCGATTATTGTTCATGAAAAATGATCCGCTCTTTGGTATTCCTTTACCAAATCTTCATGGATTATTGTGCACTCTGTAAATCAACCACATGAACATTAAGGAAAATGACTACCTCATCCGCTTGAAGACATTATTGGTAAATCTTCGCATCGTCTCTACATGAATAGCTTTAGGAAGAAGGCATTGATGTTGAGGAATCATTTGTTCAGTTCATTCGATGGATCAATGTACATCCGATTGTATGTTTATTCACGTGTTGGGCATTTGACACAAGTTGATTACTTCGAGTTAGTCATTTATCACTTATTTGAGATTGAAGTTGACTTTCACAAAGGCGTGTTCTTATTTGATAACTTGCCCGGGCTTAAGAATTTGAGTTGAAGACTTGGTTTATCTAGTTACCGCCAGTCGGGTGGATGGTTGAAGACCGGTTAACTATCACTATTAAAGTTACATTGTTTTACTCGTATGACACACGCATCATGGCGCTTGGGATAATGCAGAGGTGTTAATGTCTCATACTTTGATTGAGTAGTGATTACTTAAGAGATTTGCTTTGAGCATAAATTCTCGACACCGTTCTTCCAACATTAGTGCAAGATTAAGATACAAATGTGGGGATTTCTACTGCTTCAAGTTTGGTATATCGGGTTTCTTCATCAAGGGTCACTTCAAACTGTCTACATAAGGGTTGATAAAAATAGTCGGAGAGAGTCTTCAGCAAGTTGATTCTCACAAGAGTTCAAGTGTTCTTCTCATAAAGATTTCAAGTATTTGGGCTTATAATTATGTTTCGATCAGTATCAAAACCGTAAAGGGGACATAGAGACAACATCTAAATGCAGTAAACTTGATGAACTTAATTCTTCAAGTGATTGAAGATACGGAAGATTAATGTCATAACCGCGAGAGAAACTCAATGTTTATCTCATCGTGGCGTTTAGTGCTCTTATTCCAACTACGTGGGGAAGAGACAAGAGAAAGTTTCAAAGATAAAAAGGTACACAGTATGACATATCTTGGGAGATAAATGTATAACGAGGAGAGAGATTGTGTACATTGGGGATGCTCATTTGTTCACTTGAGTGCTTAATTAGTGATCGAGAGATATAATCACTTATTCAAGTTGAACATCCAGAGATTGTCATCCGCAGATAATCAATGATTCGGCCCTGCTTCTTCAATGTTATCGGTTATCTTTCTTTGGGAATGTGTGTACTGGTTTTGAAAGCTTCATACACACGATCATCGTGAAGAAAAATGTGAACATTGGGTAGGTTTTCATTCCCTCATGATGTATTCGGAGAGCTCTTGGGTATTGGTGTACTTGGTTCTTGAGCTTCATACACGCATCATCGAAGAAAAATGTGAACATAGAGGTAAAGTTTTATTCTCATGATGTGTACTGGAGAGTTCTTGAGCATTATACAAAGAGACCGACGCATCAATTCAACGACTGGGAATTGTTCTCTTGACACCTTTTGAATGGATTGCTTCATGACTTTGGAAAAGGAATTTGAGAAGATTATTTAAATGAGGGATGATACGTTGTTGTTGTTCTATTTGAGGATATAACCTCGACGAAGAATCGCGTGATTATTCTTAAAAGGAGCGGCAGATCGATGATAATGGTGTGCTTTTTGTACACTGCTAATGGAAGCTTGAAAGAAAGCTTTAAATCGCCGGCTAAAGGATTTTCGGTTTGGGGGGAAGCTGCCAAAGTCCCTGTTTCTCAAAGGCTCATGTTTTATCATCTATTCTGAAGCCTCGGAAGCTTTGGTGGTGAATGTTTAAGAGATGATGACTTATATCTTCTACATTTAAGTCGCCGATATCCTTATCTCTATCAGATCATCTTCTTACACTATATCATCTAAACTATCTGTGTAAATATTTATGAAAAAGAAAATACAAAAATATAAAACCTACAAAATAAAAATATAAAAATATATATATAAAATCTTCAAAAACCCATAAAAATCAGAAAATTCAAAAATTCCAAAAATATGTTTTTCAAGAAAACATGTCTTCGTATCGATAACATCTACGGTCTTATAAATGTCATTCAACAATGGCACGGGACCATAGATGAAGTTCGGAAAGGTGAGGTGTAAATATTTTTAAAACATGTTCAAAAATATGGCTTACGCTTATTTCGTGACCGTAACCCCGCTTCAAAAATGGTTGTGCTACTTTCAGATCAGAACTTAAAACTATGGTTTCTATTATTTCGTGATAGCAACCCCGCTTTGTTTAAGAGTGTCGCTGGCTAAAAAATTTTTCATGAATTTCGCACTTATCCTAAAATCAAAATGAGGAAAGTTTTTCTAAGGATCTTTGTTCACACACAAATGTTTTTCCGTCTAAAATTCTTTCGAAAAATATTTGTTATATTTCAAAAAATAGGAAATGAAGGCTTGAAAAAATCAATCTCAATCTTAATTAAAACCCATCAATGACTTCGCTTTAAACTTTTCAAAAAATGAGTCATTGATTGTGAGGAAGAATGTTTTCAAATCTATATCATCTAACGGGCTTTCTTAATTATCCTATATGCTTAATTAAAATGATGTTAACCTACGTTGAAGGACTAGGTGCCTAGGATAAGATTGTTAGGATTAGATGATTAGAGTTTGAGAAACACATTATTCTCATGCTTTATATGATTCGATTGATATGTTGAATTGACCGTTATTAGTCGACTTTGTTGGGTGATGTCGACCACCATATATCTATATGTATGTTCACTAACGTATGCAGGTATATTGGTATATAAGAATGTTCCCGATCCGGATCCCACAATAGAATATGATTGTATGCCGAAAGGAAAGGGTAACTATATCTTGGGTTGACAAATGAAGAAACGAAGCTTAATTTGACTTCTATGGAGAGTTGGCATGATAAAATGCAACGTAAGAGGTCTCACTGCATCAGCAGATGGTTTTCTTCATCATCAAATGAAGAAACAGAGCTTAATTTGACCTCTATGAAGAGTTGGCATGAAAAAATGCAACGTAAGAAGTCTCAATCAGATTCTGAGATGATTTTTCTTCCAAACCCTACAACAACAACAACAAAAGCAAACTTATCCACCTAACATATCTTTTGTGGGATAATAGTGATGATACCATTTTTCAAACAAAGGTAAATTTGATTCAAAGTTTGAAATCAACCGGACTTTATTCTCACAAATCTTGGTGATTTCAAATTAATTATTTTCAATCGATTTCATCAAAAGTCCGCTTTTGTACAACATAATGTGGTGATCTAAAGATTTAATGTTATGTCATGGTATGATTTTCTTTAAAACTCAAAGATCTTACAAAATGAAATTTTTTCGTTCTTGTTTGATTGTGAAATTGTTTTATTTTACTTAAAGATCTCTTAAAACTATCATACGACACACTAACAATCTTTAATGTCTTAAAATGTTCCTTATCCGGTCATTTTTCAAAATCAAATCTTGCCATGTCTTTCCCCAAAATTTTCTAAATGATTTAAATTTGGGATCAACAAATCTCAAATGGTTTGAAATTTTTGATCATGGAGAGATTGTGTTTTAAATCTCAAATTGTTTAATGGAATTGGTTTTAGTCCTTCAAAGGTACTCTTGCCTCCATGTGCCAAACGATTTCAATATACATAATGCACATGTTGAGGGGGAGCATTTATCCTAAAAAATGATAGAGTTTTAAAACATGCACATTTTCTCCCATGTTTTCAAACCCGTAGATAACATTGGGATCCAAAAATCAAAGAGTTTGATATTTTTGATCGGGAGTGAATGATTTAATAATGAAATTTGATAAAAAGGTGATCATTTTTTTTGATTGGGCAGTGCATGTCGCCTCCCCATATGCTAAACGCCAATCTCGACATGCACATATTGAGGGAGCATTTCAAAAGAAAATAAACTATCGAGGGTTCAAAGCTTTTATGTTTTAACATAAAGTACCTTGATTGAGTTTTTAAATGGTTTCAATGGAATTTTTTGATCATGATGTACTTCAAATGAACTCTTTCCTCTATGTGATAAAATGATTTCAAATATCCCACTATTGCTGAGGGGGGGAGAATTTACCAAGAAAATCAAATGGTTTTTCTATGAAAAACAGATCAAAGAAAATATTTCAAAGTCCTCTTGCCTCCATGTGCTAAACAATTTCTAAATCATATGCACATGTTCAGGGGAGGTTTTCACGATCAAAAACCATTAAGGTAACAAAAGGATCCGTATCGCGTACCTGATTGATTTTCCAAATGATTTTTCTATTGGTTTCAAGAAAGAATGAACCATACCAAAAGACCGACCATTTTACTTTATGCATGGAGTTATAAGGGTGGTTAGGTTAGGTATGTTCAACCGCCAGCATCCAGGTGGGGATTCACCCGTGATCAAATCACCAGATAAGTGTATCCATAGGGTACAGCTGGAAAAAAGGAAATGAAGAGTGAGACAGAGTTAAAAGTATCGAACAAACTCAACAAGGTTTAAAGAGAAGTCTCTGCACGGTCAAGAAAGAATGGAATGTGAGGGTGAAGAAATACCCTTTCATTCAACCCGGGAGGTCAACCACCGCTGTCGGTACTACCGGCATCGTGTATTGAAGACAGTTATAACCTCAGCGATCCATCAAGACCACAACTTCCTCGTAAACCAAGTTCCTCTGTGGGTTGTTTTCATCTTCACCCGTAAACGAACACGGCCTATCTCTCTAGCATATCGCCGATTAGCTGAAGAACACGGCATAGAAATCAAAAATGGTCCTCTTTGGGGAGTCACATCAACAGTCAGCGATACTCAGCCGCCAATACGCGAAAGTGGTACAATGGCGGCGCTGTAGGTCTCCCGAGGTTGCTCCGGGCGGCAGCTGTCAGCATCTCCAGCGCAGCTATCAATCTACAGTGAAAGTTCAGAAGTCATCTATCATTCAAAGCTGGCGGGCATGCAGATCTTTTCTAAGCCAGCACGGTTCCGTGAACGGGGCCATTCATTCGGCCTGTCCCGGTCCGTACTGATCTTGAAAAATCTTCGACAAAATCTTCTTTCTTCACATGATACCGGGGCAGCCTCGATTGAAAAATACTTTTGGAAACCGTTCCACCAATCGTTCAGCTTTGTTCCACCGCACCAACGATCCGTCGGTAAGTTGTTGCCATCATGTGAAGTTGTGACTTTCTGAACGACATGCTCACCACACCTTTGGATCATGAAATCTTTTAACGAGTAAGCGAATATACTGGTTCAAGATATTTCGCCAGTTAGAAGGAAGCATTAGTATAAAAATATCTCGAGCCGTTATGTAGATAGGGCAATTGTCATGATGTCTTCAATTAAGTGGATGATGTGAGCATGCGCTGGGATTGACTCCTCAATTCGTATCGCCGCGAACCGTCCAATGTACCTGCAAACAACGCTAGTTGGTTAAAACATACCTAAAAGTGTCTTTGATCACTTTCGTTGAATTGAGGTACATGGCCCACGGTTCCTCGTTGATCGTAAGCATTAGTACTGCGGATCGTAGGATTCCTAAGAATCTCGATTGTGGTTTTCGCGAAGTTGTTCTAGCCGCTTCAAACCGAGCGTCTCAAAGAAGACAACACGGAAAGGAGTGAATCAAATAATTGAGATTCACCGTTGATGAAAAATGATTTGAAAACAATCGCTGCGATTGCTTAGAAGAAAGAGTTTTGCAATACGAAGAAGGTTTTATGAGAAAGATCAATTCATAAATACTTTTTGTATTGAAAAGAAAGCACAATATTCGACGCAGCTAGAGAAGTTAAGAGATCAAGACATCGATCGGTTTTTCCAAAAGTATTTTTCAATCGAGATACTTTTGAATTTGAAATGAATACACATTCGACGTGCTAGAGAAAAGAAGGTTTGCACATCGAGCGGTTTTTCCAAAAGTATTCGTCAATTCAATCTGGACCAAGGTTGATTCAAGATTGAAGCCCCATCGTTTCTATCCAGTTGTCACAAGCTTGATCTTTTGCAAGATTTCACATGTCACCCACCAAGAGCTTGTTTGATGTTGGCTCTAGAAGGATTTCCATCTTCATCGTGAATATTTTCATATCACTCGGATGTTTTGGCAATACCACAAGGATAATGCGTAGGACTCTTAATATATTCTTACTTTTCACATTGTGTGAAACAGTAAGTCTTCATTAATTCAGTGTCCTAATGAGATATAGTGGATGATCTCTTGGCTCTAGACTCAATTGTGCACATTTGGTTCCTATGCCGGAGACTAGGGAGAGGGTCTCCTTCTTCAATATCAACAATATCTAAGAGAAAGTCGATAGATTATGTCGGTTACCCGTGAGAATGAAACAAGTCCTTTTAAGAGGAACTTGAGTAGCTTGGGAAGTTTAGTGCAGTGTGTCACTAGGTCCATGACGTCTTGTCTTCAATACTAGTGTTACCTTAGTAAACACCAGTAGCATATGCATTGAACCCGGTTTATGCCCTAAGGTTGAATTATTGGAGGGCTATTTCTTTTCACCCTTTTCATATTCATTTTTTTTTTCATTCTTCAACCCCTTCGCTAAGACTTCATAACTAGAACCTTGTTGGGTTTATTCCGAAGACTAGCTCGTCTCACCGCACTCTTCCATTTGTAAAACCCGAAAATCTAAAACCCGATTAAAGACTAAAATACCCTTGAATCGAATTTATAAAATATCGTAAAATACATTTTATATCATTTAGCGAAATTTAAAACTTAATTTGTGAATAATTAAAACATAACTAAAATATATTACGTGATCGATTTTGGTACGAAGAAGGTTGGACGTTTTCAAAATAACTTGGATCGTGTTTGTTTGTTTTGATGGACCATAGGCGAAGCCCATATGGTGTGTGTGGTGTGTTCGGTTGGGCCAAAACCCAAGCTACTCTAAGCCCTAACTAAAAATATCACTCACTATATATATACAACACATAATCACAAAAGTGAAACCCTAGTTTAGCTTTGCCTCTCTTTTCTTTTCTTTGCTCCATTCGGCCGAACCATAGCAACCATTGGTGTTGAGTTTTGCTTCAACCAAGTTAAGGTATAACATGTTCTCATCTTCCTTTGTTACACCTTACGTATATTTATTGTATCACGTTTGTTTTAGTCGAGTTTGGTGTTTTCTTTTGTGACCGAGCCGTGTGAAACAAAACAAGGCAAACCCTAACGATTTGAACTTGATAAGTATTAAAGAGTATGTTACGTAATATGTGTTATTGAATAGGGTTATGTATATGTCGAGTTACATTAAAACCGAACCCTATGTAATTATAACCGAACCATGCATATCATTCGACTAAGGTATAAAACATGATAACTTGAATATGTGAAGTACTTAGATAAGCTAGGACTTGCGTTATAACCTATTAGCCGAAACCCTAGATTGAACCGAACCACATATGAGTTTTAAAAGTATATTAATTAAGTAAAGGCCATGTAAACGTAAACCCTAGTTTGATATGTGAACCGAATAAGGTATGCCAAACCCTAATGGTTTGTGAATGCGTGTCTCATATGTAAGCGTATTACTATAAGTCAAGTGAATAATAGCTTAGTAATAAATAACTTGTATGTCACATAAAATCATAAACGTGCATGGTGAAACATAAAAGGGAAGATTGTTTTATGACGTGTTAGGTTAAGTAACGAGTCATTAAAAGATGTAACATGTAAGTAAATGCATATTAATGAGATATTAAAGAATGAGAAAACCCTAGAACATAAATGAGAGTCGATTAGGGTTTTGAAGCTAAGTATATTAATTCGTTATTTTATGTGTGAGTTATGACGTTTAAACTATTTTCACATTTAACCCTAAACTTTAATTAATGACATAATGAACCCTAATCTACGATATTAATTATAAAACACTTAAGTCTCATTTGATTATAAAACCCTAAAGTATTAAGATCATTAAATATACTAAGTATGAAAGCCAAATATTAAAAGATCATTTGATGATTATGGAATCATAAATAACATATTTGGCCGTTAATGTATAGGTTCGTGAAGAAGGAGTAATCCCTTCTTTTATCATTTGCTTTGGAATAAGGTACGATATTCGACCTTTTTAGTAAAGGTTTCTTATAACGCTTTTTTTAGCTTTTACATTAGGATTTCCTAAGCCTTTGCTATGAACCCTAATGTGTCTATTTGAGTTATTGCTTATCTGAACTTTGATTTTTGAATCATAAAACATTGATTTTGAACTATATGATATGAAGACTTTGATTTTGAAAACATGATTAAACATTTGATAAAATATGATCTATGTCGGTTATGACATTCTATTTGACCTAAGATAGTTTGACAACCGAGCCAATTATTAACTAGTCATGGGGGTTCCATGTCCGTGTCGAATGCACTTCGACATGACTCTAGAGGCAGAGTGAAGTTCTGCCACGCCCCTTATCTCATATCTCATATGAGCTCAAGTTATATTATATTATCAATGTATGTTTGTGGGCGTATGGGTGCATCCTAGATCTGTTATATGTTATATATTATATGTTATATGCTATATGTTATCTGATGATTGATGTTGCGTGCATGCACGTCCTTCATAACTCTGGTAGGTCTCCCTTACAAAATGTTGCCTTATGTGAATATGATTATGTTTATGATATGGCATAGGTATTTGGGCTCGAGGTAGTTAGCTATAAAACTTATTCTATTATCCTGATTTATCTTTTGAAATGATTATGATTTTGCTATCTTTCTTTCACTTGATTTCAGATTCGATCTCGTTTAGTATTAGTTTTGTTTGTATATTCCTTTGGGCTGAAGCTAGCCGCACTTTTCTTCCCGCCGCGTGTATCTAACCATTATTGGGTATTGCTTTGAGATGAGTCTTTGTGTGGACTTACCTTAGAGATTTTAGCTTTGATCTTATGATGCCATTTAGACTTTATATTTTAGACGTTTCATTTGGAGTTTATTTTCCGCTGGGACCTATGTATTGAAGTCATTTTGACTTGGATTATTTCAATATTATGTTGAGATTTCTTTTGGATATTTATGTTTGCTTTGATATGACACCATTACTTGTGATTCCTTTACCCTTGTCTGGTCGGGGCGTTACACCATTTCTCATTTTTCTCCTTTTTTCATCATACCTAAGGACTCTACACTATCTAGTGGATTGTCCCTGGGTAGATCCCTCCAGTTCTGGCGGATCATGGGAACTAATACCTAACCTCACCATCCTTATAATTCCATACGTAAAGTAACATGGTCGGTCTTTTGGTATAGTTCATTCTTCCTTGAAACCAATTGAAAAATCATTTGGAAAAACAATCAAGGTACTTTTGATACGATATCAAAGCATTTTGTACCTTAATAGTTTTGATCATTTAGAAAACCTCCCCCTCAACATGTGCATATGATTTAGAAATTGTTTATCACATGGAGGCAAGAGGACTTTGAAATATTTTCTTTGATCACAATTTTCATAGAAAAAGCCATTTGATTTTCTTGGTAAATTCTCCCCCTCAATATGTGCATAGGATATTTGAAATCATTTTATCACATAGAGGCAATAGGTTTTTGAAGTACTTCCACGATTGCATTGCCATACAGAAAACCTTTAAAACTCAATCAAGGTACTTATGACAAAACATTGAAACCTTTGTACCTTGATAGTTTATTTTCATTTGAAATGCTCCCCCTCAATATGTGCTTCAATTAATGAAAACTTTTAGCACATATGGGAGAGCAACTGACTTGATGAGTCAAAACTTATCACCTTTTATCAAATTTATTATAATCAATTCTCCCCGATCAAAAATATAAAACCTTTTGAGATTTTGGATCCCAAGTGATTTAATAAGGTTTA
Source organism: Chrysanthemum makinoi (assembly GCA_910596185.1). NCBI lineage: Eukaryota > Viridiplantae > Streptophyta > Magnoliopsida > Asterales > Asteraceae > Chrysanthemum > Chrysanthemum makinoi. Next base: position 231,307,951 of record OU343223.1, on the reverse strand, counting down.
GAAAACATGGGAGAATATGTGGCCTGGTTTAAATACTCATCTTGTTTTTGGATAAATCCTCCTCAAACATGTGCATCATATATTGAAATCGTTGGGCACATGGAGGCGCCTTTGAAAGACTAAAACCAATTCCATTAAAACAGATTTGAGATTTAAATCACTATCTCCCCCATCAAAGATTTCAAACCTCTTGAGATTTGTGATCCCAATTGATTTAAATTATTTAGAAAATTTTGGGGAAAGACGTGGCAAGATTTGATTTTGAAAATGACAGATAAGGACCATTTTAAGACATTAAAGATTGTTAGTGTCAGGTATAATTGTTTTAAGAGATCTTTAAGTAAAATAAAACAATTTCACAATCAAACAAGAACAGAAAAAAATTCATTTTGACAGATCTTTGAGTTTTAAAGAAAATCATACCATGACATAACATTAAATCTTTAGATCACCACATTATAATTGTACAAACGGACCTTTTATGAAGAAATATCGTTTGAAAATATTTAATTTGAAATCACTTAAGATTTGACAAAATAAAGTCCGTTGATTTCAAAACTTTCAATCCGATTTACTTTCAAAACAATATTTTTCCATTTTCAAAACAATATTTTTCAAAGTTTTAGAAAAATGGTGTTATTCACTACTTGTCCTGCACAAAGATACGTTAGATGGTTGAGAAGCTTATGTTGTTGCTATAGGGCTTGGAAGAAAACCGTCTGCTGATGCAGTGAGACTTCTTACGTTGTATTTTAATGCCAACTGAGGTCAAATTAAGCTCCGTTTCTTCATTTGTTGATGAAGAAAACCATCTGCTGATGCAATGAGACCTCTTACGTTGCATTTCATGCCAACTCTTCATAGAAGTCAAATTAAGCTCCGTTTCTTCATTTGTCAACCCAAGATATAGTTACCCTTTCCTTTCGGCATCCAATCATCTTCAATTGTGGGATCCGATCGGCATTCTTATATACCAATATACCGGCATACGTTAGTGAACACACATACAGATATATGGTGGTCGACATCACCAGCATCAATCGACTAATAAAAGTCAATTCAACATATCAGTCAGATCATTCAAATGTATGGGAATAATGTGTTTATCAAACTCTAATCATCTAAACCTAACAATCATATCCTAGGCACCTAGTCCTTCAACGTAGGTTAACATGATTTTTAATTAAGCATATAGGATAATTAAGAAAGTCCGTTAGATGATGTAAATTTGAAAACATTCTCCCCCTCAATCAATGACTCATTTTCTAAAAAGTTTAAAAGAGCTGAAGTCATTGATTGAGTTTTCAATTTTTTACGAAAACTCTGAATCTGATTGATTTATCAACAACTCATTATCTACCATTTTGTTCAAACAAATATTTTTCTGAAGAATTTTAGACGAAAAAATATTTGAGTAGGAACAATAGTCCTTCGACATACTTTCCTTAATTAGTTTTAGGATAAGTGCATGAAATATTTGAAAATTGGTTTAGCGCAACACTTTCCTTTCTTTGAAGAGCGGGTTGCTATCTGAAATAATAGCAAACCATTTTTGAAGCGCGGGTTACAGTCTAAAATAACTATAAGCCATATTTTGAGACATGTTTAGAAAGAAATATGTACACCTCCTGCTCGAACTTCATCTAAAGTCCCGTGTCATTTTTGAATGACATTTCTAAGACCGTAGATGTTATCGATACCAGAAGACATGTCTTGAGAAAACATATTTTTGGTATTTTTCAATTTTCTGATTTTTATGGGCTTTTGTTGATTTTATATTTTTCTATTTTGTTTTTGTTGGTTTTATATTTTTGTATTCTGCTTTTTGAAAATTATTTACAAAGATAGAGAAATAGTTTAAGAAGATGATGATTCGAGTACCGAGATAAGGAAATCGTTCAAGACTTTGTAGAAGATAGAAGTCATCATCTCTTAAACTTTCACCACCAAAGCATTTGAGGCTCTTGAATCGTCGCAAGAACTTGAGCCTTCAAAAGTGAATCTTGGTAGCTTCCCCAAACCGACACTAAGAATAAAGACCATTTCCCCAAGCGAAGAGAAACGAATAAAAACGGACTCATAGAATGAAGCTCAGCACCCCGAAGAACACGAACAACCGGGTAACAAGTTGAAACATTGATCGTCTCTGGTTATCAAACCGGATTAACCGATAATGCACTCACATGAACTGTTGTGCATCCCCTGTACACCTTACTCTTCGAGATTGACCAGTTGTCTATTTAGAGGAACAATATATCAACACCTTCATTTCACCAAATGCACTCCAGTTATCTAACATATAACCAATCAGCCCATAACGTACACATGTACCCAACAAGAGAAGAGACAATGACATCACAATAACTCGGTTGAATCATGATCTTTCATGGATGTCAACTCCAGAATAACTGATTAAGCTCGATCATGTGAATATGTTGTGCGACCCTGATGTACACATATCTCTCCTTTGATGGTTGCGATCTCATCAGAATCATCATTACATTGTGTCCATGAAGCACTAACCGGAAGCACTTTATCATAAATCATATAGAAGATGTCGAAATGCAATATCATCTCACCACATATTCTTCTCATATTCTTCCACTGAAAGTGAGTTAACACACCAAAAGTATCCAGAGACCACTTCCTCCCAAATGGTTGGAATAATACATCATTCCCCCAAATAGTTAGAATAATATATCCTTCCCCCAAATAGTTGGAATAACACACCAAAGGCTATGAGTAAACACCAGTTTTCTACGGTTATGACATTTGTCTTTCCCGTGACTACTTCAATAGAGACGAAGTATTAGGTTCATCACGTACCTGTGTTTAGATGTGTCTCCTTCCCCTTGCGGTTTTGATACCTCGAATCAGAACACATCATTCATACAAAATATTCTTGACATAGAGAAGAACAAAAATTAGCTCAAATGAATCTTGTGAGAATCAACTGCTATAGAAACTCTCTCTCTCTGACTATCTTTATCAACCCTATTGAGACAATTTGAAGTGACCGCTGATGAAGAAAACCCGTTATACCAAACTTGAAACTGAAGTAGAATTCTCCGCATGTGTTCTAAGCTTGCACTTAATGATGGAAGAACGTGTCGAGAATCTATGCTTCAAGCAAATCTCTAAGTAATCACTACTCAAACAAAGTATGAGACATTAACACCTCTTGAGATTATCCACATCGTCATTTGCGGCGAGTAAAACACGTAACTCCTAATAGTGATAGTTAACCAGGTCTTCAACCATCCACCCCGACTGCTAGCAACTAGATAACCCAAGTCTTCAACTCAAATTCTTAAGCCCGAGCAAGTTATCAAATAAGAACACTCCTTTGTGAAAGTCAACTTCAATCTCAAATAAGTGATAAATGATTAACTCCGAAGTAATCAACTTGTGTCAAATGTCCAACACGTGAATAAACATACAATCGGATGTACATTCACCCACCGAAGAACAGAACAAATGATGCCTCAACATCAATGCATTCTTCATAAAAGTATACATGTAGAGACCGACTGGAAGATTCACCAATAATGTCTTCGAAAGATGAAGGTAGTCATTTTCCTTTTAGTTCATGTGGTTGATTTATAGCATGCACATCGAGAGGAACAATAATCCGTGAAGATTTGGCAAAGGAATACCAAAGAGCGGATCATTATTCATGAGTGCAACTTCAATATTATGATAGTCATTATCAACACCTTGAGGAATAACTGAGATCGTTTTCTTGAGTAGTCTGAATTGTACTTCTTAGATGATCAACATTCGCTAGCGGTTGGAAATACTCATCAAACATATCTTGAAACAATGAATCCCAAACAATATATCCCAGTTATCCTTAGTGAGTGAAGACATTAGGCGTTGGAGAGTCGTATGACCATAACTTAAGCATCCATCAATATGTAGTATATTCCTCTTCTCCCTCAAAAATTGCAAATGAAGTTTGCCATTTTTGATTGATCAAGTGAATAAGAATGTATACCAATGAACGAAGATCCACTTGATGACTGAATGAGCATGGGAGAAGCATAAAGCTTGTTGATGAAGAATGTCGATGAGAATGGTCATAAACATGAAGATTTCTATTCTAAAGATAAAGACCGGCGTATAACTTTTCTTTTCTTTGAGGAACGAGGCCCGAAGTGTTATCTGCAGACGCCATAATGATGAAGTACGAGGCCTGAACTGATGTGAACAGACGCATAGCCATTGAATATCAATGTTAAGTAACTTGAACCCGTGAGTTATGAGATATCAATCCTTTTGTTATCCATACTTTAAGCCATCCATGTATTGGGATCGAAGTATCTGCAAATGAGTAAGGACTACCTGCACTAATATTACAAACTTGATTGCATATATTTTGGTTAGTGACATCAGTATCCAAACCCTTTGGGGTTTCACGGTCAATATTGAGATTGCCATTGGTAAACATCTTTCCTGAAGGTATCCACCTAATTCCAGCATCCTTAAAAATTCTACCAGATGGTATCCACTTATGGCAAGGTCTAGGATTTTTAGGCTTCTTATGCATAGTGGAAGACTTATCCTTATTCCTAGTTTTCACAGATTTAGCAGTTGGTATCCATCTAGGCGAAGATTTTGGTTTGTTTTGCTTCGTATGCACGGTAGATGACTTAGTGCAAATCCTAGAATTAACAGATTGAACCTTTGTATGAGCATTTACTTTCTTTAGGGATTTCGAAAAACAATTATCATGATTTGCCTTAAAGATGCATTTTAGACTTTTGAGCAAACAACTTGTTTGGATTCTAAAATGATCTAGAATCTTAGAGTGATCTCTAAGGGAATAGCTTTATTCAAAAAGCAACTATTCTTAGATACAAACCAATCCCTGGTCTTTAGTTGAGTGTTCCTAGGTGATGGTTTAAAACTACTAGCAGTGCCTTGAAATCTCGCAGAGTTCCTCACCCTAGGTCTAGCACCTAAAATTCCATCCTTTTGAATATGTGCCTTTTTCCTAGCTTCTTCTAGATCATAGTTCTTGAACAAGTCATTCATATCATGTGAATTCTTAGGCATATCAGGTGAAGTGACTGGTTTTGACAAAACTTGTTTCACATCAACTTGGGAGGCAAACCGTGTTTTTGAAAATTTTGTTCTTCTGATTTAAATGCAGAGGCTGCCTAACAACAGACCAGTCTCTAATGGAATGAGAAACTGGCTTCCCCAAGGTTAAAGGTTTTGTAAACTTAGTGTTCACACTTTTCCCTACAGTTTTCTAAGCTCATTCTTAAAGGCAACAATGGCGAAATTCTTTTCCTGAAGTTGAGCTTTGAGTTCATCAATTTTTGCTATCAAAGAGTTTGTATGTTCCATTGACTTAGTTCTAGCTTCTTTGGCAGAGTCACTTAGTTCTATGTGATGCTTTCTTAATGACTCATTTTTCTTTAGTAATTTAGCCACACAAACCGCTAATTCATCATTTCTCATTTGAATATCATCAATAGCATTAACATCAGAATTACTTGTAACCAAATTACTTTTCACATGCATATCAGAAATATGTTTCTTCATATTGTAAATGGTTGAGTCTTTGTCTTGAAGCTGATCTTTCAAAGTGTTAATTTCAAAAAGTTCACGGAATTCAGGAAGTTCCGGATTTTTACATGGTTTGTCAAGTTGAAAACTTTCTTCTTTACTTTGTATCGCAATTTCAAGTGAAATGCAATGTTTTTCAAGATTTGAGAATTTGTTTGAAAGTTCATCAAAAGCCATTTTATTAACCATATCTTTTGTTTTAAAACTCTTAATCTCGGACTGCCTCGCCATGAACATTTATCAAAGTCATGTTCAAAGATCATGATCAGTTTGATTAAGTACATTATCGATGCACTATGTTGAAAAAGAAGAGTACCTCATTACATGACACTTGTTCAATTGTTCGATATCCTGCATCCACATCATGTGTAACAAGAATCACCGACCGCGGTCGCGGTCAAGCTTATCTATCTCTGAGCCTTGTATTCAGTGTCAATTGATCCAACATCCGAGTTTTACCCAACTCAACACTACAATCTTTTGATTGTGCCCGAGATTCATTCGCCTTCTCAATGCAGATTTCTTGTGTGACAGAGTTACTGAAAGGTACTGGTTACATCATTCTTTGTTGTTTATGAGATTCCTGATTCAAAGAACACCGACCTTCTAATACATTACCCGACTTATCACAAATATCTCAACCTGCACTCTCATCTACTTTTGCATCTTTCTGAGTAACTTCCTCAATATACTTCTCCACCTTATCCATGAGATGGATAAGTGTCTCAACACGCCTAATTTCCATTCCAGTGTGTCTCTTGAAGGACATTTCAGTCATGTCTTGATCATAATATGATGTGAATTCCCTTCTAATGAATGACTGAAATTGTTTGTAGATCACTTGAGGTGAGAGTGAAGTTGTTGATAAGGTTCAATATTGGTTTCCTTTTGCATGGCATGTAGCCCTAACAGGTGCAAATCTTTCTCATTGACTCGAGCATAAAGAACTCAAATCATCATTGATTGATTCCATCATCTGAACCGTTCAAGATAGCTAATATTCTCATGATTGTCTACAACATCGCATACTTTGAGTACTTCGAAATCACTGAATCGAGTAAGACATGATGTTGATGAATCACGGATTTTACAAGTCTGTGATTTAAACCGAGAAATAGAATCTTTTGCGGGATTTTATTAAAATCAAGACCAAACCGTTAAGCAATGACCAATGGAACGAGTTAAGATGACTGATGGATTGTCACAATGATAGACAATTGTGTGTTAGGACTTATGATTGTTTGTAGGATTAGCAGAGATGTTGTTTGGTTGAGATTTGGATTGGTTTATGCCCGTTTTTATGGAGAAATTTAGGTCAGAAAACATAAAAACCACAATAACTTCTGTTCAGAGCGGATTTAGGCCTCGAAGGTTGACCCGAATGAAAGTTCATTCAGCGTGCCATTCTCCTCGTTCTCATGGTAGTTTTGATGTGTAGAACGCTGAAAACGGAGTTACGGTTCAAAAGTTATGGCCGTTTGAAGTTTTGTCGGGAAAAGTCAACAAGTCGCTAGTAAGACAAGTCGCTAGAGTCCCCAAGTCGCTAAGTAACAACTCGCTAAAGGCTCAAGTCTCTGTGGATCAAGTAGCTAGACACAAGTCGCTATGAACCAAGTCGCAAAACAGTCAAGTCGCTAAAGAGCAACTCGCTAAGTATCCAAGTCGCTAACACCAAGTTGCTAAGAATACCAAGTACAAATCGCTAACAAAATTGAAAGCAAGTCGCTACCTTCACCAAGTCGCTACCCGTAGTGGAGAATCCACTAAGTGTACTATTTTTCGGCTTGTCTCAAAAGACAAGTCGCTAGGACCAAGTCGCTACCAAAAAGCACTACAACTCGCTTCTTTTTACTAAAGCAAGCCGCTAAGATGAAATTCACTACGAGAACCAAGTCGCTACCAAGAAAAACTTCAAAAACACACTTTTCAATCCAAAACAAGCCCAACAACAGTGATTCAAGCTTTCCAAATCAAAACTTAAACACTTATGATGATTCTAAACACAAAAGTACAATCAAAATCCAAACTTTAACACTAGAAATGATCCAAATGATGTAAACTACTCTAAACTCATTCAAACCCAAAAACCTTATGAAAACCACTAGAAATCCAAGAACATGAAAGAGAGATGATCAAACCATGGCTCTTGATACCAATTGTAAGATATTGGATTTCATAAACACACAAATAAGCTCAACAATGGATCGAATGAGATAGAGTTTAGAGAGAGAAAGTAGGATCCTTTCTAGAGAGAGAAAGTGAAAGAAAACATAGAAGGTTAGATTAAGAATGAGAAAGGTCCAACCCTCTACCTTGGGAGGTAGAGGGTATTTATAGTTTTATATAATACGTCCTCCTAACGGACTGTGGATCAGGCATACAGTGGGTAAAGACCCGTCCTTCCTCCACGGTGTTGCTCTAAGCTAAATAACTAACTAACTAACTAGTAAATAACGTAATGTCTACGAGCTAACATATGCTAGACTAGAGTTGGGGTGACCGACTCTTCACTATGGATTTTCCAATTCCTAACATTCCCCATTAGCTTCCAATGTCATTTTTCAAGCAAAGACATCAAACTTAGTGTGAGCAGTTGCGAGCATGGGCCTTCCTAAAATAATTGGGATCCTGTTTTCTTCTGCAATATCTAATATAACAAAATCCACTAGGAAAAGAAACTTGTTAATTTTTACTAAGACATTTTCTACAATCCCCTTAAGCATCTGCATTGATTTATCCTCCATTTCTATATCCATCTTGATCGGCTTTAAACTCCCAACACCCATACGCAAAAACATAGAATGGGGCATGATACTAATATTGGCCCCCAAATCAGCCAAAGCATTGCAAACGTTGAGATTACCTATTAGGCACGGGAGAGTAAAACATCCCGGGTATTTTTCCTTACGTGGCAATTCATTTCTTAATATGGCTGAACACCAAGCATTAAGTTTAACCGATGCTATTTCTTCAAGCTCACTCTTCTTATCAATTAATTCCTTCATAATTCGAATTTTATTAGATTTAATGGAATTAATCAAAGGTAAATTTACTGGAAGAGCCCCCATGTTTTCAAGTAGGAGCTTTTCTTTGTTAAGCCTTTTTTAACCCTCTCAGAGAAGGTGGTTGGCTCATTTGAAACTTTCTCAATCATCACCGAGTTGACAATTTCTTCATTAGCTTTCTTATCACGTTTATCCAAATAATCAGTGATGGCCTTGGAGCACAAGTCCACTCTCTTCTCTAAGCTTTTGATTGGTCACAGTGAATCTTAAGGGAGGATATTGTGCTATCATCAAATTCCCTCAACATATTTTCCTCCCTTTCTTCTCTGTTTTTGGATTCCTCAATATATTTAAAAAAAACTTCTTCCAAGTCAACTCTCACCTTGGTGCTAACTAAACGTTTTACCTTCTCCATCCTTCGAGCTTCATCCTCTTTAACTTTCTCTTGTCTTCTTGTATCTAATTTTATCCCATAATCTTCTTCCTTCTTGGTCATTGTTTTCATGACCTTGTGTTTGAAATTGTCCTTAGGTCCATATCCCATTTCAACATGCCATTTGTGGCAGTGATCAGCCATTCATTGAATAGATTCCAAAGCTTTGTCAGGCGTCATTCCCAAAATAGGTCTATGTGAATCAAGAATTTGACGGGTCTCGATATTTATTCCCCTATAAAAAATGTAGATAATATGATGCTTATTGAGGTCATGTGTAGGAAAACGATAGAGAAGCTCATTATATCTTTCCCATGCCTGATATAGTGTTTCTTCTCTTTCTTTAACGAACCTATAGATGTCTTCAAAAAGCTTAGCGATTTTCGAGGGTGGACAGAATTGTTGCACAAACTCTTTTCGGAGTTGATCCCATGTTCCCTTAAATTCGGCTGGGAGTTTATTGAACCACCTTCTAGCTGCTTCGGTAAGAGTCATAGGGAATACTTGTACCATGATGGAGTACCTCAAAATATTACGGATACCAAAAAGAGAACATAAGTACAGTACTTCCTCAAAGTGCTCATGAACATCTTCATCATTCTCTCCTGAAAATTGCAAGTCATGTAATTCCCGGATGAACTGGATCGGGATCGAGAATCCCCCGGTTTCAGGGTTAGATGTGTTGAAAACCCTTTGGAAACTTGTGTTTCTTCTTTCCAAATATTGTTCCACAGTTAGCCCATCAATACTGATCTCCTCATTTGCTTCGGGCTCAGAATCTGAATAATCGGACTCATAAAATGAGAAGATATAGTGGATTGGGATAGGAAAGAAAAGAAAGAACGGAGTCACCAGGAATGGTTTAGAGTTTCGAGGCTTGAATCCTGACATAAGAAAAGAAAGAAAAAAGTATCAACAAAAATAAAAATAGACTTAATAAAAAAAAATCCTAATATAGCCCTTGGCAGCGGCTCCAAAATTATGATGCAGGATTTTCGACAAGGATTTTTAAATTTCTAAGGTCTCGTCTACCTAAGGTCTACCTATTGCACTAACGAGCAGTAAACCCGGTCGTGCATAGTATAGCAGGTGGTAAAGCCGAGGTCGTTCCCAAGAGCTATGTAGTTTTGGATTCTAATTAAGTCTAATGTCAGGGTTTTTAAAAGATTAATTGTTGAAAGATTAATTATACTAATAGAAAAGAAATGAAATGCGGAAACTAAATTAGGTTGTGAAGAATAGAGAGAAAGTGTGCTAACCTAATTATTCATCCTATCATGTTATGTCTATGTTTTCTAATTAATTTCTATTGTATCAAGTCGGGGTTCAATTCGCTAGACTCCTTTGGTCAATTCGTCATAGCCTATTAGACAAAGGTTCCTACCCGAAATCAAAGGCCTACCCTTTGGGAAGACGGGGATCTCTAGCAACCTAAGCTAAGTCATAAAGTACCCTACATGCAAGATTCGAAATAATGTGTGCCCGGGCGCTAGCATCTTAGACACACATCCCTAACTTCTTAAGTTCCTCCTTCCGAACGGTGATCATTTGGTCAATTCACACAAGAGGGATTGATAGTCCTTTGGTCAATTCTTACCAACCCTCTCTACCTACTTCCCTAGGATCCTTTGGTTAATTCTCCTAAGCAAGTAAATACGACCGCAACTCAAAACTACTGAAGCTAGGGTGACTACCAACAAACTATGCATGCATACACTAGAAACAATAATAGAAGTGCGAAAACATAAACAACACAATCAAGGAATCATAATTTGGCTAACACCAAAGGTGCTTATCCGATTATATTAAAACATATGATTAATTCATGTTTAACATAATTAATGAAGACATGAATAGAAATTGCTAAAGCTTATCGATGATATGGTGTGATTTCTCCCTTGGAAATAGCTCCGTATGCTGAGTATGATATGCCCTTGGAACCCTCTTCACGTTCTCTGCTTTTGTGTGGTGAGCGAATGATGAATAATGCAAATTTTAGGGCTTGTATTTATAGGCCCGACCATAGTTACAACTTAATCTAATAATGTGGTTACGCCATAACTTAATTATCCTCCAAACTCAAGTCTCGTAGTGATGATTACGGCATAAACTTAAGAATAGTTACGCCGTAATTCTAAGCTCCGCCGTAAAGTTAATAATCGACTATGCTGTAACTTAATTATCCTCCAAACTCAAGTCTCGTAGTGCTGGTTACCTCATAACTCATGCTGGAGGTTACGACGTAGTTTATGGAGGTGCGGAATTCCATATGACCTAGATAGTTATGGCGTAACTTAAGTTGATAGTTATGCCGTAACTGCTGTTGACTTGGTCCTCATAAACGTAATCTTAGCTACGGCGTAATTAAGAGTGAGAGTTACGCCATAGCTTCTTCCATAAAAGCATACTAAGGTGAAAATCATTAAGAATATCTCCAAAACCGCGTCTCTAAGCTCCAATGCTCATATATTACCTAGAAACGAAATATAAAAGAATAAGAGTATAAATCCATATAACCAACATAAAATATGAGCATAAATAGGGGAAATTGACACTTAAAAATCAGGATTATTTGATGTTATCAGTATCCAAGATTTATTCAACTGATTTTGAACAATCACAAGAATCTGCTTCAACATCACACAAGTATTTACCCTGCTCCTACCCACACTCAAAAAGTTTTTAGCAATATACTGGGGTAGAAGTACCATTGTTTTCATCAAAGATTGTTCAAGATCAGACAGTTCAGGGTGAAAGATCAACACACCCAATTGAGTCCCATCACACACCCATCAGTGCTCCATCAACTTCACAAACCTATAGGAGAAGAACCATACAATAATCTGTGGTTCTTCAGCCCATATCTCAAGTACTCACATTCAGCCCATATCTCCTACTCACACCCATGTAGCATATGAGGCTGTCTATTTTGGTGAGGATGACAGAATGGTGAGGGCTACCACTACTGTCTCTAGCTTAGAAGCATGACAGAACAGTGGTAACATACATAAGACCCAATCCATAGCAACACCAGCTGGGACTAGTTCTCTAAGAGCTAGCTCGAAAGGTGGTCCCGGATGCCACTTTACCATAAGGGATACTCCTGTTCAGACTTGGTCTGAAAAGGTATCTACAATGCCCCCCTGATTCACCTCTCCCAAGAGTTAACACACTTGGAAGTGATGAGGGCAGTATGAAACTAAATGAATTGATGGCATTATGTACAAAACTGTCAGTCAGGGTTACTAGCTTGGAGGATGAATTGAAGCAGACCAAGAAAGTATATGGTGATGCTTATACTAAGCTTATCAGAAGGGTGAAAAAGTTTGAGCAAAAAGCTAAGTCCAGTCAAGCTAGAAGAAGGGCAAAAATTGTGGTCCCTGATATGAAGATGTTATGGAGGATCCTTCCAAACATAGGAGGAGGATAGATGAAATTGTTCAAGATTCAGATATTTCATTGGTACAAGATGATGCAAAGATTCAGGGGAGGTATTAGCAAGATATGGTTTTGAAGGTGACTTTTGATATCAAGTATGAAGTTTCTATCAATGAACCAAGAATTGCCAAATTTACAAAACTGCTGATGATGTTAGTGTTACTGATACATTGGTATACATCAGAAGAAGTGCAGAAAAGAAAAAGGGAAAGAGTATTTTAGAAGAGTCTGAGCAACCAAGACAGGTCAAGAAGAGATTTCAAGTACAGATGAGTCTTGATGAGGAAATGGCTCAGAGGTTACATGAGGAAGAACAAGAAAAATTGCTGGAAGAACAAAATATTGCAAGAGAAAGAGCTGAGAGAGAAGAAGTTAGTGATGCTGCACAAGTTGAATATTGGAATAATGTTAAAGAAATAATTAATGTTGATAGAGAATTAGCAAAAATACTTCAGGTAGAGGAAAGAAAAAAGGTATCTATTGAAGAGAAGTCAAGAATGCTAGTGTAACTGATTGCTACAAGAAAGAATTTCTTTGCAGAACAAAAGACTAAAGAACAGAGGAGTAAACAACCTACCAGAACTTAACAAAGATAGACCATGTGTGTTTACATGAAGAACATGGTTGGATACAAGAAGGAGTATTTCAGAGGTAAGAGTTTTGATGAGGTCAAGGAATTGTTAACAAGGTTTACAAACAAGTAAGCACATTTGTTCCTATGGAAACTGAAGTTGAAAGAACAAGTCCTAAGTTAGCAGTTGGAAGTTCAAAAAGGGATGCAGATGAAGAACTTAATCCGTTCTCTAAGAGGAAAAAGACTGGTGAAGACTCAGAATCAACTGAAGAACAAAAAGGTAAAGAAACTAAATTATCACAAGAAGAGCTACAACAGATGATGATGATAGTTCCAATAAAATGAATGAATGTTGAAGCCTTACAAACCAAGTATCCAATTATAGACTAAGATATTTATACTGAAAGCCAAAGGAAGTACTGGAAGATCATTAGAGTTGGAAAAAATACAGAGGTATATAAGTTTTTTGATGATATGCTAAAAGCTCTGGTTAAAGAAAAGTTCAACTCATAGAACCAACAAATGACAAAGAAAGAGTGATATGGGTAGAGTTGAAAAGAATGTTTGAACCAAATGAGATGATGAACTATGGAAATTTCATTCTGGTATCCATGATTTGACATGGAGATTGTATGATTCATGTAGAGTGCATCAGGTGTCTAGAAACTCTGGAATGGATATTTACATGCTAGTGGAAAAAGAATATCCAGTCAAGGGGAACACTCACATTGATGCTCAGTGCAAAGCTCTTAGTGGATGAGCATAATGAGATGGCAAGAGAACTTCTCAGGAAGATATTTCTGCAGTCTGAAAGATAAAGAAGGTGAAGTTTTTGGAAGAACCCTCTCAGAGAACAAGGTTTAATTCAAGAAACTTGATGATTGGAGGTAAATCACAAGTTTAGGGGAGGATTGTTGGGAATTAAAAGTCTTCATACTTAGTACTGCCAAGCCAAGAGTTAGTACGGTTCAAGATTACAACTACAAGTACTATTCCAATTAGTAGTGCTAGAGTAAGTTAGTACTTCCAGTACTAACTTAAGACTGCTGAAGAGATAAGACGTGTGAAGTGATACGTATTGATTTATTCACTGTATATTCTATATAGTTAGAAAGATACGTATATTCTATATTGTTAGAAGATTTGTAGTTATCTTGTTAAGGACTCCTTAGTGCGTAAAAAGAGATCCTAGGTTATGGTGTTTCTTACGAGTTTTGATATAGTTTTTCATAGCTTCAAGGTTGTAAACCCTAGTACTACACAGAGTACTCGTATTATTAATCTTAATAATATTGGAGCTTTTTAGTAACATCATTGTTCATATAGTTTACTGTTTCATTAATATTTTTCTAAGTATTAAAGAGTGGATTCTGCATACTATTTAGTATTCACAAAGTTTCTAACATAGTTGTTTTGGATTTATCCAAAGTAACTCAATCTTTACAAGCTAAGGAATTGATCGTTTGTTTGGGATCAACAATTTTTTTTCCGGCTTATTTCCTATTTTCATCACATATAAGCCGTTCTTCCTAGTTCCTCTACCTATGACTTTACCATCCTTAGTAATTTCACTACCATTCTCATCAAACACTACTCTACACATATTATCACATGTTTGACTAATACTAAGCAAGTTGAATCCTAAATTATCTACATGCTCAACATTAGTAATAGTAAGGGAGTTTTGAGTGATCGTACCTTTGCTAATAATGTTCCCTTTAACTTTACTACCAAAAATAAACGTTACCTCCATTTTATGCTTTCTAGGTGGAGAATAGACTTTGATTTCCCGTCACATGATTAGTGCATCCACTATCCTTGACCCATTCGTCGGGCTCCAAGTTGATTCCCAAGCATATCTATTTAATTAAGACAATAACTCAAACGTTCGGTCCCCAATATCTCATGGGTCCAAGATTGTTAGCGTTGAACATCCCATACATTTGGTTAAGATGTTGAAAAGGTGGAAAAATGTCCCAAGGAATATACCCATGTTGTTGAGTGTTATTCTAAGTTACGAGATAGTGTTGGGTCTATTATAGATTTGATGATACAAAACAAGAAGAATGAAACATGAAGGACTAAAAGTGACAAGACGAAAACTACAAAAAGATGGAGGATTTGAAAGATTCTATAAGATATGCTTAAAAGAATATTTAGTTTCCTAATTGTATTATGATTCCTCTTGTAAACCCTAGATGTCTCTAGTATATAAAGAGACATAGGGTCATTAGTTTTAGATATGCAATGACGAGATGTAGACGCATAGTTGTGTGTGTGTCCTAGCGTAATGTCTTGTAAAAGCCTAGGTTAGTATTTAGTATATTAGAGTATTAGTTAATGGTGAATGAAAACCTTGTTCAATAACAAAGTATTGTTTTGATTATTCCTACTGCACCATGTTATTAATATTTGTTATTGATCCCTAGCTGAGCTTATAAACGATCTTATCAATTGGTACGAGCGGAGCTCTAATATAGGGATTCATAAGGTTTATGTGTCAAGAATAATCAAAAGTCAAAAAATTGATCTCAAAATTTTCGTATTTTTATACAAAGATGTTTTTGAAATGGCGATAACTTTTTCGTTAACCGTTGGATCGGGACGAAATTTTAGGTGGATGTTCTATATATACTAATATAACTTTTCACCGGAGGGATCGTCGATCGGAGCTTTTATCTGAAAGTTATTTAATGTCGAAGTTGGCTGCTGAAGGAGTGATGAGATGAATAAATAATGCGTTAGGTTACGATATGATAAAAGGTTTCAATTGGTCAATGGAAATATTAAATCATATGAGTTTGTTGAATTTAATAATACTGCTCGTTTAATGGTTTTTGAACTTCTTCATGGAGCAATAAGGAGTTGTGATACATGGTTGTAAATTGTTTTGGTTAAGTGTGTGAGACTGAATTGTGCATGCGTATGGAATTGTGAATATTTTGATCCTTACATGTTTGAGCTGATTGATGGTGAATAAGGATAATGGGGTCATAAGAAAGTCATCATGGTCAGTAGTACATGCATAATATAGCAAACCTTGTACTACATATAAGGTCGGTGAGTATTTTTCTTTTGAGATACGAGGTTAAGTCACAAGGTATCTATCACTGGTTGAAATTATAAGCTACATAAATGCTTTTGATTAGTTATTGATAGTGGGGTAATGAAGGTTTTAATTATTATATTATGGGGTAATATATTCCCTTATATCAGATACGGAGTATTAATTTGTTCATGATACAACATGATTCCATTGGTCCAAAATTAATTATGGGTCAGAACAGAGGTACAAGATGATTGCGATTGAATGCTTTATTAATTATCTCGTACAACTTGATTGGAGCATGCTGCTTGTTCGACTGAAGGTTAATACTGCTATTTTGGATACATGTGCTAATGAGGTTTATATTAAAGTGATTTATTGGTATGTGGTATGGCGATAACACACACATAGAAGAAGTTGAGTTGAGTTTGTATTTGATGGTTCATGAATGAGTGCATGCGTGATATGGACTGGTGATTAAGGTTTTTGGACGAGATGAAAGTACTGTTCGAACATACAAAGTACTACTACTCTTTTTAAAGTACTGCTTATGCCTCAAAGTACTGCTGCTCTATGATTTGAGACAGTTTAGCGACGCTTCAGTAACAGAATTTGTGTCACTAACTGATTTGGGAGGAAGGAGTACCCATGATAGTGACAAGATTAGCCGCATATTTAATGACGTAGTGTTGCTAATAGGCTGTTTTGGATAATACAAGATTTTTTGGTTTTCGAATTAAGTGGGAAGTCGAAAGTGATAATGGTTATGGATTTTTGACGCATTACAAACACAGTTATTGTTCACACCAACAAGGAGTTTGGTGATTTGTTCTTAAAAAGATTTAAAAGCTGCTTTGGAGATTTATTGAAGAATTGATTACTAAGAGGATTATTTATCACTTATTTGAAGGTGAAGTGGAATTACTTAGTTTGTGTTCTTATCATATAGCTTGATGAATCTAGCAATGTGTGATTTTTCTTATGATGCTCTATGCAAACATTGGCTATCACTTGAAGGAGTTACATTGTAGTGCTCTCGTAAAGGTTTCATACTAGTTGAGGATTATTGTCAAGGGATTGCAATTACTTATATTTGGTGATTCAAGATAAGTATGGAGTTCCGTGGATAGTACAAGATTTAAGACACAAGTTTGGGAAATTTACTTTCATCAAGTTCGTTATATTTGTTTTTCTTCACAAGTAATCATTACATAAAGCCTACAGATTTTGAAGAATCATTGATATACATGCATCACTAAGGGGGAGTGTTTGATTTTACTAGTGTTGATCATTATTACTACTCCTAGTTGAAGTTTTCTTACTGTTTGGATCCATTTTTCTTATGATGTAAATGGTGGGCATTTGAAGCATTGGAATTTTAGATTGGAAGTATGATATTGGTTCGTAATGGTCATTAAGATCAAGTTTGCATATGTTCTCTATTTGTTGATAACAAAAGGGGAAGAGATGTTTGGAGGACATGTTCAAGTCAAGGGAAGTATGGAAGACAAGATTGTTTCATTCATGTGAGATTTAATTATCTCAACTTCTGCATTGCCTAGTGAAGTTCTCATAGAATCAGTTTGTTTTGTCATCATCAAATAGGGAAGATTGTTGGGTCTATTATAGATTTGATGATACAAAACAAGAAGAATGAAACATGAAGGACTAAAAGTGACAAGACGGAAACTACAAAAAGATGGAGGATTTAAAAGATTCTAGAAGATATGCTTAAAAGAATATTTAGTTTCCTAATTGTATTATGATTCCTCTTGTAAACCCTCGATGTCTCTAGTATATAAAGAGACATAGGGTCATTAGTTTTAGACGTACGTACGAGATGTAGACGTCTAAAGGTGTGTGTGTGTCCTAGGCGTAATGTCTTGTAAACGCCTAGGTTAGTATTTAGTATATTAGAGTATTAGGATAACTTTTCCTTTTAATGTTACTTCTAGGTTGCGGTGTGCTAGACTGTGGTTTATAAGTATTGGTTTTCCTAGGAGGAGGAGTTTTTGATCTAGTTTCGGGTTTTACATATCAAAGTCCGGGTGTAGACAATGGTTTGTAAAAGATCTTAACATCCTTTTTACTAGCAATTGGCACATTGACATTATTAACTACTACGTGACTTGGTTTAGGACTTAAATTATTTTTCAAAATCGAAGTTGTCTCGACTTTCTCGACAGAAGGTACCATGGTACCACTAATTTTAGTGGTGTTGTCTGCACCTTTAGTGGTGTCGTGTACTGTTTCGACAGTATCAATGGGTTTGACAAATTTTATTTGTTTTGTTCCGCTTGTTGATGTTTCATTTGGATTAAAACCTAGACCGGCATCAGCATATTCATTATACCTAATGTTATCTAACATATCATTTAGTGCTTTTGTCCCCTTTTCAGACTTAGGCCTTGTTTGTTTTTTCAAAGAAGAGCTTTTTTCCTCTTTTGTCTGCAGGCGCCCAGACGTTATCTTTGAAGACCGTTTGTTTTTTTTCAGACATAAGAGGATATAATCACTTCTTTCCTCTTCACCAATGCAGACATAATTTAGGTCTTTTTTTCACTTCTTTCCTCTACACCAATGCAGACATAAGAGGAAAAATGAAAGAAGTACTTCAATAGCACAAAAAACAAACGGTCTTCTTCTTGCAGATGAAGAGCTTAAATGTACCTCTTCTTCTGCAGACATGGTTTGCAGATGAAGAGGTAAAAGCTCTGAAAAAACAAATGACACCTTAGTAATTCTTAATGCGTTTTCCTAAGTTCTTCATTTTCTAATCTAAGGTTATGACATGACTTACATCCTACGTCACCTATTTGTTTCTCTCAAGTTTGCTTACTTTATCTTTTAGTTCTAAAACTTCAATTTCTAAACTAATACTTCTTGTTTTTAGCATCTTGCTTCTAGATATGATTTTAGATCTTACCTCACATAGTTTATTATAATCATCATATAGTGTTTTATCATCTATCGAAGAATTATCATCACTATAGTATGAATAATCGGAATGTATCTCATGTTACACCCCGTGAACGACACGACTTAAAAATTAAAACTTTAACACGGAAACGACTTTACTATAACGGACCCTTCGTTACTCTTTTTACCATTGACAAAAATCTATAACATTCCTGACCTTGAAACCATTTTTAAATGAAACTAGACTTTACTACCTTCAAAATGACGGGTGGAGCGACCCATAACGACTTACGATTTAAAATATATGATTTTTCTAAAATTGACGAAATCTGAAAAATACTCTATTTATACTCCGACGGAAGCATATGGCCGTATGCTAAAATTCGACATGGCCATATGCTGGCCATATACCCTTATTTATTTTTCTGAGACAACCATATTGCCATATGCTGACCATATCCCCTTTATTATATTTCTGAAGCAACCATATGACCATATGCTGAAATTACCATATGGCCATATGCCCACTGCAGAAAATATTCCAAAAGACCATATATACTCCATTTCCGGAAAATCGACTTAAAAGACTCAAAACTTAACGAAACTTTCCAGAAATCTTTAATACAACATAATACATAATTTTCATAACCTTTCGACCCGTATGACCCCAAAATGGGTCATAATAGAGATTATTCCAAACACTCCTTTTACCAAAATATGCACACTTCAACCCATTACTATAATGATTAGTTATAACTATAACAACCCATTTGACGCTCTTTACTTTAACAACCAAGACATATATTGTGACACTTGACAAACATTTACAAATCATTAAATGACCATCGGGGGTACAACATTGACATTAAGCGTGCTATCTACCCAAGCTCCTATTATATTCCAAACCTTCTTAACCTTGCGCACATCCATTACTAAGCCATAATCCAAGCATTTCCTTCTTAGTACATTACCTACAAAACATTGAACACTTGAATCATAAGCATGAATGCTTAGTAAATAAAACGGATATAAAATTAACACTATAACTCATTCATGCATTACACATTCGTAATCATTACACATTACACATTAAACTTAACACATACCTTTAATCCCTTAAGCATAGAATCTCATTTCCTAATCTAATCTTGTCTAACCCGCTAACTAGCCTTAACTAACTTTCAATTAAGCACATAGCCAAACCAAACAATTATATTAACATATGAATCACATAACACATAAACCGTAGAAATCATTATAACATTTCATTATAACTGGTTCACTTACCTTGATTCCAAGCTAACGATATCAACTAAAATCATCATCATCTCCACTCTTGCAATCTAGGCCAAATCACTATTATCATAAATACATAATCAAGTTACTAAAATATTATTACTACAACCATGGCTCTTCTTTAAACACCTTTAATTATCACATGACCATCCAATGATTATATGATAATTAACCTCATTAAATTATTAATTTAGACCCAATATAATCGTCTCATAATTTCTATAATCTTTAACTAGCTTCAAAACACCATTTACCCAATTCCCCCTAACTTATAATTCTTCAATTAAATCACTAATTGAGATACTTACTTGAGGAGGATCATAGTATGGAATTAGTCTTAGATTAACACCTTAAACCTTCATGGATTTGGTCTTCAAGACTCTATAGCTTTTTCCCTCCCTTTTGTCTAAGTCGACACAAAACACACATGCATATAAGAACATGGAACTTAAAAGGAATCTCCTGGAAAGTATAAGACTTTCTTCACTTTGAAGCTAGTAAAATCTTTGGCCTTTTGGCAACTTTAGCCCTTCAAGTTCCATTCTTTCTATTTTGACCACAAGTAACTTTATTACTTATTTACTACATGACAATATTAGTCCTTTAAGTCAATCTTTCTTATAATCATGACACATCATATTTTCTATAACAATTTGAATAACCTTTAATACTTATAGTTTGAATATTGGGTTGACTAGTCAATTTAACATTCGTTGACTAACCAATCACGTTAAAGCTTGGTCAATTTCATCTAAGGTTGGGCCTATTTGTATCCGAGATACGGGTCTAACACCTCACTAGAAGCATGAGCCATGAGACATGTTTTGTCACTGGTCTTTTCCTCATCTTCCTCACCGCTGTAACTCCAAGAGCCTCTAGTATAGGCCCTTTGGTTCTCGGTTCTTGGTGGTTTCGGATATTCTCCGATGAGATGATTTGGATCACCACATCTAAAAAACTTTATATCATTGTTACCTTTCTTGTCATCCGGATTCTTTTGGAGTGACTTCTTCTCATCACGGGGTTACCTAACGAATCTACCTATCCATTTAAAGAACTTCTTGAAGTCCCATACGGCTAATTCATATTCTTTGTCTTCACTTTAGGAAGTCGAACTCTCCTCGTCACTAGACTCTTTCTTGGATTTTAAGGCAAGAGACCTCAACTTTTCACCTTTGCCTCTAACTATATGGGAGTCTTTTTTGATTATCATTTCATGAACTTTCAAGTTTTCTATTGAGAACATTAAGTGATAATGCTGCTAAATTCTTTGACTCTTCAATGGCAGTGACCTTTGCTCTCCATTTAGGATGTAGAGATCTAAGAAATTTCTTAACATAATTCTTGCTAGAGTAACCTTCATCAAGAGCTTTAAGACTAGTGATAATACTATTAAATCTTGTAAAAGCATTATCTATCGACTCATCTTATCCTTGTTAGTTTCAAGATTCTTTTCAATTGGTTGGAAGTCACCATCGGTAATAACATGCCAAAGATCAAGATCTTGAAAAGTGATGGTCTTTGCATATATTGCCCTTCTTAAACTATTAAAGTGATGGTCTTTGCATATATTGCCCTTCTTGATATTTGTCAAAATCCATTGATTGATTCAACCTTTAAAATACAAGTTATTTTAAAAATCTTGATTAACCTGTCTCTGATGCCAATTATGGAAAACTAGAAGGGGGGTTGAATAGTTTTACCAATTTTTAGTTAGTTACAAAAGTTTACTTAAACTTTGATTCGATCCTTTGTGAAACCAATCAACAACAATATGAATACTACTTTTCAATACTATAATAAACACACTACAACTACTAAATGTAAATTGGAAAGATAAAGAGTAAGAGATGGAAAGATCAAAACAAGACAAAGAGATTTATAGTGGTTCGGTAACGGAGCTCCTCTTGGACCTACTCCACTCCTCGAGTACCCAACTCGAGAGTTCTAAGCACTATGTCAACAAATTCCATTCAGGCGGAGAAAACCGTATAACGTCGCTTATCACATATTTTGACATTAAGCTAAATGTCGAGTACTAATCTAGCTAGTACCAATCTCACTTACGATCTACACAATCCTTACTAATCACACAATCTACAAGATCCACACGATCTACCCTCGATCTACTTGATCTACACACTCTCAACACAATTTACACGAGATCCACACGATCTCTACAAGATCACAATTATCCACACAAAATAACTAAACAAGATGGAAGACAACTTGATGTATGCCTATATACAAGTCATACAACAAGTACGTAACAAAGGTTATGAGTGCACTACACTAACACTACAACACTTTGTATCTTCTTGATACGATGTGTTATTCTCTTTCAATAGTAGAGGAATGATGTGAGCACTTGGTTTTGATGATTGGATCACTTTTAAACAAAACTAAACTACGAAAATGATCAAAGAAATGTAAATGGAAAGAGAGGATTTAACTCATAAAGTTTTATGTGAGAAAGGATGAGAAAAATCTGTGAAATGGTCTAGTATTTATAGGCAAAAGAAATTTGATTGTTAGAGGGGTACGGTACCATTAAAGTTGCACGGCACCACTAAATTTAATGGTGACGTGGGGTATTTAGTGGTACCGTCCCAAACAAAAACACTCTCATTTTTGTTTTTAGTAGTGAATGTTTATTTGGGAAAGTTTCGAGCTGTTTTGGGAGGAATAATAGCTGTTTGTGAATTTAAACTTATTTTTCCAATTAAAACATTTCTTTTTAACTCAAAAATAATTTGTCAAATGTATTTTTTAATAAATGTTTTGTCACGTTAAAAATGTGAAGTTTAGAACAAAAATTTAATCTTTTGATCATTTGTCAAGTTGTAAATTTGTTTGTTCTTACCCAGAGTGATTTACGTTGAAACGAGAAACTTCGACTACAAACTTGTTTACGTTAATTTTCACGTCAAACGTTTTTACATTTTGTTATCTTCAAAACGTGGGGATGTCGAAAAATAGAAATAACGTTTTTAAACATTATTTGTATTAACATGGTGCTTACTTCTAAATCTTGGGCTCTGTACAAATGGGAAATGATAGAGAGACCTAAAGTTAGGCCTAAACTTAGACCTAATTCCAAGTGGCATCATCCTGATGGTTATAGACAGGGACCCACTTATACTACAACCCATCAGGATGATGCCACTTGAAATTAGGTCTAAGTTTAGGCCTAACTTTAGGCCTCTCTATCATTTCCCTTTCCAAATGGGAAATGATAGAGAGGCCTAAAGTTAGGCCTAAACTTAGACCTAATTCCAAATGGCATCATCCTGATGGTTACAGACAGGGACCCACTTATACTACAACCCATCAGGATGATGCCACTTGAAATTAGGTCTAAGTTTAGGCCTCTCTATCATTTCCCTTTCCAAATGGGAAATGATAGAGAGGCCTAAAGTTAGGCCTAATTCCAAGTGGCATCATCCTGATGGTTACAGACAGGAACCCACTTATACTACAACCCATCAGGATGATGTCACTTGAAATTAGGTCTAAGTTTAGGCCTAACTTTAGGCCTCTCCATCATTTCCCTTTCCAAATACATTGCAAAATAGAAGTTACATTGCAAAATAGAAGTTATTTTATTATGAATTGTATCGAGTGCGGCACTCAACAAAATGCCATCTTCGTCATTTAGACATTCAGTTAGCATGTACATTGGTATATGACGTTAGCATCCAATTCCACAGTTACAGTAATCAAAACAAATGGCAAACATCCTCGCCGCGTTGCGGCAGGCAGGCTCTTACCCCTTGTTAAACTATTAAAGTGCATGATACTATATATAAATTTATATAAAACATAAAAGTTCATAAGCCACTAGTAAAACAAAGCCTTAAAAAAACTCTCAAACATCTATCAATGCAAACATGTTAGGATTTTGGCAGCATAAGTGTAGTTTTATCTGTTTCGTAGTAACATAGCATCCAATAAGTTACGTGTCAAAATACAATATGGAGTTTTCTTTTGCCGATTAAAGGCTCAGTTGAACCCAATACAACTTATGAGAGAAATTCAACTACAAAACCGAGTAAAAAAATTATCAGTCGTTTGCAGTGCTTTTATATAAAAGATGAAATCATTTTCTTCGTTCTTGTTTCTGAATTTTTTTCACAGCCATAAAGTTATATACCTTGTAAGGAACACATACACACAAAGTAGTAGTATGATTTTCACTTTGACTACGAGACAAAAATAATGACTAGGGAACCAAACCACCAGAATGAACTTGCGTGAAATATCAAGTTGAGTGAAAATACTTGCAATGCAGAAAAGATATCAACAAAATAGAAATAAAGTAAGAGGTGACAGCTTGAGTTGAGTTGAGTTGAGTTTAATGTTAGCACAACACCAATCACAAGTTCACAACCGTTAGATTAGAATGAATATTTATAGGCCTAGAGATACGAGTTGAATATATGATGACCAAATCTTTTTCCTATTCTCCGACAGTCCACACAGCTTGTTGCTCATAATGAAGCCAGTCAGCCACCGTGCTCTACACGTTCGCTTGAAAATACTTTTATACCCTTTAAACCAAAGGAACTACAGTACATAAGTGATCTTGAAAAGTGGCATAATTAATGTGGATTTGAGACAAACAGAATAAATGTGACACATCTGTAACTTTATATTGCTAGCCATATTTTTAGGTCATGAGAATCACTATCCCTATGATAAAAACTTCTAATGAAGAGGGTACTAATTAGCAATATCAAATCCATAACGCTAGCAACAGCTAATATGTAATCTACTTATGTAAAAAAGCATAAAACTAGCAAGCATAAACATATCAATATATATATCATTGTGGAGGAAAATCAGCACATCAAAACATCATCCATCATTTTACTAAATTGATTACGCTAACAACAGCTACCTCATTATACTAATTTTGCATACTTAAGAACAAAATTCAACAAAATCAGCACATCAAAAAATTATCCATCATTCATGAGACTCCTTTAATCCTAACACATTTTTATCTAAATTAAAGTTCTAATTAAACTAGCAAGCATAAACATATCATTGTGGAGGAAAATTAAGATCGAGCTCCAGATTCTTTGATTTCGAACATTGGGAATAACCAGAACTGCTAATACAACCAACAGATGTCTCATATGACATATTCACATTATTGTGAATGTCATTTTTTGTCACTCTTGGATGATACGGATACATGGGTCCAGCAGGCGCCTGTCCACCAAAAGAATAACTCGAGAGTCTAAGCTCAAGTGCTCTTGGTGGAAGTGGGGCTGCAGGATGATACACAAACATGGGTTCAGTACCGGCAATTCCACTAGAAGAATAACTCGAGAGCCTAAGCTCGAGTGCTTCTGGCGGATGTGCGGGTGGGAAGTTAGTTTTGGCTTTGTTGCCTCGAATGTGACGAGCGGCTGAATCATAAGCTAGAGCGGCTTCTTCGGCTGTATTAAAAGTACCAAGCCAAAGATGGCTTTTGAAACTTCCAGGGTCATAAATTGCAGCCCCGTAACGGCCTGATGGACGCTTACGGACACCACGGTAGTGAGGTTCTACGGGGCCGTTAGCGGCTTCAGTTTTTTTCTCATGTTTAGAGCGGGAAGACATCTTGCGTGTGATTATTTTGGTTGTATTTCGTGGCCTATGGAACAGGTTTTAGTACCGTACACAAATTGTACATGTGAACATTTGAACATATACTTGGAAACATTAAACCCTTTTATTATTTTACTTTTGAGGACTTCTACTATCCAAAATATTATTTGCATCTCTAATTGTGTTAGTGTCTAGTCAGAAGATATTGACATAAATTATTCTTAAATTACCAAAGATATTATGAATATTACCTTCGCGAGCGATGATTGATGCAAAATGTAACGAAGATTTTCAAGAACTAATATTGGACCAGGAATAAAAAGGGTAAACAAGTGTTAGGAAAAAAAATCGTTAGTCTCAATGATCGTGTCAGAAGTTTAAGTGTTCAAATGTCTAAATGACAACTTGAACTTGTGACCTGATCATTGAGAGTAACAATTTTTGCTTAATACTTTGTAATTGAGCTTAGTAAATTTTGAGTTATAACTTATTGATAGACTAACTAGAGAATAATTAAATACACAATGCATCAGTATAGTTCAAAGATATCGGTTCTTTTAAGAGAATTAGAGCTACGAGGCAAAGTTTTATCGAGGTCTCGTAACATCGCGAAACTCTCTAGTTTTGACGCAGTCTTGATCTACATAAAGGTGTTAGTTGAAGAAAAATTCCACATATATAAACAAGTTAGAAACTTTTTATGAAACAAAATTTTATTTATTTGTAGGTTCCTTCAATTATGTTGTTTGATCTAGAGATCATATTGGTGTACGTGTTTATAAGTATTCTTTTTAGCTGATGAATATTTATTTGTAGGTATAAATAAACTGAACGTTTAGTAAATAGTCCATGAACTGCTCGATAAAAAGTTCATTTATTCATTTTATAAATGTACTAATATGAACATTATTCTACGTTCGTTTAGTTAAATAAACGAATATAAACAGAATCTTGTTCGTTCATTTATGTTTGTAAGCGTTGGATCATGCGTTCGTTCACGTTCATTTATGTTCCTTAACTTTTTTATGTTCGTATATCATATCTTTTATTTAACACTTTTAAAATTGGTGTACTTTATCAAAACATCAATTTTAGATCATAATATTATGAACATTTATGTAGATTTTATGTTTATTTTGCTACATTCATTTATGGTCATTTGTGTTTTGTTAAACAAATATAAACGAACATGAACAACCATATTTTCTTAATAAACAAACATGGAAAAAAAAATCGTTCATTTAATCGATCATGTTAATTTATTTGTCTGGTTAAATTTTAACTAACGAACATTGAAAAAGTCGTGTCCGTATTTGCCCAGTTCGTTTACCGCCCTAAATATTTGATTTGAGATTTCAACCATCTTTGTATATAACAGAAAGCGTAAACTATCAAAAGGATGAGAGGCTATTCTTGAAATATACTCCAATTTGTTGGAAAAAGTATTTTGTAAGAGTTCGAAATTGTTTTTAGAGGTATAATCAGTTTAGTCCAAACATTGAATTAAATTGATAAGAATTTGATGTTATTATCTTCATTTTGATGAATTTTTTTTTTCTTGTTTTCAAATCGATCTTGTTAATATCACTTAATCTCGTTTCGTTTAGTGAAGCAATGATGATGATAGATGTTACCTTATTTTAACACTTTCACTTTAAAATACTCTCTCACTCAGGGTAGAGGGTGTCGTTGAGGGTTTTCCCTCATCACATCAGCTTTTTTCTCTTTGCAAAACATTTTTCCTTCAACTTTTCTTTAACAATTGGAGCACATTCTCGAGTAATTATTTTCTACTGTATTTTTCACATTTTAAAATACGTACCCCAAAAACACAAATACCCACTCACAACACAATAGAATATCATTTCTTTCTCTTGTTTACTTTTCGGGACTATAGTGCCGAAGGGGAGAACTTTTTGTGGATCTTCTTTTTTCCCGTGAAGAAGGGTACCATAGTTTTGTGTTTCCCGCTAAGTAAAAGTGATTTACTACCCTCCACACCCTCTTACCTCATAACACAATACAACCTCTTCATTTGGACCCCACCCACCCCCAATTAACACAAAACATTCCCACTTCAAACGTTAACATGCAATACACATTTGTCGTTTACTTCTTCGGAAATCTAGCGAGCAACCAAACGGCGAGCCACCTTGGTGTGGTGGCGAGCGAACGGTGAGACGTGGCGGGGTGCCACGTCAGAAACGGCGAGCAAGGTCTTCACCATACCCCTTGCTCTTATACTTGTGTGTGGCCAGAAAATAAATTATGATATTATATACTGATAGACAAATTAGTATTTTACAATATTACATTACAAATTGTTTCTTATTACTGTTTTATACACGACTTAGGCACACAACCACTTGGTTATCACTTGAAAAATCCTGCGTACTATATTTGTTTGTTATTCGTCCTCAGGTTGTCTTTGGCATTGGCATTGACATTGACATGGATATATACGTCCTTAAGACTACTCCCAGTGATGGTGGCAATCAATCGTGAGGACTCACCTAATGCCGTGAGTGTTGCTAGCAATGTTTGAGGTCCGCGTAAGGGCAAAAACCAAGGCAACGAACGGTGAGATATTCACCTTATATGGAGTTGTGCTAAAGTAGGCTCCATTTAATGTTTTTACTATTTTTTATTTGGTTTGTTAGTATGTGATAACATCAAATAGTCCTGAATATTAAGTGTCAATTTCCCTCG
This sequence comes from Chrysanthemum makinoi, assembly GCA_910596185.1. Taxonomy (NCBI): domain Eukaryota; kingdom Viridiplantae; phylum Streptophyta; class Magnoliopsida; order Asterales; family Asteraceae; genus Chrysanthemum; species Chrysanthemum makinoi. The sequence goes on along the minus strand of OU343223.1, from coordinate 231,279,356 downwards.
ATAATGCTCGTATTTTATATCATTTATATTGATTTACGCTTGTTTTCCTCTATATTTCACTTTTAGATAAATTAAAAGCATTGGAGCTAAATAGAAGCGGATTTGGAGATTTTATAAGAGATTAATGATAGTATGCCCACTGTGATGAAGCTACGGTGTAACTTCTCTCTCATATTACGCCGTAGCTAACGCGTGACTCAGAAGGCCAGCTCAGCATAAGATTACGGGGTAACTCCCACTAAGGATTACGCCGTAACCCATTAGGTCAAAAGATGTTCCACGTCGCTATAAGCTACGCCGTAACTCCTTCCAACGATTACGGCGTAGTCATGTCATTTTTAACCTGTATTGAAGATACGGCATAACTCATCCCATGTGTTATGCCGTAACCAGCTATTACGAGAGCAATATTATGAAGATATTAAGGTTACGACGTAACTCTCAACTTAAGTTACGCCGTAACTAGATCTCGCCTATAAATACCAGCCCTAAATTCTGCTTTTCACATCATTCGCTCCACACCAAAAAGCAGAGAACGTGAGTAGGGGACCAAAGGCAGATCTTGAAGAGCATACTGTCATGACCCGCCTACTCGTCGTGATCATTTTCAAGTATGCTCGGGATTCTAGATTATTCCACACTTCTCTTGGAAGCTCTTAGATAATCTTGGAAGACTTTAGAAGATATTGGAAAGTGTAGGAAGCTCTAGAATGTCTTGGAAAGACTAGAACCTCATGGAAATTCTAGACTTCTCATGGAAGTATGTAGAACTTGTACATAGAAGTAATATAAATAGGGGATGCCTCATTTGTTCAAGGCATCCTTTGAATTTCACTTGTAATCAAAGCTTGTAAAGAGTTCTCTAATAAAACTAAGTGTTTCCATATTCCACTTGTATCCTTTCTTAGAAACTATCTTTCGTTGCATACATCGTTGAGTATTCGAGCAAGGCTGAGCTTAGTCGAGACTAAGTGCCGCACGGGAGATCTTGTAGAGACAAGTCCGTGACAAGTGGTATCAGAGCCAAGTTGATTCAAGGCGATGGTAAGCGAGACCGATAAGATTGGTGCTAGTGGAAGTGCGGTCATTAACGAGAGGCAAGGTCGCGATGACAAACGTCAAGACCCGAAGAAGAGAGGTGCGTCTAAGGACGTTATGTCGAGCTTTGATAAGAGATTGACGGGTGTTGAGACATCCGTGTCGGAGTTGAAGACCCAAGTTGAGGGCTTGGATGGTCTAGACACCGAGTTTATGACTAGAGACGGATAGCGAGTCTGGAAAAGTGGAGGTACCGAAGGAGATCGAGCGGGTTCTTGACGAGTTTAAGGACGTGATGCCCAAAGAGTTGCCCAAGAAACTACCACCTAGGAGGGAGGTGGATCATACCATCGAGTTGGAACCGGGTTCTAAGCCACCCGCCAAAGCCCCTTACCGAATGCCACCACCCGAGTTGGAGGAGTTGTGTAAACAACTCAAGGAGCTATTGGATGCGGGCTATGTACGACCCTCGAAAGCCCCATATGGTGCACCGGTGCTATTTCAAAGGAAGAAGGACGGATCCTTGAGGATGTGCATAGACTATCGGGCACTTAATAAGGTAACGATCAAGAACAAGTACCCGATTCCTCTTATTGCGGATTTATTTGATGAACTTGGAAAGGCGAGATACTTCTCCAAGATAGACTTGAGATCGGGGTACTAGCAAGTACGGATAGCGGAGGGAGACGAAGCTAAGACGACGTGCTTCACAAGGTATGGATCTTACGAGTTCTTAGTCATGCCCTTTGGCTTAATAAATGCTCCCGCTACATTTTGCACCCTTATGAATAAGCTATTTCACCCGTTTCTTGATAAGTTTGTGGTGGTATACTTGGACGATATCGTTGTTTATAGTCATACCTTGGAGGAGCATGTCTTACATTTGAAACAGGTGTTCCAAGTGCTGCGAGACAATGAACTTTATGTGAAGTTGGAGAAATGCTCTTTTGCCCAAGACGAAGTCGAGTTCTTGGGACACAAGATCAAAGACGGTGGATTGATGATGGACGGGGCAAAAGTAAAAGCTATCCAAGAGTGGGAACCACCAAGCAAGGTGACGGAGTTGAGATCTTTTCTTGGCTTGGTGAACTATTATCGAAGGTTCATCATGAGATATTCGGCAATAGCATTTCCCTTGACGGACCTATTGAAGAAGAACAAAGCTTGAATATGGGACGAAAAGTGCCAAGCGGCGTTCGAGAGTTTGAAGAAGGCGGTTATGGAAGAACCGGTGTTGAGACTACCGGATGTAACTATGCCTTTTGAGTTACACACGGATGCATCGAACTTTGCTATTGGAGGAGTTCTAATGTAAGAAGGACACCTGATCGCATTCAAGAGTCGGAAGCTAAATGAGACATAAAGGAAGTACACCGTGCGAGAGAAAGAAATGACGTCGATTGTGCATTGCTTGCGGATTTGGAGGCATTATTTGTTGGGTTCGAGATTCGTGATCAAGACGGATAACATTGCTACGAGTTACATTCAAACCCAAAAGAAGTTAAGTCCCAAGCAAGCTCGGTGGCAAGACTTCCTAGCCGAGTTCGACTATCACTTAGAGTACAAGCCGGGGAAGGCTAATGTGGTAGCCGACGCATTGAGTAGCAAAACAGAGTTTGCGGCAATCACCCAAGCACAATTCTTCCTCCAAGACCGAATCAAGGAAGGATTAGAACATGATCCTTTTCCCAAGAAGCTCGTGGCCTTAGCAAGAGAAGGAAAGACTCGAAGATTTTGGCTTAAAGGAGACATGTTGTTCACAAAAGGAGATCGGCTTTATGTACCTAAGTGGGGTGACCTTAGGCGTGCAATCTTGAAGGAGTGTCATGATTCGAAGTGGGCCGGTCATCCGGGGATCAAGAGGACGTTGGCATTAGTCGAAGGCATGTATTATTGGCCAAGGATGCAAGACGATGTAGAGACATTCGTGCAAACGTGCCTTATTTGCCAACAAGATAAGATAGAGCAAAAGAAGTCCGAAGGATTGTTGGAGCCACTACCGACGCCCAAGGGACCATGGGAAAGCGTTTCCATGGACTTTATCACATGCTTGCCGAATTCGGAAGAAAATGGGAGTATTATTGTGGTGGTCGATCGATTCTCGAAGTATGGAACTTTCATTGCCGCACCACCCGATGTTACCGCGGAAGAGACGGCTAAGCTTTTCTTTAGAAATGTGGTGAAGTATTGGGGAGTGCCACATGTGATCGTTAGTGATCGAGATCCAAGATTCACGGGGCGCTTTTGGACGAAGTTGTTCAAGATCATGGGAACGGATTTGAACTTCTCTACGAGTTTCCATCCTCAAACGGACGGGAAAACGGAGAGGGTGAACGCACTATTTGAGCTCTATCTTCGGCACTATGTGAGTGCCAACCAACATGATTGGGCTAAACTCCTTGACGTTGCTCAATTCTTGTACAACATGCAAAGGAGTGAAGCCACGGGGATGAGGCCTTTTGAGTTGGTCACGGGACGCCAACCATTGACTCCAAATGCCTTAGCCGCATCATACGAGGGGAGTAGCCCGACCGCTTACAAGACGATGAAGGAATGACACGAGCAAGCGGACTTGGCCTGGGCTTCGTTGGACAAAGCGGCTAAAAAGATGAAGAAGTGGGCGAACGGGAAGAGGAGACACGTCGAGTTCAAGGTCGGAGATCAAGTGATGGTGAAGCTCTTGCCTTAACAATTCAAATCACTAAGGAAGGTGCACAAAGGCTTGATACGAAGGTATGCAGGCCCTTTCCCGGTGATAGGACGTGCTGGAAAAGTTTCTTATCGACTTCAACTACCGCCCAAGTTGAAGATTCATCCGTCTTCCACGTAGCCTTCTCAAGCCTTATCATAAGGACGAGGAAGACTCGGAACGAGGGGTGTCCAAGCAGGCACCAACATCAGTTGTTACTTCATACGATCGAGAGATTGAGGAGATCTTGTCGGATCGTACGATACGGAGATGAGGAGTGCCAAGCTATAAGGAGTACTTGATCAAGTGGCGTAATTTGCCCGATAGCAAAGCAAGTTGGGAAGCCGAAGACTTGTTGTGGCAATTCGCGGACAAGATCAAGAAATATCACGAGGATGGCACGACGAGGACGTCGCGAGCTTAGGTAGGGGAGGATGTCACGACCCGCCTACTCGTGGTGATCATTTTCAAGTATGCTCGGGATTCTAGATTATTCCACACTTCTCTTGGAAGCTCTTGGATAATCTTGGAAGACTTTCGAAGATATTGGAAAGTGTAGGAAGCTCTAGAATGTCTTGGAAAGACTAGAACCTCATGGAAATTCTAGACTTCTCATGGAAGTATGTAGAACTTGTACATAGGAGTAGTATAAATAGGGGATGCCTCATTTGTTCAAGGCATCCTTTGAAGTTCACTTGTAATCAAAGCTTGTAAAGAGTTCTCTAATAAAACTAAGTGTTTCCATAATCCACTTGTATCCTTTCTTAGAAACTATCTTTCGTTGCATACATCATTGAGTATTCGAGCAAGGCTGAGCTTAGTCGAGACTAAGTGCTGCACGGGAGATCTTGTAGAGACAAGTCCGTGACAATACGGAGCCATCTCCAAGGGAGAAATCACTCCCTAATGATAAGCATTAGCGATTATCTTTTCTTTTACTTTCAATTCATGTATTTCATTATGTCAAACATTAAATTGGTTGTTTCTCTTAACATGATCGGCTAAGCACCTTTGGTGCTAGCCTAGTTATGATTCCTTAATTGTTGTGTTTATGTTTACATTGCTTCCGTATAATTGTTTCTAGTCTATGCATGCATAGTTTGTTGGTAGCTACCCTTGTTTCGGTAGTTTTGAATGGCGGTAGTGGCTAGTTACTTAGGAGATATGAATCTTGCATGTAGCGGAACTTAATGGCTTGGCTTATGGGACTAAAAACAACCGGACTTTCAAAGGTAGTAGTTTGATCTCCGGTGGAAGCGTTTGCTGATAGGTTAGGACGAACTGACCAAATGTTGTCCTAGCGACTTAAAACCCCACTTGAATCAATTGGAAGTAACTAGACGTGAACATAACATGATAAGATGAGTAACTAGGTTAGCACACTTTTCCCTTATTGATTACAACTCTCCCTTTATTTGCTTTCTTTCATTTCTTGCTTTATTAGTTAATTAATAATTTCAACCTTAAACAAATTAAAACCAGTGACTATTAGACTTAATTAGAATCCGCTCACATAGCTCTTGGGACGACCTCGGTTTTACCGATTACTACACTACACACGACTGGGTACACTTCCTGTTAGTGCATAGGGTGGACCATAGGTAAATGAGACACTTATAACTATTAAAACCTGGTCAGTAAAACCTGCATCAGTATGTGTGAGGGATTGGTGATCATTGTGAGTGAAAAGTGAAAGAGAGTGAAGAGAGAGAAAAATTATTTGTCGCTGAGTTGAAAGATGAAATGACATGACTGCTGGGAGTAGTCTAACAAAAGAAACTACGTCAATCATCTGCTTTAGAGACTTGGGAAAAAGGTATTATAAGGCTGGGCACACTAGTGACCCCAACGACCTTCATTTTTTCTGCAACATCAGTTTTTTCTCTTCAAAAATCTACACACGATTTTTTACCACATCAAGACGACCTACGTTACAAAAAACATACTTAAAAAAAATACATTTTAATTTAATTAAAACACACATACACGACCTTGGTCATCCACTCGACCAAAATATCCTACCGACCGACCACGACCGAATCATCGACATCAAGGCGACCAACCCCGACCGAAGGTCGACCCTTCCTAGTGCGCCCAGTCTAACTTTCTCGATCTGTTGTACGTCTCAAATCATATTTGATACTTGTGTCTCTTTTTGCATCTTGCTAGCTCCAGAACTCATTTTTTATTAAAAAGTTATATTCTTCTTAAAATTTGCAGAATGCTGACGCATGGCCCCTAGTCCCCTACAGCTTGTCAGGTGGAGCAAGGAGTGGTAGTCAAAAAAGGGGAACCTTAAATCATTGGAAAATACTTTTAGACCCTCCAAAAACATGACCTTAAATCAAACGAAAATAAAGTGGAACTAGTACATAAAAAATACAAGAAACTGATTTTTGGATGTGATCTTGAAAAGTGGCATAATGTGATGTAGATTTGAGGATAAAGAGAGTACATTGTCACACAGTCACACATATGTAACTTTATATATGTGATATTTTTTAGTACTCTTATAATAAAAACCTGCAAAAAAATACCACCAGATCAAAACTATATTTTCAATCAAACTGATGATCGAGAAATTCAGTGACGCACAACTATACAACTGGGTCTGGGTGTAATAGTAACTAAATTTATCATTGTCATCTCATCTTCACATTGGAATTCACTCATTCACCAAATAGCCGTAGTACTGACCACCAAATCAATCACACGAACATAAGCCACTTAAATACAAATCCACCCGCCAATACACTCATACACACAATAACTAAACTTCCGTTTGGCCAAACAGATGACCAAACAACCTCCAAAATTTGGTGATCACGCATCGTTAGATGGAGGCTTAACAATGGTCGACGTGTTATGAGGCTCTTCCACGCGTTATGGGAAACCTTATTACATTTAGTCTAACTATAACTACACGACACTAAAAACACATTGATCTGTACGAATGCGACAACCCAACCATCAAAGAAGAAACCCGTTATTTAATCCTAACACGAAAACAATCACTCGAGAGCAATCACCGAGTAAATAATATGAAAACGAAATGAATCCAACCATTACTTAACATTAAACAACTTCTAATAAAGAGGATGCTAGTTAATAATATGCAGAACGCTAACAACAGCTACCCAATTTGTAATCTACTAATGCAAAAAAGCAAAAAATCCATCTTACCAATTTTGCATACTTAAGAAAAAAAATTCAACAAAATCAGCACCTCAAAACATTCTGCCCATCTTCATGAGGCAGCTTTAATCCTAACACATTTTTATCTAAAGTTCTAAACTAGCAAGCATAAACATATCATTGTGGAGGAAAATTAAGATCAAGCTCAAGATTCTTTGATTTTGAACATTCGGAATAACCAGAACTGCTACTACAACCAACAGATGTCTCATATGACATATTCATATTATTGTGAATGTCATTTTTTGTCACTCCTGGATGATACGGAAACAAGGGTCCAGGAGGCGCCTGTCCACCAAAAGAATAACTCGAGAGTCTAAGCTCGAGTGCTTCTGGTGGAAGTGGAGCAGCAGGATGATACATAAACATGGGTCCAGCAGCCACGTGTCCACCAAAATAACTCGAGAACCTAAGCTCGAGTGCTTCTGATGGAAGTGCGGCTGCAGGACGATAGATAAACACAGGGTTTGTAAAGTTTGTATTGGCTTTGTTGCCACGAAGCTGGCGAGCTGCTGAATCATAAGCTAGAGCGGCTTGTTCGGCTGTATCAAAAGTACCAAGCCAAGTACGGGATGTTTTACTTGGATCTTTTATTTCAGCCGCGTAACGGCCCGAAGGACGCTTACGGACACCACGGTAGTGAGGTTCTACGGAGCCGTTAGCGGCTTCTGTTTTTTTGTCATGTTTAGAGCGGGAAGACATCTTGCGTGTGATTTTTTTTGTTGTATTTCGTGGCCTATGGAACAGGTTTTAGTACCTACACAAATTGTACATGTGAACATCTGAATATAAATTCAGGATACATCAAAGCCCTTTTTAGTTTCTAGTTTTTAAGGACTTCAACTATTCAAAAATGACATTTGCATCTCGTATTTATGTTTGTGACTAAATATGCACTCGTATGCTCGTTCTATTGACATTAAAATTTAGAGTAAATTGCAAACTCGATCCCTCTCATCTATCTATTTTAACAACACAAGTTAACGGTTTTTGTAGTTTACTCTAGTTTTTATTAGTATTCTTTCGGTCTCAGATAATTATCCACTAACAAAAAAAAACATAGTTTAGAAAGGAAAAAAACATTATACATAGCCCCTAAGAGCATTTACCGTGTATTATTCAATACAAAATATAATACATTGTCATATCACTACCATATGATCATTCAATATTTTATATAAAACTTTCACAATGCATTTAACTTTACACAATCTAATAAATTTTCATGTCATAATTTTATTTAATCGCAAAATGTTTATTATAAAAAACTGAAAATAATTTAAGATTTTCACATCTATAAATGCAATCTATATATTAAACACTAAAGATTTGAAACAAAGATATACATAAACAATTGTACGCATACCAGATTAGTTAGAGTGTGTAAACTTTGTTTGTGTTGACCAAAAATTATATCATTGAAAGTTATTGTTTGTTGGGATTTTATTATTATTTTTTTTATTTATTTTTCTTTTTTTGAAATAGGATAATTCCATATTTACCCCCACACACATCCAGTCCTGTCTACTTTCATAAGGTATTTTAAGGGCAAAAACCAACAGCATATACCAATTAACCATCCACCGACATGCCATAACCTGGAAATATCACTCGGGCGCTGATCGAATACGTGCACGATCATCCAGAACATGATGCTGGAAGCCATTTAAAGCAGAGTCAAGACCTTACCGGTGGTAACTGGAAGCTTGACCGTACCCAACCCGGCCACTTTAACACGACTATGGTTGTCAGAAACAACCTCATGGCCACTCAATGAGTGGGTAGTCCACAAACATGTCACTTGAGTCGCAAACACAGAAAATTGTAATCACAAAACCGAAACAACAAAGGATCTATTTCAGTAAAAATGAAAGGACAAATATATCAAATGCATGAGATGATACGTTTCAAAATGAGTTGCAACCAGATTTACGATAGTCGATAGGTTTGAAATCACATAGCATGAAGCTTATATTCTGCCAAAAATTATCCAATATTCGAAATTTTGTTGTGTAAATCACTTTCCGACATACCAATATCTAAACAACAAATACAAATGCTTCAAGATCTAAAAAAATTATAAACGCCAACTATAATCTCCATGATGAACTCTGATCACTATATATCCGAAGTCTAGGTAGTTACAAATATACTATAACATGTGCTCCCGCTGTTCTTTAAAGTGCTGTATGCCGCTCCGTAACCTGTGTCCAAAACCTGGTGAAAAATGCAAATGATTAATTATAACGTGTTAACTGTGTCAAGATTGCAAAAACCCGCAATTTATAAAACTTATTCTAAAGTCTATTACAATATTGAGGATTCCAGTTTGTAGGTCAAGTTTATTATTCGGGTACTTCCTACATAAACAGTGAATTTGCAAGTATAATCACAATCTATGTCGATGTGGATAGCTTATTTTCCTTCAACATCACTTGTCCTGATCGAGTCCTAACTACATATTGATAAGCAGAATTGGATAAGCAATCCCAAAACAGCCTTAACACAGTCTTATGTATTGCGCAAAGCAGAATAGAAGTTTTAATTATTAGTCCTAAAACCTGTGGTACATATGAAAACTGCAAATGGATATAATGTGTTAACCATGTCAAGATTGCAACATGGAATCTATAAAAAATTGTTCCACAGTCTATTACATCATGAGTAATCCAGTTTGAAGTATATTCGAATCGAAATAGTACTTCAGCATCATTTGTCCCACGTCGACATTAAGTTGCTTAAGGTTATGAGTAATGACATACAAACCCTCCAACTATTTTTACGGACGATATCAATACCTATAACTAACTACACGGCTGATGTGGTATGAAGTAAAGCATCGATTTGCTAAAACGGCTTATGTGCAGATGTCCTTTGGAAAGGCTAGTTGTGTTCGCACACCATTTTTTTAAGAGTGCCACACCAGTTGAAAAGGTCAAAAATCAGTGCATTGAATAACTACAAACTTAACAAAACAAACAACAACAAAAGCACATGAAAAGTCAGAAACAATACAAATACCGAGTAATACAAATTCACCTTTCTTCCTCAAATTTCCACTTTTTTACACACAAACTTTTGATACTAATCTCTCTCTATATACCCAGATTCATCAACTTCTTTTACTACTTATAACACCATGGCAGCCTCTGAACATCCGGCCTGCCTAACACCTCGGTCTTGCGCCATGTCAGCAGAAACACCGGAAGGAACCATCACCGTAGCAGAAACACCCAACACTATTCCGTCTCCCACCATCGTTATTAGCTCGAAAGTTGGCTGGAACGTTTGTGATTCCGGCATGGTTTAGAAATCCCACCCATAAATGGAAGGAGAACATAAAAAATATTTGTAGAAGATGGTGGTGGAAATGATGCGTAACATACTAGGGTTGGTCGGAGTTTGGTCGGAGGTTACCTAGTTTGGTTAGATATATTTATTGGTGATGGTGGTTAGAGAATGAGGATAGAGAATACGTATTTGTTAGTGAGAGAAAAAAAAAGTGATTTATAATTATAAAAATAATCGATATAAAATCAGTGCACTATCTTCTAGGTATTGGAAACTGGGAAAGATAGTATAAAATGCAAAAAAATATGTGACGGTGTGCAAACCATAGAACCCACTAGACCAGTAACTATCTAAACACCCTCCCTTAGTTAATGGCTAGTCTTGAATGGGATAGCTTGAAAAAACCGCTAGTGTGCATATGTCCTTTAAAAATAAGCTGTTACGATTTCAAGTGGTTAGTATTTTAATTTGTTTGTAGAGAATAAAAATTACTTATTCAAAATAACCTTAAATTGCACTCGCTACGTAATGATCATAAGCACAAAAGTGCGATAGCAAACCCAAACTCACTTAGAACTGTATTATCTATTAATATCAGGAAGCAAATTAGTAATTTTTGACAAGCAATCCAAAAACACCCCCTAAGTGATTCTATTCGGAACAACTTGTTTCAGTCACTATTAAAACACCGTCCCTTAAGTGACATCTGTTCAAAGCCAAGTTGCATTCACTACAAAATTTGGGACATTTGCTCACTAAAGCAAGTGTGAGCAAAAGATAAGAAAAGAGTTACTAAAAACTATTTTGTCAACTCCCACTAAAAATAAAACAGTCACTACTGAAGCCATCACTAAAAGTCTATCCTTACACTATATTACACTATATTTAGTAAGCAAAATGGTCAAATTTTTAGTGACTATTCTCTTTTAGTAAGCAAAGGGTGTCAATTTCTTTTACACCAAAGCCTATTTAAAATGTTTTAGCCACTTTTTTTAACAACTAACAGTGAGCAAAGGTTCACTTTTAGTGACTAAAATGATCAGTGAGTAAAGCTATTCATAAATGATACACTTTTTGTATCCCCAGCATATAGATTGTTTTACAAAACATTTTCCAGAATTGGGTTTTCCAGGTTCTAAACAAAATAATCTCATTCCTCAGCATATAGATCGTTTACGATAGATAAAAACATACGATAACACTTTTAAACTTTTTAAATCGTAATCGGATTTAAAATAGAAATACTACAATATCAACACACACAACAATCTCATATGTTTGAACAAACAAATCTGTTGCCTGGTTATGATTTACAGGAAATGAATATCTTCATATTTGCACGTGACATGACTCATCTAGCAACTGTCCTTGTCTTACTCCTCAAACTGTTACATCAGAAAGTAAAAACGAAAAGTATTAAGCAACTTAATATCGATTAAAACAAACAAATAGGACATAGAGAACAATTACAGGTTTATGTATGGAAATTATGACTTTAAAGATAAAGTTCCAGAATTTTATGTTTATCTATTTCGGGTAAAGTTCTTATCTTGTAAATACAAGTTACGGGACAACTTTCATATCAGCGATAAAACCGACCCATTTAAACTGAACGCAACCTTAAACCTAAACTGACCCATAGAACTAATAGCATGATATGGGTCACTTTTAGTAAAAACCTGTAACGGTTTATAAACTGACCCGTACTAATTGTTTATGCTAAACTAACCCATTCAAACTAATTTATACTAAACTCACCCATTATAAAATAAAGCAACCCAATTTGTCTCTGGAGTGAAACAGTTTAAACGAAGATGATGTGAACTTCGTAGTGTCAAATCACTTCCTTTTCCATCAAAAGTCAAATTCTAATATAACAGATTGTACCTAGTATATCTTTCACGTCGTATAAAGAAGAAATTTATATAATTTAAAAGAAGTACTTACTGAGAGGCCCACGGTCATGCTCAAAATAGCAATTTCGTTCTTCCCAGCCTTCAAAGAAACCGGACTCTTAAACTTGAAGGGTGAAACAGTACTGTTTCCAGCTCTGCTAGCTGAGAAGGACCAAGTAAACAGCAAAGAAGCTTACGTGAGGTAGGCCATAAGCATATAGGCCTCTAAACATACTATATGTAAGTTGAAATCCGCTGCCATAATTTTCGATTATAAGTCTCACCGTGTCATTGACTGCTACAATTATATCCTTCCTTGCTTTGGCAAATCTCTTTAATTGGCCCCCAATCATTTTAATTAACAAGGCATCGAGGATCAAAGAAAACGACATACCAAGCCTCTGCAATTTTGCAGCTACTAGCTCCCCTGTATGCAGATGATCTGCAAAACTTGAAGTGACCAGAAAACCTATTAGACTAACATACTGAGTGAAAATTTGAAAACTTCCCTACAATTTCTATGCCTTAATTAACAATAAAAAGTGCAAAAAAGGGACTAGTCCTCTTCACAAGATCAAACTATCTAACCTTTATATACTTGTCCTAAAGATGTTGCAGCCATAGGCTTTGGGCTGATGTCTGCAAAAAGTTGTGAGATAGGAGCACCCATGTGAGTTTATATAGAACGGATGGCAACCATAGTTGAAAATGGGGGTATTTGATCCTGGTAAACAAATATTAGAATGATGAGAGTGAATAAAAAGCTGAAGTACACTTGTTACAGGTTAAATAGTTATCAGGTCTGTACGATATACAGAAGGTAGAATATCTGGTCTTGTGCTTAAAGCTTGTCCAAGCTGCAAGTCAAAACAAAAGTTAATGAGGCTGCATTCTATTTAAATTAATCACCCATTCTACTTCAGTTTCTATCTGATTCCCCTTTACAGAAAGTTAACAAGACCTGCAACTTCTTACATCCAAGTAGAAGAGTACCTGTGAGTTTGCATAAGTCAGACCCTGAGGATACGAATTCTGATATGTAATGATGAGATTTATTATCTTAAAACCGTATAAGCAAAAGCACTTTGGATTATCCAAAACACTCCAAACTGCTTATCGGTTTGCAAAAGATAAGCAATCCCAAACACAATCTGAAACATCTTACTTTCCCTTCCTCTTCTAGCTTCTTGAGTTCTCCCATCTATTCATTATCGGTTCTCACATACAAAAGTGTTACAAATAGTTCAATATTACCATGGTTACCATACAAGCGATAAATTGCAAGAGAGGAAAAGAAATAAGGAGCTAAACTAAGCCATACACAAATAAAAATTGTCAAACTGGTTTTTCATGTTTCTGCAGTAGCTAATTAAGGGGTGTTTGGGATTGCATTTAACTAAATGGCCTCGTATAAACTACAAAAAGAATCATCAAAAGAATACTCGCACTACACGTTTTAAAATCACCAAATACCTATAAACTACAGATCGTTAACCTCTAAATTTCAGATTTCAAAACTAAATACAAACGAAAAAACTATCATAATCACTTAATCAGTAAGTAAGTTTAGTTCTTCAGGTTTAACAATCCTCATAACACGTTAATCTAAAAACACAAGCAAAGTTAAGAATAAATACCCATTATCACCATCGTTTTCCAGGCATAAGTTTGTCAATCAAAGTTAAGAATACATACCTCTGCATAAACTCCCACTTCAACAGCTATTTAGTGTTTGCCTCTGCTCCTCGAATCTATTTTAACATTGATTAAAGTATTGTGTAAGACGCATGCAACACATATCAATTTAAACATTAAATGTTTATGCACCCCCTAAGCTAACAACTAGCTAATCAACATAAAAGTTGATTTAAGAAAACCAAATACCATAACTGCGATTTTGAATTGCACGAGGTCGCTGAACAATGATCAGACACAACATCAATCATTATCTACCTGAATTCAATTAACATTAAGAAAAATACAAGCAAGCAACCAAACAAAATCAGATCTTTAAATGTGTATACATATGTACGATTATATATAAAACACCATGTATGTTAATCAGGTCCACGGGTTAGTTTGAGATTAAGCTGCGACTATAAGGTACTTATTATGTTTGATCAAGTTATGTAATACCTATTCTCACCTTGAAGCAGCTGTTTCTTATGGTAAGGTTATGATCAAGTGGATGCAGTTCCGCAACAGCTCATAAGAACATCAACAAATCTACCCACTGCAGAAGTTCAGGGATGGTCGACTCATCATGTTTTAACTAAAAAAAAAGTACGTCATAAGTGATAACTTCATGAAACAAGAATCGAGAAGACATCGAATAAAATAAAACCACATGAAAGGAAATGCTTATGGCGTTTACGTCTAAGAAGCAAGCTTAGTTTATTCATACTTTGAGAACCATCAAACAATATCCATCAAATATAATGATATGAAAGTGACTGCAGCCAATAAAGTAATGCTTACTTGGTTGAAGGCACGCAATAAGCTTCCGCTAACAGCACCATTTAGCTCCAACGGTCCATCCACATCATAATTTCCTAAAAAGAACTTTCATTATACAGCCCCTATCTTCAAAAACCGTTAAAAATGCATATAACGAGTATAACTTCTAGGCAATTAACCATCATTCTTTTTAAGACTCATTAATTACAATAATGATCTTCAGTATATACTCAACAATAACCTCAGAAACAACACAAAAAACGCCAAGAACTCCATAACCTTTTTTGGTAGCCCTGCAAGCATTCAAACAGAGCACCACAGAAAAGTCTTCAAAACACTGTTAGCTAGTTAATTACTATCCGAGTCAAGCTTTTGATAAGCTCTAAATTAACATCTATTATTGCACGAATACAAACTTAATGAGAAAGATGCATAGATTATCAAAAAGTTTCAATAATAATAGAAACTGAGAAGCACATAACCTGCTATTATGCAAACAACATCACTACAACAACTCATATATGAGCCGATACTTGATCCCTTACATTTTCCGACAAATTATACTCGAAGTACTTATTAGCACAATATTACGAGCACAATATTACAAACTTGATATGTAAATTCAACTTAACAACTTCGAAATCAACACATGATAATTTATGCAAATCAACATCACAACCAAAAATTAAAAAATATTTAGGTCAATAGAATTTAACAAGTGAATTAAATCACAAAATAAACCGATAAGCATAATAACTAGATAATTATTGAATTACTTGATCAAAATTCGAGCAATACCTGCAATAATTTGCAAATCTAATCAACGGTGAGATGATCGGTCACGGTGAGGATGATCGGTGACGGTGACGGCGATGATGATCGGAGACGATAACGGTAATGATGATCGGCGACGGTGAGGATGAGCGCAACGTGAAATGATCGGTGCCGATGAATCGTTAAGACGATTGAAGACGGTGAGAATGATCGGCGATGGTTAGATGATCGGAGACGGTGACGGTCACGGTGAGCGACGACAGTTACGGTTAAGGTGATCGGAGATGAGCGAGGGTGTGGATCGAGAGAGTTGTGTGTTTTTTTTACTTGTGTGTTTCTTTTTTCTAATTTTTTACTTGTGGATCGAGAGATGAGTAAATGAAATAGATATGTGTTGTATTAATTTTTATCTTATTATTTTGAATCGGTGACTTTTATATATTTTATACTTTTTAGTAAGCAAAAGTTTTAATGATTTGGTGACTTTTATATTTTTAGTAGGCAAAAGTTTTAGTCACCATATGTCATAAATTTTGTAGTGATTGTTAAAACTTAAGAGAAACGACTTCAAATGTTGCGTTCTTTTCAGTACTACCCAACCCCTATTCGACCCATCAAATTTATTTTTGCCATTTGTTTAGCTTTGAGGAGAGCATATTGACGTACAATTGATGGTGCAACCGTGCAACTTACAATCAAATTCTGAATGTAGCTATTTTCTGAGAATACAATATGATATTTACATATACAAAGCCCTGAGATATACGAACCATATATGCTACTGCAATTTTAAAGTGTCCTAATCCAGAACTACATTCAAGAAAGGTTGAAACACATAAAATTTGATTGATACTTGCCATATATATCATATATATATATATAGGCAAGCAGATCAAAGCGAAAACGGCTCCAACATGTTTACAAGTGAGGAGATAGCTTTACTAAAACCGCTTATGTGCATAATTGGATAAGCAATCCCAAAACAGCCTAACAAGAGTTGTATGTAAAGTGTTACCGATACCCAAAAAGGCACATAGCGCGCAGATAAGAAGCAGTCCCCAAAAGACACAAACGCAAACATAAACACCAGGAGTCATAATAAGCAATTGTAATAAGCAATGATCCGAAAACAAGTAACTAGACCCCCATTTTTGTGTGCTGTAAGTTTAGAGAAAGTATACCACTAATCCTCCATGTTGTCGTCGTCCACATGTACGACGCCAGACTGAGCATCACCTACGTCATCGCCTCCGCCAGCTACAGCGCCACCATCACCACCATTACCTGCATTACCATCTCCACCACCACCGCCAGCACCTGGTAAAAGCTCAATAAGCCAGTCCTCGTAACCAAGTATCATCAGTAATTGTTGGAAATGTATATATTTACAAATACGTAAATGTCCGGATTCGAACTCGTGACCATGGGATTGCACACATTAGCGAATGAGAATTAAAGTTAAATAATTAATGTTAATGTTTACGATTAATTATTGCACATAAAGTCCGTTTAACGATCGTTAAGTATTTAACGAAAAAATGACTAACGACCGTTAAATGAAAAGAGAATGACTAGTAATGGAAAATCTTGAAATTAAAAAGTTTTGGGTTTTCTCTTGGGCTTGCATGATGGCCGGCCAAGGGGGCTTCTCCAAAGCCCTAATCCCTAACTTGTTTTTCAAGATTTCCATTCACTATATAAACAAGGCTAGGTTCTAGAGTTTTTCATAACTTTGTGCATTGAATTAACCCTAGATCTCTCCTCTCCTCTCTCTTGCAAATCTCGGCCGAACACCCCCCTTGTTAGGGAGTTTGGTTTCGTTTTTTCTTAAAACAAGGACTTGTGTTAGATCTAGCAATCGCTTGATTCGTTGGTTAATTCGTGTGTACAAGAACGTGGTTGTAAGACACTATTCTTACACCAATTGGTTTGAGTTGTAAAACGGTAAGGGACAACTCGTTAAACCATTTCTTTGTTTTGTTCAAGAGATCTGACATTCGCAAGAGATACGTTACGCATACTTTCAGTTAATTATTTATTTGTTATGATCTTTAGTCTTCCGCTGTGTACTCTTGACGTCTACATGTTATTATTGTATGTCATGTATTATAAACTCAACAGTGGTTTCAGAGCCAGGTTTAACAAGTAATTAATTACTAAAACACATAAATAAAATAAACATGTTGTGTTATTATTTGTATGCGTAGATCTAGGGTTTGCAAAACCTAAACCCTAATTTTAGGGGGGCGTTTTTTTTGGGTAAAGGGGAGTAATCCTGCACCCTGGTAAATATATTAACCAAAGAAACGTTTAAGTACAATGGATATGAGTGAAATCCCATATCTCAGCCCGTTACATAGGCATAAAGCTTACATAACAAGATACTTCCTATTTTCTAAACAAGAAAACAAACCACTACTCAAAAGATAACATAGGACATAACGAAAGAAAATTACTTCCTAGGACCTTGAAGCTTGGTGCCATACATGGCATTAAAGGCATCCAAATTCCCAAGAAGATCATAAACTTGCTTCGCATAGTCATCGTAATCATAGTCATCATACTAACCTTCAAACTCTTGGCCACCACCACCGAATAGATTAGCTGACTCATCAAATGGGTTAGCAACCACCTCATCATCCGAATCAGAAACCACGATCTCTCCCACTTTAGAAAAAGGATTAACTCTCTTAGTAGAAGAGGCGGGTGGATTACAAGAATCGCTAGTATTAGGAGCCACACCCGACTCCATCTCTTTCAAATCACTCACAAGGGGTTCTTGTGATGCAGTACCTATCTTAGTAGACTTATCTTCATTAACTTCCATTATACGACCAGAATCCACATCCTCGTTGGTGTCATTACAAGGAATACCAAACGCATCAGTATATTCCATATTAAGAGCATCAAACTTGTTAGATGTAGAGATCTTTGTTCCACTCGAACTAGCCACATCAGAAGCATTCTTATTAGTGACTTCTACTTTCTTAGGATCAGTAGGAGTCTTTTTGGGTTGATACTGAAACTGCTTACCCACAACAGGTTTATTAAACCCACCTTGACCCGGAATAGTAGACCCACCTTGCTTTCCCTTCTTCTTGTAATTAACCGTCTTGAAACCATCATTAACGCACTTAGTAGGCTGAGTAGGAGGAGGTTCAACAACATTAGGACATTCAATAAGAGTATGACCAAAGATATTACATTTATCACAATGAGGTGGTTTCCACTCATATTCAACCCGTATCTTCTCAATAGTCGAACCCGACCCATCAAGTAACGGTATCTCAACAGTAAGGCTGTCCCAAGGGGGGGGGGTTGTAAACTAAAGTTTTAATTGGATTAGAAACCCTAGGATGCATGCAATTTATGTATATTGCGTAACTCTGTTTAATTGCATTAATTGTTAAGTGTAATTTTATGTCCATGATAATTATCTGCATGTTTTATCATGGATCTGCTTTTATTGTATGTCTTTCTTGTTTAAGTGATATACACTAAATTATGATAGATCTAAAATTGGGGAAGACCTCAATCATTATTAATTTAATCAATTATGTGCTATGTGGTATGTATTTAATTTTGACTTACGCAATCGATGAATCGATGCATGTGGCTCACCTTGTACATAGATGAAAACGGGTGAAAGTCTTAATTAAATATGTGCATATTGACAGATCTATAATTGATTATTAATAGGATTTATCAAAAGGTTTGCATGTGGCTATTTGATATGCATGACTTTTATTTGTTATGCATTCATTGTTTATATGTTTATTTTTTAAATACTTGCTTGTTTGTTTTGTGTAACAAGGGTATTTTTACAAGAAAAATAAACTGACCTAAACAATGGTGTAACATGTATTTTTAAGCATAGTAATCATAATCGTTTAATTTATTGGTGACTTTGGTACAAATGGTCTGAACGGCTCACCCATGAGAATGAACTATAAAGGGGTTAATAAAGAAGTGCGCACAGTCACACTGAAAGGATGTCTAAGGTTATGCTTTTGCGCTTACCTGGTCCTCTGCCCCCTGTAAGTTCGAATGGAGCTACTTAGTAAGCCATAAAATGTTCAAGCTCATCTTAAGGGCGAATTAGTTTTAATTCCATGCGCCATTTCGGTGGCAATTACCCCGAAACACTAAGTGTTTACACTTATGCAAAAGTATGGTATAATCGATGATAATTAACACTAAATTCCTTGATTGGTGAATCCAATACCTCAATTAAAGTTTGATGATGAAAAGCTTATACATTAAAACAAGATATAAATGTTTTAATAAAAACTATGTTACGAAGATGAATGCATGACATCTTTGTACATATTTGATTTGAAATCAAAATTATTACCCTTTAATTTAAGTTATATGCCATCCAACGAAACGAAAACACCTAAGATTACTTTTTATTTGCGTGAGATCGTGACTTAGATCTTAATCGAAGGGTAAAATGTCCACGTGTCGTGAGAACGGGCATGGACGATTTTGCAGTTTCTTAAGTTGGACAACTTAATTGAGTTTTGTAGTGAGAACTGGCAACTCAAGGCATAAGATGGGGATAAAACATGTTTACATGGCAATTGATATTGGCTAAATGTAAATCCCATAAATCTAGGAATTGCAATTTGAAAATTGGCAATTGAGGTTCGACTCGTACCATTTTGAATAATTTCATTACTAGCAGATCAACTGATGTGATGAAACTATGTCAATTTGGATCCTAGTTTTCAAGTAAAAATTGAATGGAGCTACTTAGTAAGCCATAAAATGTTCAAGCTCATCTTAAGGGCGAATTAGTTTTAATTCCATGCGCCATTTCGGTGGCAATTACCCCG
Source organism: Chrysanthemum makinoi (assembly GCA_910596185.1). Lineage (NCBI taxonomy): Eukaryota > Viridiplantae > Streptophyta > Magnoliopsida > Asterales > Asteraceae > Chrysanthemum > Chrysanthemum makinoi. Next base: position 231,259,179 of record OU343223.1, on the reverse strand, counting down.
AAACACTAAGTGTTTACACTTATGCAAAAGTACGGTATAATCGATGATAATTAACACTAAATTCCTTGATTGGTGAATCCAATACCTCAATTAAAGTTTGATGATGAAAAGCTTATACATTAAAACAAGATATAAATGTTTTAATAAAAACTATGTTACGAAGATGAATGCATGACATCTTTGTACATATTTGATTTGAAATCAAAATTATTACCCTTTAATTTAAGTTATATGCCATCCAACGAAACGAAAACACCTAAGATTACTTTTTATTTGCGTGAGATCGTGACTTAGATCTTAATCGAAGGGTAAAATGTCCACGTGTCGTGAGAACGGGCATGGACGATTTTGCAGTTTCTTAAGTTGGACAACTTAATTGAGTTTTGTAGTGAGAACTGGCAACTCAAGGCATAAGATGGGGATAAAACATGTTTACATGGCAATTGATATTGGCTAAATGTAAATCCCATAAATCTAGGAATTGCAATTTGAAAATTGGCAATTGAGGTTCGACTCGTACCATTTTGAATAATTTCATTACTAGCAGATCAACTGATGTGATGAAACTATGTCAATTTGGATCCTAGTTTTCAAGTAAAAATTAAATGGTTATATGTTTATGAACCATGGGTATTTAATTTTCTTGAAAAGGTTAATTATCGAAAATACTAAAATTGAATTTTGTAATTCTTTTGAATGTATAAATGCAACATTTAACCGTAAACAAGGTTTAGTCTTTGATCAGTAAATTGATCCATTCTGCTTTCAACCAAATGTTTGATTGAGAATAATTTACCGAAAAGAAAAACAAAGTCTCTTTTCCATGGGAGAAGAATGAGACTCAATCCTATTCCTTTTCATGAATGAGAAAGGTATAATAGAAACATTTGAATTGTCTAAATTCTAAAGTAACTCATAGAAATGAATGGCACATCTTATTTTCCATAAAGATTTCATTACCCTCATTTGGTGAATGAATCCTTTTGTAACAAACATGACGTTTGGTTAACTGGAAAACATGTATATGAGTTACTAAATTAGAAGTTAGACTATTTACCGCGAAAATTGGTAAAAGGCAAACTAGCATTATTTATCTAGTTGTTTTGCTTTAACCTTTAAATGTGCTACAAACCATTATGGGCATGGTAGGCCTGTTAAGGAAGAAATTGCATACCAAATTTTTCGAGTTAATAACATTGATGGATATTCCATTATTCATAAAGTAGAATACACCTTTTAGTACCTTAGTAATGATTACGTATGGTTCTTTAAAGGTGTAAGAAAGTAAAAAAGCAAGCAAGTTATTTTCACTGGTTATGAAACACTTACAATGTTGTCAAATTCAGTGGGAGCATTTGTGTTGCATTACTGAATAAGAAGTTGTTATAATGATTTCTAATTCAGTGGGAGCTACAAGCTTTGTTTCCTGTGTAGTAATCCAAATTATCTCTTGAATATCATGTAGATAATTACTTTCCAATTGTAGGCACTTATGTTTTTTAAGGATTGTCATGTGCGTTTCCTTACAAATATATATAGTCCTATATCTACTAGTTATATCTATGACACAAATCATATTAATTAAATAAACGAACGTGTATCGTGTTGTTTATATGATACATGATGTTGTTCCATGCACAAGTGGGAGAAATATTTATTGTGTGCAAGGTACAACGCATATTAATATGATTTAAATGGATTCTCTTGACTGTAAAGTAAGAGAATAACGTTCTAATAGGAAGTATACATTTAAATATGTATGATTGCCCTATTAAGAACATGTGTCAAGATGATAACAAAGACTACTTTATTTTAAATATTTATGTCATTCAATATTTAAGAAACATTTGTAGTTACAATTTATGTTACGTGAGAACGTGAACTAGATTGTAGCCCAAGGTAAAATACCCACGTGTCGTGAGAACGAGCATGGATGATTTTGCAGTTTCTTACGTTGAACATTTCATGGAATGACATAATTAAATGAAGTAATCTAATACTACTTTGAATTTAAGTATTCGTTGAATGACTTAAACATATGTAGTAAATATTAACTTGAAATATTAATTGAAACCTGAGGTGGTGTTCATAATTACTTTAATTATAAATGTTTATGATTTTGTAAAGTCACAAACATGAAGTCTTTTAAAGACTTACAATATAAAGTAAGACGTTAACTTGCTATGTTTTAAGACATATGCATGAAGTTAATGAGTTGATCAAATGACTTATAACGTATAGTGGGATTATAACTGATATGTCTTTTGACTTGGTCAAAAATACTTGTGTTATAATGCATGCAATTGACTTGGTAATTCTATTGTACCATTAAGTTTTACTTTGTTGGTAAATAGGTAAGCCAAAGTGTAGATGGTTATCTTAAATATTGTTAGATTTTCTTACAATATTAATTCTAAGAAAATACCATAGTTTTATGGTATGTTCAGTTAGAAGAATCAAAATCTGTTGGCATATTTGATTCAAGATAACTATAGTTTCTTCCACATGTTATCCAGGTTAGTAGATTGAGTATAGACTGAATATACTCAATAAGACTCCAACCTAGAAGATTAATAAGACACCATTTTTATGGAATGTGATGAATCACATTAAGTCTTATAATGAAGTTCTGAATTTGTTAAACTACTTGTAAAGTGGGTTGTAGTTGTAATATCTCAAAAGAGAACAATGTATTGTTGCTCTACTTGCTAAACTATTTAAAGATAATCTTTAAATTGTTAAAGGCAAGTGGGAGTTTTGTTTAGATCTTGAAAGATTGAATTACAAAATACATAATCTTCTAAAATGCACTAGCAAATATCATGATGAGGCTAAACATGTATATGATAGACCTCAATATGATGGAATTGTCATTCATAGATCCGCAAGGATATCTCAGATATTTAATATGTTGAGGAATATGAGTTACAGGATCATGGTAAGCCTGTTAATCATAATGATGATTTTACCAAATGTTGAATTGTGGTAAATCAATCATACTATGAATGTAGAGATGCTGTCCATAGAGATAATCAACTTTAGATATTTGGTTTATCTTAATGAGTTTCTTCAAAGAATGGAAACCCTAGTGGTTTTAATCTTTGTGTAGGAATCATATAGACAATATTGTACACATATTTAATGCATGTCTAGTGACAATAATATTAATCATACTTAATCAAATTAACTATGATTGAATATTCTTTTCTAGATACATTAAATAGAAGTATAAAGATTATAATTGTCATACTTAGTTTCATTGATATGAAATTTTGACAATGAATATCAAAACTCTTTGTTGTGGAATTACTTTTGCGAGGACGATGAGTAATACAAAGTAGTTTTATAAATTCAAATAATCTTTGAATATGTACAGACTGCAAGAATCCATGAATGTATATATGCATGCATCTAGGAGATGATTCTTATGTTTAATATTAAATCCATGTTTGATTTAATAATTAAAATAAGATTGCTCATAAGTATTCCTGAAAGCTAGTGGGAGTATTATTTATTTTTCTTAAATCTTATATGTTGTATGGGCAACTACATTCCACTTAAATTAAGTTTTAGTTGGGAATGAAACTTCGTTTGTAAGATTTGGAAATAATATATACAACCTTGGAATATATGTTAATTATTATAAACATATGCGGTAAATAAATGAGTCAAATAGAACATGATGAATACATATCTTTGACAAGATAGATGAGATCTTAAAGTTTAACTTGAAGATTCATCATGAACATCATCTTGTGTATAAGATTGTTGTGTCATGCTTGATTACAAGATGATTTGACAACATTGAAAGTTGTTAGTGTAATCAATATTTTAAAAGGAATATGTTTGGATTTAGAATCACATTCCACAGTCTGGAGATGCTCCTAGATTCTATGGATGATTATATGAAAATTGTTTCATAATTGTCATTGCCAACAAACTTGAGTTTTGGTAAGCACCAACATTACACTATAACTGTTCAAAGTTTACGGATGTTTAAAGAGCATATTGTTGTACACAATGATGCTAGTATAATTGAGATGACACTCAATTCTAGTCACGGTATCCTTGATGATGACCATGTTGACTAGTTATGCTCAACTAAGAGCATAGTTTCATTATACATTAAAGAATAAAGAATACTTTAAACTTTAAAAGTTTTGAAAGATGATTGTCATATAAAGGTGGTTCAGGTTGTCATGCACCTTATGGAATGATATGACAATATCAAGATATGTGTAAACACATACAAGAAATTCACTTATTGAATTTTTGAAATAAGTATTCTCAAAATTCCTATAGATCAAAGTTAGTTGAAATTATGCCTTGTCAACAAGTATGATTTTCATGACTTGTGGCAAAATTCATTAACTAGTATTATCATGCATTGATCTATTTAGTATTGAGATAAAGGATGTTAAACAATTATTATTTATAATGAATTAAAGTACGGTATACGTTTAATTTCATTTATAATATTGTGTCATGTATTTGCATGTTTAAATCCTTGAATAACTTAAGTTATTCTAAATAGTCCGTTGTCGATCAATAACATGGGAATGATATTGAATTAAGACAAATCTGAGTATTAGTTAGAATATACTTGAAAGTATATTGATGCGTAGCATGACTAATTTCAGATGATATTTAAATGGATTGAGTATAGGACTTATCCCACCCACAAGATGATACTTTATGGGTCTTTTTCATTAAGTATATCATGAATATTTATCCTCTGACTTGAGATACCAGAGATATGTCATGGATGTAGTGCATTTCTGTGAAGCAATCTAACGCTATACGTAACTGGTAGTTATAAGGGTTGTTTTCAGAAGTGTTGCGAAATCTGTGAATCCTGCTTGTAGTCAAAATAGGATTTGTTTCCTTCAAATTTATTTTGAAGTATAATACTGTTGGGCCCCTCGTAGGGTTGTTAAGATGTTTGCATGGCCATTCCCAAGGTCTTCTAGAATATGTTCAGAAGAACTGGTAATCTTGATCAATCACATAAAGCGAGAAATAGAATAGTTAATTAAGAAATGAGTGAGATCCATATTCTTATTAACATGGTATTAGAAACAAAAGGATGAATATGATGATGAATCATAAAAACTTGGTTTTTCACTAGAAAACCATACACGAGTTGTACCGGGGGCATTGGCGTGTTGCTAGACGCTAACCAATGTCATTTCACGTTTTGTAAACATATCCAAGTGGGAGCTGTTGGAAATGTATATATTTAAAAATATGTAAATGTCCGGATTCGAACTCGTGACCATGGGATTGCACACATTAGCGAATGAGAATTAAAGTTAAATAATTAATGTTAATGTTTACGATTAATTATTGCACATAAAGTCCGTTTAACGATCGTTAAGTATTTAACGGAAAAATGACTAACGACCCTTAAATGAAAAGAGAAGGACTAGTAATGGAAAATCTTGGAATTAAAAAGTTTTGGGTTTTCTCTTGGGCTTGCATGATGGCCGGCCAAGGGGGCTTCTCCAAGCCCTAATCCCTAACTTGTTTTTCAAGATTTCCATTCACTATATAAACAAGGCTAGGTTCTAGGGTTTTTCGTAACTTTGTGCATTGAATTAACCCTAGATCTCTCCTCTCCTCTCTCTTGCAAATCTCGGCCGAACACCCCTTGTTAGGGAGTTTGGTTTCGTTTTTCTTAAAACGAGGACTTGTGTTAGATCTAGCAATCGCTTGATTCGTTGGTTAATTCGTGTATACAAGAACGTGGTTGTAAGACATTATTCTTACACCAATTGGTTTGAGTTGTAAAACGGTAAGGGACAACTCGTTAAACCATTTCTTTGTTTTGTTCAAGAGATCTGACATTCGCAAGAGGTACGTTACGCATACTTTCAGTTAATTATTTATTTGTTATGATCTTTAGTCTTCCGCTGTGTACTCTTGACGTCTACATGTTATTATTGTATGTCATGTATTATAAACTCAACAGTGGTTTCAGAGCCAGGTTTAACAAGTAATTAATTATCAAAACACATAAATAAAATAAACATGTTGTGTTATTATTTGTATGTGTAGATCTAGGGTTTGCAAAACCTAAACCCTAATTTGGGGGCGTTGATGCCCTAATTAGGGTTTTGTAAACTAAAGTTTTAATTGGATTAGAAACCCTAGGATGCATGCAATTTATGTGTATCGCTGTAACTCGTTTAATTGCATTAATTATTAAGTGTAATTTTATGTCCATGATAATTATCTGCATGTTTTATCATGGATCTGCTTTTATTGTATGTCTTTCTTGTTTAAGTGATATACACTAAATTATGATAGATCTAAAATTGGGGAATACCTCAATCATTATTAATTTAATCAATTATGTGCTATGTGGTATGTATTTAATTTTGACTTACGCAATCGATGAATCGATGCATGTGGCTCACCTTGGGTTAATCACCATCGACCCACTCTGACCCATCACAACCCACTATGACCCGGTCAACGAAAGTCAACCAATGAAAGTCAGACTTTAAAAAGTCAACAGAAGCAGTAATAAAAACGGTGTAGGACCTTACTTTTATCAACCTTATCACAAACCCAACACAAATACCACGTTAACACAAACACAAACGTTATGCTTAGAAAGAATAAGAAGAAATGAAAGATTGTGAGTTGAATATGAATTCGTATGTATGTTTAGAGAGATAAAGGAAAGAAGATGAAAACAATATTTCATATGAAAACACACACAAAACACACTCAAGCACACCCCTCAAATGAGACTTTGAGGGGTATTTATAGTTCCTTACAACAATACCCTAATGGGCTTGGCAAGGGCCACGAATTGGACTTGGATTGGGCTTGGGATACATAAGCTTATAAACGGCTAGCATACTTATCTTTTTAACCAATTAGCTTAGCCCAATCCACGAGCCCGATGAATATTCTAGCACGATATCTAACACACGTTACAAAGTTCCTAAGTGTGAATGACCATCACTTCTAATAAAACTATTAAGGCTAACAATCTCCCCTAAGGGGTGGTCATTCAAATGATGCTCCACTTGATTAGGTCTTTACTTTTCTCGAGCTTGAACTTTATGTATAGATATAGAATAGTCTTGATTCTTTGTTCCTTCATGCTTTGTGATCAGAGAATGTGGTTGTCCCCGTTGTCAACTTCGTTGGTTAGGTGTCTCCACGCCTTTTTCCACCATGCTCACACTTCTATTTGACTTTGAGTTTCCAATGATGAAGTTCTCGAGTCTTTACACTTTGTAGATTCTTTGACATTGACGAAGAATCATCTTTAACTTTGAGTTGCCTTTGATTTTGATGAGAACTTTCATGTGTTGTTGGTATGAGCATGTGTAGAATCAGACGATCAATCCGCCCGGAGCTTCCATAAGAAGAAACATAAAACAAGGTTAGTAATAAGCGGATTCCGGCACTTACAAGTTTGAATTTCGAGGGTGTTAACAGGATAGTGTGAAAACACATCTCTAATTCTCACAAAGGCCGTTCTCAACCGAGTCCCACAAGTGAGATAACGCTGCATAAACGGGTACATCTACAGTCGTGATGAGTCGCCGAGGTACACCAAGCATCACCCCACGATCAGACCGTTTGAGACACCTTGCCGTAATCCACGAAGAATTACCGGTGACCGCTGGTCGGGCTGCTTGATGTTGACCTGGCAGAATTTCCATTCAATCACCGAGGATCACAATTGTGAAACCTCCATAAATGTTCTGGCAGACTAAGATCTGCAGAGGACTCTAGAATATAACACTTGTGTCCTTATTGATGAACAACAAGCGATGTCATGTCAAGTGTTCCTATGAGATCTTTTGATGAATCTCATGGCTCTAGACTCAATTAGCTGCTTTTGGTTTTCCTGAGCGGAGACTAGGGAGAGGGTCTCCTTCAATACCAACGATCTCTAAGAGAAAGTCGATAGATTATGTAGGGTTCCCAATGAGAATGAAACAAATCCTTTTAAGAGGAATTGAGTGGCTAGAAGGTTTAGTGCATCATCCACGGGTCCATGACGTCTTTGTCTTCAATACCAGCATCCTAAGTGACAACCAAGAGTGATGAATGAACCCTTTCTGCCCTAAGGTTGAATATGGAGGGCTATTTCTTTTCACCCTTACTTTTACTTTTCTTTTTAATTCTTCAACCCCTTCTTTCTCCTTTCTCACATTACTCCTTTTTCAATCATTCCTAAGGACTTCTAGTTCTAAACTATTTGTGATGTCCTTGGTTAGATCCCTCCCTCTGGCGGATCATGACGGATTTCCTATCTTTAGTCACCTTATAACTCCATGACTGTCCTATTGTTGCCATAAAACCATTTTTCTTGAAAATCTCACAGAGTGTTTATGATTGAAAACATGTTTGGAACACTCTGAGAGTTTTATATTTGCATAAACACTCCCCCTTCACATGTGCTTATAAGTATTGACAGAAATCTGCACAGAGAGGGTAGAGTTCGCACTTTTGAATTGATCAACTTTCAATAGACAATACCGATTCGAGACACGTTTACATCACTAGTGAACTAGCTTGAAATTATTACCCCTACCGTCTAGTCCAAAGAAAGTTTCTAATGGTACATATAATGACTTAGATTCCCGTCAATTCATTGGTTTCGTCGAGTCGAGTCGAGCTCATTTTGTGATTCAAACAACGATCATTAAACTTTTTGATCACATTTTAATCACGTTTCTCCCCCTCAAAAATAGCATATCCATGATGTTTTTGAAACAAAATGATTAAAAGATATGTTTTCGAAAGCATTTGAGAGAAACCGATTTAGCATGAATTTTGGAACAACTTTGGTTTAATACTCCCCCTTAAAGAAAGCATATTTTTCATACAGAAAATTTAGAATCAATTAAGGGTTTAGAAGGAGTTATCTTGGTACCAAATGTGAGAAATTTTGAAAAATCTTTTTGAAAACTTTCGAATCAATGGTACGCAAGATGAGAAGAAGATTTTGAAAATCTTTTGAAGATATTTAGAGAAAAAAAAATTTATCTTCATTTGTTTTTAGGATGAGTGCTCGAGAAATATGAAAATCGATTTTGCTTAGCACTTTCCTTTCTTTAAAGATCGGGTTGCAAGCTGAAATACTTACAAGCCATTATATTTTTAGGAATAGTGCTTGAAAAATATTTAAAACCTTTGTTTTGATTAAGCACATTCCTTTCTTTGAAGCGGGGGTCCTGAACTGATGTGTTCAGAAGCCATTATGTTGAAGTCCGGGTTTCGTACTGAAGTATACGAAAGCCATTTTTTTGAAAATTTTTTAGAAACGACATGTTTTGAAAAACATTAAAGAACTCTCGCTCAAGCATCCTGCATGTCCGTATCATCATTGAATGAAATTTTAGAAACGCTGCATATCGGATTATAAGACATGTCGTGAGAAGAATATTTTTGGATTTTTAATTTTATAATGTTTTTGTATTTTTTGAAAGTTTTATATTTTTATATTTTGCTTTTGTTGGTTTTTCAAATTTTGTGTTTTTCTTTTTGAAAATATTTACTAAGAATGAAAGAAGATTAAGTCATGTCATGTAAAAGTGGAGTTAAGAGTGGAACTAGAAAAGGATTTCCATATATTTGAAATTGGCATAAAGTTCTTCTTTACCACATGGGGTGTATGAATCTTCAACACTTTTACAAGTACCTGCATCCACAGAAGAAGAATTTTCACAAATAACAGTGTTAGAAGTACGTGTTTCCTCACGGTGAGGGTGATCACTAGCAACGGTTGTAGTGGTTTTGACTTCCTTAACTTGATGAGTTTCACTATTATCCTGTGGTGCAAGTATCAAAAATCTTTCCGAATCCATCTAAGACCAACTTGGTTGAAAACTTTTCCTGTAGGTTTCCACCTAAGGTAAGATCTAGAGTTGTTTTCTTTTCGTGATGCAGCGGAAGACTCATTTTTAGAAAAACTACATCCTGAAATGATCGTCCTATTAGGTGTCTTTTTGTTTGTCGTTTTATCAACGGGCTTGTTTCTATTTGGTGTCTTAGTGGATTGTGCCTTGGCACGAGAATTATCTTTCTTGAGATATTGTGAGACACATGCATCATGATTAGTTGAAAAGACACATTTTTACATGTAGTACGCACAAATTCAATGTTCTTGTTTAAAATGCAGCTTTAACTTTGTCACTACAGTCTTTTGGAAATTGATTCTTGTTCTAAAAAGACTTAGAATTCCTAGTGTTGTTTTCTAAGGGCATAGCATTTTCTTTTGCTAAACTACTTTAGATGCAAGCCAATCCCTAATCTTATGTAGAGTGTTCCTAGGTAATGGGTTACTACTACTAGCAGTGCCTTGAAATCTTGTAGAATTCATCACCCTAGATGTTGCACCTAGAATTCCGTCTTTTTAAGTCTGTGCCTTTTTCCTAGCTTCTTCTAGATAGTGATTGTTGACCATGTCGTTAGAACCGACAGATTCTTTAACTGGATTTTTGGTCACATTCCGTGTACTATTCTAGAAATGCTGTGTAATCACATTTGGTTTTTCAAAGAACTTTTCCTTTTCAAAACTTTTGACAATTCTCTTTAATAGGCAAAGACCTTATGAATCGCTTTTGACAAATCATTTTTCTCATTGACTTGGAGGAGGCAAGAAAAAGACATTTTTGGTTTGAAAACCGGTTTGGGAACATTTGTTTTCTCCTCATTCAATGGTTTTGCAAACTTAGTATCCACAGCCTTTCCTTTTAGACTTTCCGTTTGAACTCTCAAAAGATCATTTTGCTCTTGCATGTCCTTGTAGGCACGCCATACGACGCTTGTCATACTTGCATTCCTCGGATTTTCGATCAAGTTGTTTAAAATAGACACGTTTTCTTTTCAAGTTTTTCAAGAGCTTTTTCATATTTTGAAACAATTATGGAGGTCTGATGGAGTCTTTCATGATCTTCAACGTAATATGTTTGTAAAATAATGGACATAATATCATGTAGTCGAACATCTTCAAGAGAGAGTCATTTAAAGTTTCCAAAACTTTGATTGTTCAACACGGCCAAGTAGCTTGCTTTACCGTGGTTTTATGGTCCTTGACAAAGTCACTGCTTTTCAAAAATGCTTGTTCAAATGAATTACCCTTGCAACCGATGGCGCTTAACGGAGGTTCAATTTGAGTTTCAAAAACTTTTTCTCGTTCATTATCAAAACTAGTGAACCGTATGTTTGTTGTAATGTCGGTTTTAGTTTTAACAGTATCTTGAAGATACCCAATTCTAGTTTTAACGTCATCTAAAATGCTTCTAGCATCACTTGTGTTAAAAGGATTGTTTGAAGAATTTGTTCGATTTTCAAAGAGATTTGGAAACTACAACCGTTTTGAAACTGATTTTAAACTGTTGACACTTTGTTTGAAACACTTGGTGTGATGGAAAACTTTTACTTTTCTTTTTGATTAACAAAAGTAATTCCATTAATTTTGTTCCATTTGTTATAATCAATGGTTTGAGATCCGGATTCTTTTGTTTCATTTTTGATCTACTCTCCTCAGATAGTTCCAATATTTCAAGAGAATCATGCACAATTATGGGTTCATGCAAAGGTTTTCCATTGTTCAACACATTCCGAGCTTTCTTGAGTTACCAAGAGCTATTTTATGAGAAGTATGAAAAATCGGATTTACTTGATTAGAAAGCATCTTGTTTGTCTTAGCGGAATGACCCGTTGTAAGAAGCAAATTATCCAATTTTTTATTGTTTCATTTTTGTCCAGAATTTCATCTAGAAGAGAATTTCTCTTTGAAAATCAGAATCAACTCAAGCTTTTGTCTTTTCAAGATCGAAAATGCTGCTTTTTGTTTAGAAAGTTGGTCATTTAGTTCAAAATTTTCCTTGTTTAAAGATTTTATTTTCAAGTTCAGATTCACATCAAGTGTATCATACTTGAGGTAAATTGCTCTTAAAATAGAATCTCGATAACCAATTTCTAATTATGATATTTTGTTTGTATGAAATTCATAGGCTCTTGCATTCTCTTTGTAACTCTCAAGCTCAGTTGGTCAATTCTCTGATTCAGGGCCTTAACCTCGCATTGACCTTACTCACTCTCTCAATCTCAATACCACAATTATTGATTAATGATTCAAAATAAGCACGGGTTTCCTCATCATCTCAGGATTTTGTGCCACATAGCCTCCATTAGGATCCACATCCGAGTTTCAGAGTTCAGATTGCTACAACTCGGATTGTCCGTGTATGTATCATAAGTAGGTGTTGATGTCACAGAATGATGTTCATCATGAGTAAACTGATTAGCAACATTACTACAATTTGGTACCTCATTGAGTGAATCTGTCGTAGACTGCGGTGAGTCAAAAGTAGCACTTGATGTTGTGTCCCGGCGGGTCGACTGTAAGATAGTAGCTTGCATTATCATTTGCTTTCTCTGCCGCCCCGGATACGTAGATTGTATTCTCGCTAGCCAACTCTATTCCCAATTTTTCTTTCTTTGCTAACAAAGACTGTACTTGAGGTCCGAGGTAGCATACTGAACCGATCGTATGCCCTGAAGTCTTGGCTTTGAGGTTCGGAGGTAGCATTCGAACCGATGTCATAAAACAGCTTATTCCCATTTTGATATCTCATATTCTGATTCACACCGACCCCTTGATGTCCATCAAACCTGTGCGCATATTGCATCGATTCCCCATTTGTAAACCCGTAGCAAATCCATTCTGATTCCCAATAACATCAACCATTTGTCCTCCTTGACCCATATGCATACTTGGTTGAGCAAACCGCGGATTATAATGATGAAATCCATTGGATGTTGTTATTTGGTGTAGTTGGACTAATGTTTAGGTCATTGAAGAATGAATCAAAGAAAGCGCTTTTGAGACGATCCGCCAGAGTTGCCATTGAGGAAGGTATGTATAAGTTGATGTAGGATCGATTCAACGATAAAGGAGTTGTGGTTGATGAAGATTAAGCCTCGGTTGAAGTTTTCCGAAAGTCGTACTCGTAACCTTGTTTCTAGCGTAAAAAATTTTCTCCCAAAATTTGAAATTCACTATAAAAATCAATTATAAGGTCGTATGAAAAATTTGAGTTATGACAATTTTGACGCCAAATTTGACCCGAAAAATTTGAATTTAGGCCCAAAAATTTGAATTTTTGACCAAAATTTTCACAGTTAAACCAAAATTTGAATTTCGCGTAAAAATTGAACGTTTAGTCTCCCCAAAATTTGAATTTCGAGTAGGAAATGGTTACGAGTAGGATGGCTTAGGCGTAGGATTCCTTAGGCGTAGGAAATGCTTATGCGTAAGTTTAAAGTTAGGCGTGAAAAAGTTATGCGTAAGATTTAGCTTATGCAAGACAAATGCTTATTCAGAAGAAAATACTTAAGCTAAGTAAGTGTTGTTCTACGTAAAGTCTAAGCTTATGCGTAATATTAGGGTTTTGCCCAAAAATCCTTTACACTATCACAGTGTAAGGGATATCCAAAAGTCGAAGTGTTCCACAAACTTATCCAAGTGAGGAAGCACCGAGTAATCGCTGAAGCTCAAGAAGAATGCGCACCAAAAGTTATGCGTAGAACCCGCGCGTAAAAGGGCGTTGACTTTCTTACGCGTTGAACTAGGGTTTTGACCTACGCGTAAAAAATTTCCAGTGATTCAAACGATTTCTCTTGCACGGATAGCCTTAAAAACACTCGAATAACCCAAAAATGTTGACCTTTTTCACCCAAAGTGCTTAGAAAGCTTACGAGTAGAAATGACCAATGAACCAAATACGAGCTTAAAAGTGAAGAAAAACACGTAAAGCTTTGAACTTTTTGCAAAAAACTGAAACTTTAGCACCAAATAAACCTTAAACCACAAGAATCTTGAATTTTTAAGTGCAAAAATTAAAGCTTTAAAATGACAAATATGTAAAACGAGAGCCTTTACGCATAACCCTTCAAAACAAACACAAACACTCCTAAACCATTGTTAGGCGATTGATACCAATTGTAGGACCTTACTTTTATCAACCTTATCACAAACCCAACACAAATACCACGTTAACACAAACAACACAAACACAAACGTTATGCTTAGAAAGAATAAGAAGAAAGGAAAGATGGTGACTTGAATATGAATTCGTATGTATGTTTAGAGAGATAAAGGAAAGAAGATGAAAACAATATTTCATATGAAAACACACACAAAACACACTCAAGCACACCCCTCAAATGAGACTTTGAGGGGTTTATATAGTTCCTTACAACAATACCCTAATGGGCTTGGCAAGGGCCACGAATTGGACTTGGATTAGGCTTGGGATACATAAGCTTATAAACGGCTAGCATAGCTTATCTTTTAACCAATTAGCTTAGCCCAATCCACGAGCCCGATGACTATTCTAGCACGATATCTAACACACGTTACAAAGTTCCTAAGTGTGAATGACCATCACTTCTAATAAAAACTATTAAGGCTAACAAACGGTTATATGACAGTTATGATGTAACTGCCATATCCCCTGAACCAACACAATGGTTCATTAGTACCTTTTCATTTAGTATATATACTTTGAATATTTATGTAAGAAACATGATGACAGATTAATACAAACATATTTACAGTTTCATTTAATTCCTGCATTTACTTGGTATACTTGTGATTAACGTTAAGACCATAGATCCGTTTCAATAAAAAGGCCAACAATTGGTATCAGAGCGGGTTGGTCTACTAACCAAAAATCATCACTTACCATTACTCATAAAGTTCCAGAATCAAATCAAGAAGAAACAATTTCGATAAATTTTTTTTTTGCAAATCGATTCAAACACAAAAAATCCAAGACGTCATTTTTTTTGTGTCTCACACTTCTGTCGCAACAGGGGTATAATCACAATAGTGATTACTCTCAACCCGGCATCAGAAAATTTGCAATTTTTTTTCCTTTTTATCCGAAACCAATTTTCTTTTTACCCAATCCAGTAGGATAAAAAAACGAACAAAATCGTTTCATATTTGATTCAATTAAAAACTAAACGAGAGTCATCAATTAGGGCACAATCAAGATTCGAATTAGAACAAACACACCTGTTCATAAAAGGAATCGTTTGTAGGATCAATTGAACCCCAATTGATTCATTTGCATACTCCAATCATCAAATTTCTCATGGATTAGAAAACCCCAAATCATCCAAAACCCTAGGTTTCAATTGGAGGATTAATTGGCTCGCTAAGAACAACACCCAACACCTGAAGTGAGCGAGTCAAACACAAATGTTAAACAAAGTTAACCGTCGTTAATTGGAGAAGGAGAAGAAAAAAGTTAATCTTCCCTAGAGAGAGAGAGACTGAAAATATTGTCTCAGAAAGAAGAATAAATACACGCGTTTGTATAAGAGATAAGAAAAAAAAAAGTATAAGAGGCGCGTACACAGTTAGGGCCACACACACATACAAAGGATTTTATTAGAGC
This sequence comes from Chrysanthemum makinoi, assembly GCA_910596185.1. Classification (NCBI taxonomy): domain Eukaryota; kingdom Viridiplantae; phylum Streptophyta; class Magnoliopsida; order Asterales; family Asteraceae; genus Chrysanthemum; species Chrysanthemum makinoi. The sequence goes on along the minus strand of OU343223.1, from coordinate 231,243,730 downwards.
ATCAGGTTAAACCATCAACCCCTCCAGGTTCCAAAATATTAGAAATACCGCCTTTCATTTTTACTTTATATATTACTTTGATATATATTGTTTTATTTTGATAAGTTAATTTTAAAAATTAAAACTTATCATATTTTGATAGTATATCTAACCTAGTAATTACACTGCTTAGTATACTGATTAGGAATAATTCGTAAGGAGTAATTAACCTTAGGTTATTCATTTTTGAATTTATAATCTCCGAGGATAGTTTAAAAAAAAAAAACTATACCTACAAAAGTTTTACACCTATTTGAGGAAGATAAAACATTAAGAGCTCATTTTAAGAAATAAGTTTTTTTTTAAACACACTTTGTGTTAAAATTATTTATTGGAGATTTATTGTCCATATCATTTAAGATATGACGAAAGGAAGTGGTAACAAGGAACCTAGTACTAACATTTCGAATAGTACACCCCAATTTCAATGCCCAATCCTAAAGCCCGCGATTACTCTCATTATACCGAATGCAAATCATTCTCGGTTTAATGGCCTATGGGAAACAAGCCGATCAAACGACTCAACCCGATAATAAAAAGGATAAAACCGCTATTGCTTTCCTTTATCAAGCCTTACCCGAAGAACAATTACTTCAAATAACAAAAGCACAAACGCCAAAGGACATTTGGAATGCTTTGAAAACCGACGCGTTGAAGACAGAGTTAAAACAAGAAGATACAAAACACTCAACCGACTTTGAGATGTTATATATGAAGGAAGGATGAAACAATCGAACATTCACCAACAAAACTCACAACACATCGTGTAAACAAAGCGCTAGTCTAGGACAAACAATAGAAGATGAAACCTTGAACGGAATTACTAAATGTTGTACCCGAAAGGTATCTGCCAAATAGTAGCATCTAAGAACATATTCCGTCTAAGTGAAATGACAATGGAAGAGGCAATAGGAGACTTAAGACCCTACGAAGAAAGATTAAGTTCAAGAAGAAAGGAAAAAAAGTGGACAATCAAGAAAAACCGATGTTCACACGACATGACAATAGAGGGAAAAATTTCAGAGGACGTGGACTTGGAAAATACAAAGGATGGAGAAACCACGATAAAAATAACCACAAAAGAAGGATGGAGAAATTTCACAATCACTTCAACAAACCAAATATTGATTTTAGCAAAGTAAAATGTTACAAAATTCAATAAGACTGGTCATTATGCATCTAAGTGTTATGCAAAACCAAACACTAGTATGCAATCTAATCTTGTCGAGGAGGACTTAGAACCTACCTTATTAATGGCAATATTAGAAGAACCACATGTAACAAAACTTGAAGATCAAAAAGTCTCGCTACACGAAGAAGATGTAGGATATAAAGAGACAAGTGTCGATAGTCAATGGTATTTAGACAACGGTGTGACAACTGGCAATTTAGGGAGTCTATTTTAGGTAACCGCATTACGTTAAACTAAACCGAGCTTTGCCTTTATCACTATTTTTATAAACCATGACTTGATTTTATATAGATCTATTGGTTTTACGGATTATTTCACTATTGAATGAGTTATCGTATGAGTTTTAACTCTATTTGGTAGGCACTATTTGATTCGGCACTAGAAAAGCCTAAACGAGAAATATTGTAACTTTTAGACCGTAACTCGAAAATTGGCAAATAAATAGTCAAAATCGTAGAAAAACGTAAATAACGATGTTAGGAAAGTCGAATGAAAGTTGTGGGACACGGGGGACAATATATGAGCTTCGGGAATGGGTAACGGGATAGTTAAGAAAAATTACAACTCCGACCCTCCTCTTTCTCACTGGCAGGCCCCCTCCACCATTTTTATTTATTTTTGAGTCTTTTGTGTCCAAGTATAAAAGGCCCTCCCACCCCTCATTTGATACTTCACTTTCTCTCACTAAAAAGTAAAAACACACACACACTCACCTTTCTCTCTCTACTCTCTCTCTCCCCAAATTAAATATAAACCCTAACCCTAAACACCACCACCGCCGGCACTTTTCGGCACCACCACACACGACGGCGGGTGAACCCACAACCACCACCATATCGAAGATCTTTTCATCCTCTTTCTATCCATATATAATACTCTCACTAAAACCTTCATTAACACCTTCAAATCTAAAGATTAAGATTCGGATTTCTAGGGTTTCAAGTGGGTTTTGCAATTCGTGTTTGGATAAAGTAAAAGAGACATGAATACACCTAGTATGAGCTTTGAGAATCCACGAATGGCTTATTAGGGTTTCGACCCTAGGTTGAAATTTGGGGCTTTTGGGTGAAACATGGAATTAAGTCTAATTAACATCTAAATAAACAAGTAGTTAGTGTTTGGTAAGCATGTGGTGTATCAATTTGATGGGTTTATGCATTTTAAGTCTAGTTTCATATTTTTGGTTAGAATAGATGATGGGTTTTGTGTTTGGTTAATGATTGGAGGTTAATTGATTGTATTTGGAAGTTGTTGTATTGATTTGGAAGTGATTTGGTTGGGTTGAGATGGTGTACGAGCCACCAAGGTCACGTCTGGCGTGCCTTGGGTTGCGTACGAGACCCACATGGACCTTGGGTCCGGGTCGGGTCATTTTGGTAGCTTGTTGGTTGATATAGTTGAGGTTTGGATGAGACGCATTGGAGACGAAAAGCTTCTAGGGCTTGTTTGGTTTACGTGGTCTTAATCAAGGACTGCCGTGTCTTAATTTCATTAGGGTCATAACAATGGTTTCGGGTATATTTGGTTGATTGATTGGTTGGCGAGATTGTTTTGAGTTGATTTGGGATTGAATTGCGCTATTATGACTTTTAAATTGAACTTGATATATAAATTGTCAACTTTGAGCTATGTCGGTGTTACTTTGACTTTTTAGTCAATAGTTGACTCCGACAAAGCCGTAACATGGACTTTAGTATAGTTTGGACTATTGATTGATTAAAAGCCGAGAAGTCATGACTCGTGCTTGTGGACTCGAAACGAATAACGATATGAGATTAATATTGGAATTTGACAAAATATATATATATACATGAAAATGCTAATAGACTATGAAATATAAATAATAAATGGGCTTTTGTACCAAAAATATCGATAACAAGACTCATCTTGTTATTTACTATTTTTAAATAGAAACTAACGACTAAATTGGAAATGTTTTATAATAAATAAGTAATTAATGTTTCGAGTACACGTTTATCGAAGGATGCCAATTATGGGCATTTAATACTAGTTTAAGTATTTATTGCTTACGCTAGTGTGTACATGGGTTACGGGATAACCTAACATTATTAGTGTTGATCCACGGGTAGCTTGATTTATTAGGTTGACGAATCTAATAAGAGCCCGCTAGGTAATGCTTGGGTAACCTTTATTAATAGGTGAATTATCCTTATGACTCTTTAGGATACATTTGATTTATGGATAATAAGTTTACACAGTAAATAAATGAGTTTATCGAGTTGACGAATTCGATAAGGTCTACTATTTATTTCGAAACTTATTGGACTATGGAGCTTATCGCTTAGAGGTCTCATTGTGTTGCATTGAGTTACATATTGGTTATTTGAGTGCAGTCATAACATCATATTGAATCGATACACCCACATGAGGATACCAAACACTAGGATTAAATGGTGAAACGAGACATTTTTGGAAATAACGAAATGGAATACATTGGGGTAGTTGACGTTGATTTCGAGAGATATATATATTAAATTTGGTCTACATTAATAGGTTGTGCCAGAGTCGATAGTTGTTGCAGTGATTTCTGTATCTTCTAGTATTTATTCGACGTTGATTGCTTGAGGTGAGTTTCATAGCCCCACTTTATCTACGCTTTAACTAAATTGGGATGAGAATCATGCTAATACTGCTTTTGGACCGTGTGCTTGATTGTTAGATAGATGTGCGGTAGTTGTTGCCTTAGACTAGGGTAGCAATCCTAATTTCTATAACTGTTGCCTAGCTAAGAATAGACTTCTACATCGACCTAGTCCGGGGTTGGCAATTGTTCTTGATTTTGCCACGACGTCTGCTGGACTAGAGTCGTTGGGCCCGAGTAATCCCTGGATGCGGGATATGGTTGGTGATCCGGGTAGGATCGGTTTGTGAACGGTGTTTATCTATGTTAGGTCTTGCATAGCAAATCAACTCCTACAGGTCCACTACGATTTTGTTGAACTTAAACCTATGAACTCACACTCATAAGCTGACCTTTTAGCATGATTTCTCAGGTATTTGAGAGATGTTTGGAATACGTGATCGGTGAAAGCTTGGCAAGAAGGCGGGGTTCAAGGATCATTTCTGACTCTGATAAACTTTGGGGACCTATTTTATTAAATCATGTGTTGGGCCTAATATTTACACTTTTGGATTAAATGTTTTGAATAACTAAATTTGGGATTTGTTTTGAATGTTAAATGACTATCTTTTTGCTATACTTGTGTGCGATACCAATTAAATAGTAACGCCCCGAAACTTGATTAAGTCTTCCGATGTACCGAGATTTGGGGGTGTTACAGATTGGTATCAGAACTCAAGGTTATAGAGAATTAGGTATTTTATAAACCCTAAACTATAACCACTTTTAAGAAAAATTGATCCTCGACCGACACGCCTCGCTTGCCAAGCCGAAGCTTCTTAATTTATTATGGTATGAACTGCGATTTGAATTATGAGATGATACATTAGGGATATTGTGAACTGATTATGGAAACATTATGATTTGGAGATATGATTATTGATTTTGGGTAAATGAGATGTGATTATCGAGATACTAAGGAATTTGATTTGAGTAAACGGTATATTGTGATTTTGGAGTTTTGAACTCAATTGAATTGATATGGGATTATGTGATGGAACAAAACTTATGTGTTTTATTTAAAGGCATGTTTTGAGTAATGCGGTACCTCTACTTTTAAAGCTTTCATTATGTGATATATGTTTTGGTTAAGTTGATGCGCTTATTAAAACTAGTTGTTTCGAACACTTATACCTACCCTATGCCATTGTCACACACTATGCCTTCACTAGCTTTTGATGTGTCTGAGGAGGTCCTTGCAGTTGCTAGTTTGCCAAGGCATGACTCTCATGCGGTTGGCCGGTTCTTGGTGATCCTTATGAGATCGCCCGTCACACTAGTTCATCATCATCAGATCACCCTAGCTCATCTAGGACTCACTTTACATCGGTCTTAGCACGGGCCCGCAAGACTCTAGGCTTGCTTATAGCTTTGCTCGTATGTCACCAGTGACACCACCATCATCACCTATCCGTTTAGCAGACATCACCATGTCTTGGAGGTCTAGATCTCCTAGTGTACCACCTCAGGATTTACCTGCACAGAGACTCCAACACATGGACTCTCCCTCTATGGATGAGGGCGAGGAGGAGCATGAGGTCGAGGAGGAGCATGATATTGAGGAGCAGTATGTTGATGAGGATGAGGATCTCGGGAGGAGGATGATGAGGATATCCAGAAGGGGGTACTCCTCCATTTGAGAGTCCTGCACATTCTCGGGACCGGAGTTTCTCCTTTGCACGAGCCTTGAGTCCCCTTGACAGCCTTTAGACATTGACTCACCACCTTACTCACCTTATATAGGTAGCCCGTTAGGATCTGAGATACCATCGGTGATTGCTTTAGAGCCCGAGGAGTATGGTGAGACGGGTCTGATGTGGGAGAGGATTACATCATAGGGTACTAGGCTTAGTCAGTTGACGGATCGGTTGGTTGGAGTATCTAGGGCTAGTATAGAGGATTTGAGAGCTGATATGGGGACTGTAGTCGGAGGACTAGGGTTTTGCGTGAGGGTATGTCGGAGCTCCAAGAGCAGGTTGGGGGCCTGCTGAGAGGGTTCGCGACAACTCGTGATGCTGATAGAGGGCTTTGACGTAGAATTAGGTGAGTTGGAGAGAGAGGTTGCAGAGCTTAAGAGTGATCGCGACGCTCGACGTGTTGATTTAGCATCTTCGTAGACGTGGCTAGATAGTATTAGATTCATGCTTTTGTACCATCTTGAAACTAAGTAGTACTTGGTTCGAGATGTAGATCTATCCTAGTTGTCTTAGTAGTATCGTCGTTAGGATCGTTCTTGATTTCCTCGTATCCTTCCATGTATTTCCACTTTTGAAACCTATGGGTTATGGTTATTGGAACGTGCATCCTTTAGTTATGATTCGGTATCTGATTGTTTCGCTTTGATATAGCGTTATCCTTGTTGACCTTGATTATGAATTTGAGCGTTATTTAGTGATCCTTGGAACCCAACTCTATCTTTAGAGCGTGAATTATGAACTTATGAAACTGTTCTTCTTGCCTTCAGAATGATGGCAACAAGACGAAACCCTAACGTAGTTATGGGTACGTTCCTTTTCAATAATCGCTATGCTTCCATACTGTTTGATACTGGTGCGGATATGAGTTTTGTATCCACCAATTTTATGCCATTACTAGGAATCTCCCAAACACCTCTAGGTTTAGTTACGATGTGGAATTAGCGAATGGGAATAGAGAGAAGATAGACACCGTAGTCCGAGGTTGCACCTTAAGTTTTACGGGCCCGTTTAGTATAGACTTATTGCCGGTTACCTTAGGAAGTTTTGACGTCATTTTCGAAATGGATTGGTTGTCAAAGAACGGTGCACACATCATCTGTGATGAGAAGATTGTGCGTTTACCGTATGGCGGAAAAGTTCTGAGCATACAAGGAGATCGGAGCGAGTGTGGAAGTCCTTCCCGGTTGAGCATCATCTCTTTTATTAAGGCCCAGAAGTACATCGATAGAGGAGGTTGTCTTTTCTTGGCTCGAATTTCTGAAAAGAAAAGTGAGGAGAAGAGTGAAAGACATCTTAATGATGTACCCGTCGTTAGAGAATTTCCGAATGTGTTTCCCGACGATCTGCCAGGGATTCCGCCTGTCCGGCAAGTAGAATTCCAAATAGAGTTGATACCCTGTGCGGCACCCGTAGCCCAGGCACCTTATCGACTTGCTCCAAGAGAATTGGAGGAACCGTATAAACAGTTGGCAGAATTTTCAGAGAATGGATTCATTCGACCAAGTTCATCACCGTGGGGAGCACCAGTGTTGTTTGTGAAGAAGAAGGATGGATCATTTCGGATGTGTATCGATTATAGAGAATTGAATAAGTTGACAGTGAAGAACCGATATCAGTTACCTAGAATAGATGACCTATTCGACCAACTCCAAGGAGCTAGTGTCTTTTCTAAGATCGACTTACGATCTGGTTATCACCATATTAGAGTTCGAGAGGAGGATATCCCTAAGACGGCGTTTAGAACTCGTTATGGACACTATGAATTCAAGTAATGTCGTTTGGTTTGACAATGCGCCACGGTTTTCATGGATCACATGAACCGAGTGTGTAAGCCATACCTGGATAAGTTTGTGATAGTATTCATAGGCGACATCTTGATATACTCTAAGAGTAGTGAGGAGCATGAAGAGCATTTGAGGCTCATTTTAGGATTGTTGAGAGAGGAGAAGTTGTATGCCAAATTCTCTAAATGTGAATTTTGGATTCCGTCCGTGCAATTCTTAGGTCATGTAATAGATAGTCGAGGTGTTCATGTTGACCCAACTAAGATTAAGGCCATTAAGGATGGGCATCTAAGAACCCATCGAATCCAACAGTTTCTAGGTTTAGCAGCTATTATAGGAGATTCATTGAGGACTTTCCAAGATAGCTAAGTCGCGACCAAACTAACGCTAGAAGGACATTGATATGTGCTAAAACACATATCTTTGTTTATCAAAAGCGACAATCCAAAATAACCAAGAACGAGCCGTTTATTGTTAACATTTGCGTGTTTCTTGAGTTTTTGCATGTGCAGGTACTGATATGACAAAACAGACAAAAGAAAGCCAAAACCGAAGAAAACCGAACACGAGAGAAAGAAGAATGCTAAAAGCAGAGGCTGGGAAAGGAATTTGCAAGTTTGGACAATCAATTCTCAAAATGGCGGTTTTAGTCCCTGAAGATTCAGAATTGTCATGTTTGGTCCTTGGAATTTTCAAAGATGGCAAATATGGTCCTTGAATTATTGGAAATTGTCAAGAAAGACCCTTGGATTACTTTTTTAGAATTACACTCTTGGTCCCTGGATTTTCAGAAAATACATGAATGGTCCTTATGGTTGCACATGGGTTTAATGCTAATCCTAAGTCCAAAACATTACACAAGCCCAACCAAGCCCAAAATCCCAAATCCATTACCCGGTTTTATCCTAACACCCGGTTTACCCTTAACCCATACCCGGTCAACCTTCACTTAAAACCAGTCAACCGAAATCAAAATAATCTAAAAAACCAGGGCCTTAAATTTCCCCAATCCCAAATATTACCCAGATATCATGAACCCTAAATTACCCTTCCTCCCAATTGGCCAAATCCGCTATCATTAAGGGTAATTCGGTATTTTCTGCCGACACATCATGACACACGGATGCCACTTGGCAATCCGTGTGTCATCTCTCAATCCTACCTTGTGATTGGTCCAAGAGACGTGGTATTTATGATCCAATGATTGAGATTGATGGGATGAGGTGGAGAGTTAATCCAAGGGCTCAAAACGTCCAAGAGAAAGCACAAATGATGTATTCTGGATCCTTCTTCAGGCTCAAGCGTGGCTATATATACCCTTCATTTTCTCAGTTGTAATTCAAGTAGTGTAGGAGTAGATTAGGAATAGTTTCTGAGTGATTTTCAATTGTTTTCAATGTTTTAGTTTTAAATTCCAGTTATTATAATTTCCTTTGTACTCAAATTTTATTAATACAAGTTTTACTTTTCATCAAAATTCAAATCACTGTTTCATTGTTTAAATTCAGCTTATTAATGTTTTTACTGGTTACTTGAGCTTATTCCAAATCTATTTTTAGTTTGCTTAACTCAGATACTACTCTCATTAACATTCACAGTCAACAAAAGTCAACTGACAGCTCAAAATTGGTTTTGGAATTGGGTGTTGCAGAGCTTGGATTGGGTTGAATTAGATCAGTTTAGTGTAGATTGGGTATTGTTCGAAGCTGCATAATAGCTGGACTACAAGTGAGTTCAATTTTTGTTCATTTACTTAATCTATTGTGCTGAACTTTTGATTTCATCATTGTTGCAGTTATTCTTCCATTAGTAGAACACTATTAGTTTTAAATTGGTTATAGGAACTTAGTTTGATTGGTGTTTTGATCTGTAGCTAGGTTATATATGGATTAAGTAGTGGAAATTCTTCATTAAGAGGTGTTTGGTATAAGTGGTTCAGCTGTGATAGAGGCTTAGTAGTTGGTTAAGTATTGATGTATTAGTCTTTACTAGGTCAGTTAGAGTTATTTTAGTAGTTAAATTGCGAACTTAAGTGCTAAAAGTCAAAATTCCATTTAATCTGCTCTTGTAGTTTAATTAGATTATTTCAGTATTGCATAGTTTAGTAATAGGTTTAGAATTTATCAAGCTAGCTTAATTAGTTCATATTGCATCATAACATATCAATTTCAATCTGTTTTTGATAGATCAAAACTCATGAAAGTCAAATTTCCAAATCTGTCAAAATAGTCTAATAGTGAAAATTACAGTTTTCACAAAACTTTGTTGATTTTTCACAGGTTTTTTTTTAATCCAAATCTATTGAGTTTTTGGGATAAGTATCTTCAACGGTCAAGTTTGAGAAACCATTTTGTGGAATTTTTGTGATTTTTCATAGCTTCGAATAAGCTCATTAATCTTACGATTGCCTGTACTCGGTGGTGTCCAAGCAGGACCCTGCAGGCCGTACGTGGTTTCATTTTCGCTTATCTAGGGCTCAAATTTGGTTTAGTTGTAGTTTGGTTGGTTGCCTTAAGTTCCTCATTTCTGATTTTCTGATTAGCTTATTAGGTTAGCTAGTACATTAGCTTAAACGAGTGTGGGAACCCCGCGCGATGCAGCGGGATTGGCTTCAAAAGACTTACTTTGCAGCGACACTTGAACCTCAAGGACTATTTTTGCTAAGTTGTGAAACTTTGCATTTAATGTTTGGACTTATTTTGTAACGACGCTTAAACCTCAGGGACTGTTTTTGCCAAGTTGTGAAACTTTGCATTTAATGTTTGGACTTATTTTGCAGCGTCACTTGAACCTCAGGGGCTGTTTCTGCCAACTTGAGAAAGTTGGCATTTAATGTTTTGCTTGTTACTCTCTCTCTTCCCCGACATTTAGTATATATATATAATATGGCACCTCATGCCTGTTTGGCAACTTAGCTTATTTCCATTCAAATCTTTATAGCTTGTGTTTCAGTGGTAGATCTTAGTTACATTATGTTCATTTTAGCTTATTTTAGTACCTTGTAGCTTCTGGTTCAGTAATATTGCTTTTAGCTTATTTTAATTAGCTTATTAGATAGCAGTTTCACATTAGCTTATATTTCTAGCATACTATAGTAGCTTTTCTCATTTTTCCTTGCTTCCTAATATCATTTTAGAATTTTACTGAATTTTTCATAATTTTTAGACACTGTTTGCTATTTTTCTTGATTTAAATCAATTTTTAAGACTTTTTAAATAGTATTTAATTCGATTAAATCAGAAAAGGTTCCAAAAAATAATTTTTCAATTTTCTTAGATTAAGAAAATTATAAAAAGCAAAAAAATAATTTTTCTAGATTTTCCTACTTTAATTTGTAATTTTTAGCATTTAAATTAGTTTAAATTAGTTTTAAATTCAAATAAATTCCAGAAAAATCATAAAAATTAGTTTTAATTCTTAGTTAATTTTCTAATATCATTTTTAGTTAGAAAGTAATTTTAGATTAATTTTAGGACTTGGAATAGACGTAGTTGCATTTTATTTACGTTTCATTTTAGTTTTATTCGCGTATTTAGGATTCCCCGTAGTGATATTTCCCTTTTATGCTTCCCTTGCCCCGTAGTTTAGAAAACATCATATTATCCCCTTTTCCCATTCAAATCCCGATAATCGCGACGTGAGTTGGAAATTCCATTCAACCATCGTTCGGAACGATCTCGGTGCTCAAACCTAACACGTTTGAGTTACCCACATACTACACACTCTTTCATTATTGGTCTCTTCCCGGAGGAATCAGACGTTAAGTATGAATGGGGAGAAACGGAAGAAGAAGCATTCCAACTTCTGAAGGAGAAGTTGTGTAGTGCGCCCATCCTAGCTTTGCCTAAAGGAAGCGAAGATTTTGTCGTGTACTGCGACGCTTCGCATAAAGGATTAGGTGTTGTTTTGATGCAATGTAAGAAGGTGATTGCTTATGCATCCCGACAACTTAAGAAGCATGAGAAAAAAAGCTACACCACCCATGACCTTGAGTTAGGTGCTGTAATGTTTGCTCTTAGGATCTGGAGACATTATCTGTATGTGTTTGGAATTGGAAATTCCATGTTAAAGTGTCGGTTACCCCAATTATGGTCTCGCATATGTTAGCTCGTAGACGTGTCGTTAGTTACGTTATTTATCAGTTTATTAGTTAGTTATTAGTTTAGTTTAGCATAGTGTAACACCGTGGAGGAAGGACGGGTCTTTACCCACTGTATGCCTGATCCACAGTCCGTCAGGAGGACGTTATGTTTGTAAGTATATGTACCCCTTCCATGGATGGAAGGGGTGGAGCTTTTCATTCAATCTAACATTTCATTTGTGCTACAACTCTCTACCAAGAAACTCCCTCTCATCTCTTTCTCTCTAACTATGGCAAACATGTATTTTCATCATCCAAGACCACCAGAATCATCAAACACAATAGTATTTCGATCCTACAATTGGTATCAAAGCCATGGTTATTGTGTTATCTTTGATTTGTGTGGTCCGTACCATGGTTGTTGTTTGTGGTTTTTGATTCATGTGTTAAAACTGTTTTTCTTGTACTTTTTATGGTCGGAAAATATTGCTTATGGTTATTATCTTGAAAAACTGTTTTTAACATTGTTTTAACTAATATTGGGTATCTTCTTTTTGTGTCAAAATAGTCTTCTGGTAATATCTGTGTTATACCTTTTACCTTTGGTCCAAACGTATTTTTATTTCATCAGTATGTCTTTGTTGTTACCAATAAGCAGTGCTTTATTAGGTGGTTAAACAGTCATATTTGCAGTCAAACATGGGTCAAAATGGTATTTTTATGACTGTTTTCTGGGTTTACTATGAAGATGGTCGGAAAAATTGGTCGGAAAACTCATCGGAAATAGACAAAAATCTTCATAGCGACTTGTCACTATTTGTCCAGATGCATTGTTTCTAGGTAGCGACTTGTGCTTATTTTTCTATAATGAGTTGAGTTAACTGATGTAGCAACTTGTCTTTACAAGTCGTAGCTACTTGACAACACCATGTAGCGACTTGATGTGTGTTGAAGATGTAGCGACTTGTGACAGAAAAATATTAGCGACTTGACTAATAAAGAACTTTGCTAGCGACTTGTTTTGAAAATATTGTAGCGATTTGTGCTTTTAAAATATAGCGACTTGTCTTTACAAGTCGTAGCAACTTGTCTTTAACAAGTCGTAGCAACTTAGACTATAGACTTGACAAGTAGCGAGTTGTGACTTAAAGAGGTTAACGACTTGACTCATGACTTTGGCTAGCGACTTGCAATAGAAAGGAAGAAGTAGAGTTTGACCGTGACCACAACAAGACTTGACCACATGACCAATAATACCAAAATCATTCATCACAGCCAGGACCACATCTCAAAACCAAGAATCGAAACAAACTAAACAAATGATGCTCATAACATGATACACTTTCGGATCCTCAGTATCACTTCGTGATAATTCAAAGAGATTATATTGACATCAAAGGTCACTTACCACGAAACCATCATCAACGGATCCCAAATGAAACAACAATGAAACAACAAGACTCAAAGATTAATTGTTATAATAATATGATCTCAGTTTTTTTGTGGGCTAACGTTTTCTCCAAGACCTTTTTCAGATCCATACAACCACAAAGTTAATCATCATTGATCAATACTTGTAAGCTAACATGCAAATGAATCTTAGTTTCTGATTTCGTAATCATGACCATAAAGGAGTATGTCACGAAAATAAGCAACCATCATTGATCCAAAGGTTAATCAAAACTCGGATCAAAAACAAAGTTATAGATCTCAGCCTTGTTCCTTGTGAGTGGTTCTTCAAACTCATAGATACCATTTGATCTATTCACATAGGAACATCACCTCATTGATCTTGTTAGGAGTTTAATCCTTTTAATATCCGAAATAATTGAAAGATAGACAATAACTATTTTGTTATCATCTATCTTTCTAATCAGTTTTAAAACTGTAACAAAAACAAAGCACTAATCTTTAACCTACCTGAGATTCGTAGTGGTTATTGAGGCCATCTCTTAGCTTCAAGCCATCCCTGTGGCGAATGAAAGTGTCTCGATACTACAAACCTTAAGCCATCCCTGTGGCTAGGTCGACATGAGTTGTTATGGGATCGTCTTGATAAAGGAATATAACATACTTTTGATAAACGTGTTTGATGTGAACGGTTTGCTTATGTTGGGTGATTAAAGTTTTCTGAGATGTGGATTTGATTTGATATCTGTGAGTTTGTTTGTGGACGTTTTTTTTGTGATAATGGGGGCGGTGGTTTTGAGTATGTGTTTTTAGGGTTAGTTTGTTAACACAATGACCTAAAAATTAGGTATCTCATCCCTTATAACCGGTTATGAATCAGGACTAGGATTGGGTTTCTTTTCCTAATGGGCTGGGACTTAAACTCGTTTGTGGGACTTCTTTTTGGACATGGGCTTTAATCAACCGAATATGGGAAGTTAATGGACTCGTTTTGGGCTGATTAATGATTGATGATTGATTCGGTTTGGGTATTATCAACGCCTAAATGAAATATCAATTGGATTAACAAATTTATGCTATCCGAATTTCTTTTACAAGTAAAATTTGGATACATAAGTTTTAATATTTGGTAAACGAGTGATATATTTGGTCATGATAATTTCAAATGATACACAATTCACGGCCTGAGCTAAATTTCATGGATGGTAGGATCACACTTTCTCGGGGACACACGTTCAATTGAACTTGAATATTATCGAAAATGTTGAACCTTCTTCATAAATCCGAAATTTTAATGATGAGCCGGAGTTGACTTGGATTGGATTGGAATGGGGCTTAATGGATTATTGGATCGAATGCTTATTTTTGATAATGAGATTTGATGTTTTGAGTTGTTGTTGAGATTTGTTGTGTTGTGCGGGCAATACTTTGGTTTATGCATTTTCACGAAGGGTAATATGTCACGGCTTGGATTGTTATTGGAACTAAGTTGACTACGGGGTTGTTTGGACGGTATTTCTTATTTGGATTTGAAGTGAGGTTTTCCGGGCACGTTTACTTATTTCGTCTTCTTTCTTTCTACCTTTCCGCGAAGATGACTTGTTTGGGCGTTTATAGAGGGTGATAAAGACTTGGCTATTTAATTACGGTTGTGACTCTTTCTCACTTAACCCACAACGTAACTATCACTTCGGTGTCTCACTTAGTTGAGAATGTCAAGAGTTTTTGTACATTGGGTACACCGTTTCTTTTTCACAAGGATTAGTGCAAGCTTAAGTAACAAATCCGGGGAATGTTACGTCTTATTCAAGTTTGGTATATCGGGTCTATTTCTCCATGTGGTCACTACAATAGCCGACATAATGCGTGATTGATGTGTTTACCAAAGTGTTTACTGGATGTTTGATGATATTGTTGATAATTGGATAATGAACCGTTGATGAACCACTGCATGTTCCTCTAAAACAGATATTCACCGAAACCAAAGTTGTCATAACACGATCAAACTGACATTGTTTACGGTTTTGTCTTGATTTTGTAAAATCCCGCAAAAGAATCTATTTCTCGGTTTAAATCATAGACTTGTAAAATCCCGTGACAATGGAAACATCCTGGTAATAGTAAAGTGCATTTCTGGATCTATCCTTTGGTTTATTCTTGGTTTTGTAAAATCTCGCGAAAGAAACTATTTTTCGGTTTAAACCATAGAATTGTAAAATCCCATATTGATGGAACCATCTTGGAGAAAAGGAAAGTGTATTTCGGGATCTTTTCTGATGCTGGTGCTACGGTTTCTGCTTCAAAGAAGGGATAAAAGAGTGTACTTCATGAATTGGATGTGTGTTTGGATATTCGTCATGGCCGTATGGTTATTACTTGGTTTTACGGGGTTCTGTGCTTGTAACCATGGTCAGGATGAAACAATTATCATAGTTCACTTAAAACGTCAAAGGAGGCTAGATTTGAGCTTTTAACCAAGAAGATGTGAACGGAGTTAATTCACTATTATTTATTTGAGGTTGAAGTGAAATATTACGGGCAAGTGTACTTAGTATCTAAAGGTATCGGGGATGGTTGGATGAAGATTCTTCATGATCCTTGTTCGAGCTTATTATCAAAAATGAAGACTTGGAAATCTAGTTATTGTTGGTTGTCTTTTACCTTTTCTTTTACCACTTGGGGGAATTGGGCTCTTATCATCTCAAAATAACTATCACTTTAAGGAGTTACGTTGTAGTGCTCAGTGTCACATTCAATTGTGGATTTTCAAGAGGTGATGTACGTCTATTACTTGATGGTTGGTTGGATGAAGAGTATAGAGTACTTAGAGATTCAATGGAGGATGAAGTCTCGACACCGCTCTTTGTTACATATGTGCAAGTTTAAGTCACGAGTTCGGGATAGTTTACTTCAGGGTCAAATTCATCATATTGGGTTTTCTCCATCAGTTGTCACGACAAAGAGCCTACTGAATAATAATGGGGTTGATTACATGTTTTGCCAAGAGAGTAAGAAAAGAGAGAGATTATGACGTATGAACCCAACAGTTCATGCCTCGTACACTAAAGAAAAGAAAAGTGTACGTGTCAGTGCGCTTTATCTTCTGAAGAAGAGAAATCGTCTCTATTATGACCATTCTTATCTACATGCTTCATACTTTTTCCATGCGCTAATTCATCAAGTGAACCGGACTACTGTTGATTGTTTTCTTATTCCACTTGCTCAACTATAATGACGATGGCGACAACCTCTGCTAATTTTGCGGGGGAGAAGTGTGAATAGACTACATTGTTGAAGATATTCACTTGCTTAATCAAGAATGGCAACTCCGTATGCAATTCTTGAGGGGGAGAAGAAGTGTGAATTTACTGCTTGATTGATTGATATCTGAGAATACATGGTCAAACGGCTCCAAACTCATGTAAGAACCGAACTTCTTCTTATCGGGTCATCTTCACATGGAGTTTTCTTCTGAGAGTCGTTGGTTGACATCTTCATACGGACAGATGAGTTTAATGACAAAGTGCTTCTAGTTACTGGGCTAATTTCTTTGATGAACATCTTTTTGTTCTTGTTTGATTGGGAGGGATCTTAGTTAAGGAGATTTGCTACATATAATGTAATTGGAATACTTTTTGGTGTCATGAAGATGTTAACTATCTATTCCCCAACTGGACAATCTTAAAGAAGGTCGAGTCTACAGTCGGTTCTACATTCTCTGCTACATGTTAGAAGACTAAAGACGAGTTGCATTTGATTATCCAAAGACTTCTTCTTAATCGGGGCATTTATCAAACAAATTGTCGGTTTACGGGAGAGCACTAATTGGGGAAGAGTGAAATTTCGAATTTAATCCCCAATTAGACTTGCTCACATTCTTTCTTCAGCAAGTTGATTCTCACAGGAGTTCAAGTGTTCTTCTCAACAGATTTCTAGTATACGGGCTTATAATATGTTGCTGATTCTGAAGTGTCAAAACAGCAAGGGGGAAGGAGACACGTATCTAAACGCGAGTAAACTTGATGAACTTAATACTTCTAAGTGATTGAAGATATCTCGGGAAGACAAATGTCATTACCTCAGAGACACTCAGGGTTTGACTCATGGCGTTTAGTGTTCGTATTCCAACTATGTGGGGGAAGAGATGGAAGAGTTAGTTTCTGAAGATAAAAAGAGGTACACAAGTGTGTGATGATTACGATGTTATCGAAATCATCAAGGGAGAGAGAATTGTGTACATTGGGGGCACTCAGCTGTCTCACTTGAGAGCTTAATCAGTGATTCAGAGATATAATCACTTATTCCGGAGTTGAAATCCACAGAGATATTCCTCCGCAGAGATAATAAGTGATTCGGCCTGCTTCTTCAATGTTATCGGTTATTCTCTCTTTGGGCATTCGGGTACTTCGGGTTCTTGAGCTTCATACACTTTCTTCAGGGGAGAGAAAAGTATACATCGGGGTTATTCTTTGGCTATTAGACTTAATCTGCTACTTCGATGGTATAAGTTTAAATGTCTTGGTATTGTATTCGGGTTCGTGAGCTCTAGTCTAAGAGACTGACTGCATCAATTCATCTACGTGGGGGAAGTGGTCTCTTGACAACTCGTTGGGGATGCATAGCTTCAGACTTCAGTGGTAATGAAATTTGAGAAGAAATTTAAAGAGTGGGATGATACGTTGCTGTTCTTGTTGATGATATAACCTCGAATGGAGAATCTCGATTATTATTCTTAAAAGGAGCAGCAAGATCGATGATAATGGTGTACTTCTTTGTGCACCTGGCTAAGGCAAGCTTGAAATAGAGCTTCGAATCTGCTCAGCTAAAGGATTTTCGGTTTGGGGGAAGCTGCCAAAGTCTCGCATTCTTAAAAGGCTCAACTTCTTCTTTTCAAGAGCCTTGGAAGCTTTGGTGGTGAAAGTTTAAGAGATGGCGATTTCTATCTTCTACAACGGGGCTGTTCGATATCCTTATCTCGGTACTCGTATCGTCATCCTTTCTTAATCTATATCATCTATACTATCTCTGTAAATATTTATCAAAACAAAATATAAAAATATAAAACCAGCAAAACAAAATACAAAAATATAAAACCAACAAAAACCCATAAAAATCAGAAAATTTAAAAACACCAAAAATATTGTTTTCTCAAGACATGTCTTCTGGTATTGATAACATCTGCGGTCTTAAAAATGTCATTCAATAATGGCACGGGACCATAGATGAAGTTCGAACAGAAGGTGTAAATATTCTTTTCAAAACATGTCTAAAAATATGGCTTGCTATTATTTCTGATAGCAACCCGCTCTTCAAAAGAAGGAAAGTGCTGCACTAAACATATTTTCAAAAATATCGTGCACTTATCCTAAAAACAATTTGAGGAAAGTATGTCGAAGGACTGCTGTTCCTACACAAATGTTTTTCCGTCTAAAATTCTTCAGAAAAATATTTGTTGTTTTCCAAAAATGATGGTAAAATGAGTTTCTTTAACATCAACCAGATTCAGAGTTTTCGTAAAAACTGAAAACTCAATCAATGACTTCAGCGCTTTTAAACTTTTTAGAAAATGAGTCATTGATTGAGGGGGAGAATGTTTTCAAATCTATATCTTCTAACGGGCTTTCTTAATTATCCTATATGCTTAATTAAAAATGATGTTAACCTACGTTGAAGGACTAGGTGCCTAGGATATGATTGTTAGGATTAGATGATTAGAGTTTGATAAACACAATATTCCCATACTTTACATGAACTGATTGATATGTTGGATTGACTTTTATTAGTCAATTGCTGTTTGGGTGTTGTCGACCACCATATATTTGTATGTGTGTTCACTAACGTATGCAGGTATATTGGTATATAAGAATGTTCCCGATCCGGATCCCACAATTGAATATGATTGGATGCCGAAAGGAAAGGGTAACGATTTGTTGGTCGACAAATGAAGAAACTGAGCTTAATTTGACTTCAATGGAGAGTTGGCATAAATGCAACGTAGGAGGTCTCACTGCATCAGCAGATGGTTTTCTTCATCAGCAAATGAAGAAACGGAGCTTAATTTGACCTCGGTTGGCATTAAAATGCAACGTAGAAGTCTCAATTGCATCAGCAGACGGTTTTTCTTCCAAGCCCTACAGCAACAACATAAGCTTGTCAACCACCTAACGTATCTTTGTGCAGGATACCATTTTTAAACAATTTTAAAAATTTTGATTAAATTGTTTTGAAAATGGAAAATATTGTTTTGAAAATTAATTGGACTAAATTTTGAAAATCACCGGACTTCATTTTATCAAAACTTAAGTCACTCAATCATCGACTACTGTCATGGATTGAGGGGGAGAGTGATTTAAAATAAAATATTTTCAAACGATATTTCTTCACAAAAGTTCCGTTTTGTACGTTATAATGTGGTGATCTAAAGATTTAATGTTATGTCATGGTATGATTTTTCTTTTGAATCAAGATCTTTCAAAATGAAATTTTTTTCTGTTCTTGTTTGATTGTGAAATTGTTTTATTTTACTTAAAGATCTCTTAAAACAATCATACCTGACACTAACAATCTTTAATGTCTTAAATTGGTCATTATCAGTCATTTTTCAAAATTAAATTTTGCCACGTCTTTCCCCAAAATCTTTTAAATAATTTAAATCAATTGGGATCACAAATCTCAAAAGGTTTGAAATTTTTGATCGGGGGAGAGATCGTGATTTAAATCTCAAATCTGTTTTAATGGAATCGGTTTTAGTCCTTTATAGGAACTCCTGCCTCCATGTGCCAAACGATTTCAAATACACAATGCACATCTTGAGGAGGAGGATTTATCCAAAAACAAGATGAGTATTTAAACCTGGCCACATTTTCTCCCATGTTTTCTAAACCTTATTAAATCACTTGGGATCCAAAATCTCAAAGGGTTTGATATTTGTGATCGAGGGAGAATTTGTGATTTAATAATGAAACTTGATTAAAGATGATCATTTTGATTCAAATGTGCATACTGCTCTCCCATATGTGCTAAACTCTTTCCCGTATTCTCAAATACCCTATGCACATATTGAGGGGGAGAATTTACCAAGAAAATCAAATGGCTTTTTCTATGAAAATTGTGATCAAAGAAAATATTTCAAAGTCCTCTTGCCTCCATGTGCTAAACAATTTCTAAATCATATGCACATGTTGAGGGGGAGGTTTTCTAAATGATCAAAACTATTAAGGTACAAAATGCTTTGATCTCGTATCAAAAGTACCTTGATTGATTTTCCAAATGATTTTTCAATTGGTTTTGAGAAGGAATGAACAATACCAAAAGACCGACCAATTTACTTTATGCATGGTGTTATAAGGATGGTTAGGTTAGGTATGTGTTCCCACGATCCGCCAGAACCTGAGGGATCTTCCCAGGGACAATCCACTAGATAGTGTAGAGTCCTTAGGAATATTGAAAAAAGGAGAAAAATGAGAAATGGGAAGAGTGCGGACTGAGACTGAGCTAGTACTGGAATAAACCCAACAAGGTTCTAGTTATAAAGTCTCGGTAAGCACTGAAGGGGTTGAAGAATAAAAAATAATTGAATGTAAAAAGGGTGAAAAGAAATAGCCCTCCATTAATTCAACCTTAGGGCAGTAACCGGGTTCAATACATATGCTACTGGTGGTTACTAAGGTAACACTGGTATTGAAGACAAGACGTCATGGACCCAGTGACGCACTGCACTAAACTTCCCAAGCTACTTAAGTTCCTCTTAAAAGGGCTTGTTTCATTATCACGGGGAACCTACATAATCTATCGACTTTCTCTTAGAGATTGTTGATATTGAAGAAGGAGATCCTCTCCCTAGTCTCCGGCATAGGAACTAAATGTGCACAATTGAGTCTAGAGCCAAGAGATCATCCACAATATCTCCGGCATAGGAACCAAATGTGGAAAGTAAGAATATTTTAAGAGTCCTGCGCATTATCCTTGTGGTATTGCCAGAACATCCGAGTGATATGTAAAAATAATCACAATGAATATGGAAATCCTTCTAGAGCCAACATCAAACAAGCTCTTGGTGGGTGACATGTGAGATCTTCTCGTAAGATCATGCTTGTGACAACTGGATAGAAACAATGTGGAGATTCATTCTTGAATCAACCTTGGTCCAGGAATGGAATTGATGAATACTTTTGGAAAAACCGTTCGATGTGCAAATCTTCTTTTCTCTAGCACATCGAATGTGTATTCATGTTTTTCAAATATAAAAAGTATTTATGATTGAAAATTGACCTTTCTCATAAAACCTTCGTCGTATTGCAAAACTTTTTCTTCTAAGCAATACGCGATTGTTTTTCAAATCATTTTTCATCAATCGCTGAATCTCAATTCTGGTTCACTACACTCCGTGTTGTCTTCTTTGAGACGTTCCGGTTTGAGAACAGCTAGAGCAAATGCGAAACCCTGCAAGGAGATTCTTCGAATTCTACGATCAAAAGCACTTTCTTGTACGATCAACGGGGAACCTGGGCCGTGTACCTCAATTCAACGAAAGTGATCAAAGACACTTTCGTGTTTTATTGCTAACTGTTGTTTGCAGGTACATTTGGACGGTTGCAGGTGATCAGAATTGAGGAGTCAATCCAAAGCCGCATGCTCACAGCATCCACACTTAATTAAAGAAATCATGACGGTGCATATCTATAGAACCCGGCTCGATATTTTCATTCTATGCTTCGCTACTTTCGCGCGCAAATATCAAGAACCAGTAAAGCTTCCGCTACTCTGATGAAAAGATGTCATGATCCAAAAGTGTGAGCATGTCGGTCCGAAAGTCACAACATCACATGAAGGCAACACAACTATGGGTGATCCAAAGATTTACTGTGGCTGATGATCTCAAAGAAAGCTCGTAGATCATCAAGATGTGGATCAGTTCAAAGATCTCCACTGAAAGTACAAATCAATGCTGACTTTGAAGAATCGCTACAAAAGCACAAAGATTGCAGAACATGAAGAATTGAATTCTACGAGCTCAGAACTAAATTCAAAGATAGAATGCTAGGATGCAAAATGTATTTCATGGGGTGACCTCCCTTAGGGGGAGATTGTTAGGAATTGGAAATTCCATGTTAAAGTGTCGGTCACCCCAATTATGGTCTAGCATATGTTAGCTCGTAGACGTGTCGTTAGTTACGTTATTTATCAGTTTATTAGTTAGTTATTAGTTTAGTTTAGCATAGTGTAACACCATGGAGGAAGGACGGGTCTTTACCCACTGATGTCTGATCCACAGTCCGTCAGGAGGACGTTATGTTTGTAAGTATATATACCCCTTCCACCCATGGAACGGGTGGAGCTTTTCATTCAATCTAACATTTTATTTGTGCTACAACGCTCTACCAAGAAACTCCCTCTCATCTCTTTCTCTCTAACTATGGCAAACATGTATTTTCATCATCCAAGACCACCCGAATCATCAAACACGATAATATTTCGATCCTGCAATTTGGAACCAAGTGTGTAGTATTTACCGACCATAAGAGCTTGAAGCATATCTTAGATCAGAAGGAACTGAACATGAGACAACGTCGTTGGTTAGAATTGCTTAGTGATTATGACTGTGAGATTTGTTATCATCCTAGTAAGGCTAATGTTGTGGCTGATGCACTTAGTCGTAAGGAGGACATTCCACCCCTACTCGTTAGATCCTTAGGAATGACCATTGTTTCGCCCTTACCGTCTCAAATTTTGCCAAGGCAGAGACTTTGACGAAAGAGAACCGTCCTTATGAGAATCTTCATGGAATGGTAGAAAGTGAAAATGGCTTCTTGAAGCGTTCCGACGGAACCTTATGCTTCGTGAGACGAAGCGGATACCATTTCATGGTGGAATCCGTGAGTTGATTATGCATGAGTCTCATAAATCAAAATACTCTATTCATCCCGGAGCCGATAAGATGTATCAGGACCTTAAGAAACTTTATTGGTGGCCTAATATGAAACCCAATATAGCTCAGTATGTCAATTGGTGCCTGACTTGTTCTAAGGTAAAGGCCGAACATCAGAAACCCTCAGGACTCTTAGTTTAACCCGAACTCCCAGAATGAAAATGGGAGCGAATAACCATGGACTTTATCACTAAATTAGCGAGAACAGTTAGCGGCAATGACGCTATCTGGGTAATCGTTGATCGTTTAACTAAGTCTGCTCACTTCTTAGCCATTAGTGAAACCGATAGTCTCGATAAGCTTGCTTGATTGTATCTTAAGGAGGTAGTATCGCGTCATGGAGTACCGATATCTATCATTTTCGATAGGGATAACCGTTTACATCCCACTTTGGAGATCATTAGCACAACATTAGGAACAAACTTGGATATGAGCATCGCGCTACCACCTCGACGATGGTGAGGCGAGAAGAACCATTCAGCTTTAGAGGACATGCTTAGAGCCTGTGTTATTGATTTCGCAAAGGCCGGGAGAGACATCTCCCTTGGCGAATTCTCTTACAACAATAGTTATCATTCTAGCATTAAGGTCGCCCCATTTGAGGCACAGTATGGCGAAAATGTCGTTCTCCGGTTTGTTGGGTGAAGTTGGCGAGAGTCAACTTACAGTCCCGAACTTTTCCTAGAAACCATGAGAAGATAGTTTAGATTCGTAACCGATTGCAAACCGCTTGTGATAGACAAAAGAGTTATGCCGATAAGAGACGTAAACCTTTAGAATTTCAGGTTGGAGATCGTGTTATGTTGAAAGTTTCTCCTTGGAAAGGAGTGATTCGCTTTGGAAAGCGTGGAAAACTCAATCCCCGATATATTGGTCCCTTTCCAATCTTGAAAGAATCGGACCGGTAGCAAACCGCCTAGGCTACCATCGAATTGAGCAGTGTATACAATGTCTTTCATGTTAGTAATCTTAAGAAATGTCTTTCGGAGGAAAACATAGTTGTGCCTTTAAGAGATATTCGTATCGATGAGAAATTAAATTTCGTTGAGGAACCGATTGAGATTATGGATCGTGAGATCAAAAGGCTGAAGAATAGCCGAATTCCGATTGTCAAAGTTCGTTGGAACTCCCGACATGGATCGGAGTTCACTGGGAACGTGAGGGCGTTTCCATAGGAAGTATCCTAAACTTTTATGACATCAAGCAACTCGGAGTAAAACCAGGGACGTTTCTTCGAGAACGGGAGGCTATGACAACTGGAAATTTAGGGAGTCTATTTTAGGTAACCGCATTACGTTAAACTAAACCGAGCTTTGCCTTTATCACTATTTTTATAAACCATGACTTGATTTTATATCGTCTATTGGCTTTTACGGTTTATTTCACTATTGAATGAGTTATCGTATGAGTTTTAACTCTATTTGGTAGGCACTATTCGATTCGACACTAGAAAAGCCTAAAACGAGAAATATTGTAACTTTTAGACCGTAACTCGAAAATTGACAAATAAATAGTCAAAACTCATGGAAAAACGTAAATAACGATGTTAGAAAGTCGAATGAAAGTTGTGGGACACTCAGGGGACAATATATGAGCTCGGGAATGGGTAAACGGGATAGTTACGAAAAATTACAACTCCGACCCTCCTCTTTCTCCCCTAGCCGGTGCCCTCCTCCACCATTTTTATTTATTTTTGAGTCCTTTGTGTCCAAGTATAAAAGGCCCTCCCACCCCTCATTTGATACTTCACTTTCTCTCACTAAAAACACACACACACTCACCTTTCTCTCTCTACTCTCTCTCTCCCCAAATTAAATATAAACCCTAACCCTAAACCCCACCACCGCCGGCCACTTTTCCGGCCACCACCGCTACACGACGGCGCGTGACCACCCACCACCACCACCACCATATCGAAGATCTTTTCATCCTCTTTCTATCCATATATAATACCCTCACTAAAACCTTCATTAACACCTTCAAATCTAAAGATTAAGATTCGGATTTCTATGGTTTCAAGTGGGTTTTGCAATTCGTGTTTGGATAAGGTAAAAGAGACATGAATACACCTAGTTTGAGCTTTGAGAAGCCATGAATGGCTTATTAGGGTTTCGACCCTAGGTTGAAATTTGGGCCTTTTGGGTGAAACATGGAATTAAGTCTAATTAACATCTAAATAAACAAGTAGTTAGTGTTTGGTAAGCATGTGGTGTATCAATTTGATGGGTTTATGCATTTTAGGTCTAGTTTCATATTTTTGGTTAGAATAGATGATGGGTTTTTGTTGGAATCACTCCTAAACCTTAATCAAGTGTTAGTAATTCACATGTAATAGTTAGCTTAATTTTGGCCTTTATGTTTGTTATTTAGCCTTAAGCTTATGTAGAAGGCCCATGAGCTTAGGCTTAGGCCCAATAAGAAAAGGATGGGAACTAGGAGTGTTGCCCTAGCTTCCCACCTATAAATACTCATGTATAACCCTCACTTGAGGGTTGGTTGTTCAAGTTATTCTCTTCATTACACTCTACGCCTAACCAACATAGTATTTCGTTTGTGTGTGTGTGAATCTTGTTCAATCGCCTCTCTATTTCTTTCTATATTGCTTGTGTTGTAAAACTAGTGACCTAACTTGTTGTATCAATCGCCAAATAGTTTGGTGAACATATTGTTTCTTGAAGTGGGTTTTGGTCCTACGCGTAGAACGTACGCTTCGTGTTTGATACTTTGTGTTGCTTAAAAACTCATTTTTTCACTTTTTAATCCAAGATTCTTGTACTTTCAACGTTTTAAGGTGTTAAAATAACAGTTTTTGGCAAAAAGTTTCAAACTTTACGCGTGGATTTACGTTTTAAGCTTCTTTTGTTCGAGAGTTTCATACTACGCGTAAGCAGGTTTTACACGTTTTGGTTCATCAAGCTGGACACTTTTGTGTTCTTTTGGTGATATTGAAGCAATCTCATCACACAAATCTGGTTTAGAAACATTTTTGGGCAAAATCACTTTTACGGTAAAGCTACGCTGTATGAAAACCCTAGTTCTACGCGTAACATTATCCTTGGTTTGATCTTCGTTTTCGTGGTTTACTCCGTGTTTTCTTGCTTTGATAAGCCTGAAAATACGTCGACTTTGGATATCTTTTGCACTGTGAGAGTGTAAAAGATCACTTGGGATAAAACCCTAAAATTACGCATAAGCATTAAGCTTACGCGTAGAAAATCCTACGCATAAGATTCATCTTACGTGTAAGCCTAGTCTTACGCATAAGGTAATCCTACGCCTAAGTTTCTACGCCTAACTTTGTGTCTACGCATAACTTTAGCGTCTTTTCCTACTTACGCGTAAGCTAAAACCTACGCGTAACTCTTAATTGTTACGCGTAACTTTGGTGTTTTTACGCATAAGTGTTACTTGGCTATTGTGATTTCTACGCTTAAGGATACTTCATCAACAAAGGTTCATTCGACTACAAAGATCCGTTTTTATAACACAAGTTTTCAACATGTCACAACCACCATATTCTAGCTATTTCCCTTACACTTATCCTCAACAACAACAACAACAACAACAACAACTAAGTCCCCAACATCAACAATGGAATCATCAACAAGCAATTTATCAATAACAATTTAATAAACAACATACTCCACAACTTGCAGCAATTCCACAACCTCTTATGCCTCAACCACCAACAAGTCTTCAAGTACAACCTTACTCAAACGTCTACAATCAATCTAGGAGTTTTATGAAGGAACCGGCATGGTTTGGCAAGATGTGTGAAGCCTTGAGTAGCCAACAATCAATTCATGAAGCTGGCTCACTTGATAGACCTCCAATGCTCACTCCCGAGAATTATGATCAATGGGTGATTCGGTTCTTTAGGTTTTGTGATCTAAAGAAGCCACATGGAAAGTTTTTAAAGAAGGTCATTATGGAAGGTCCATTTCAAATGCCTACTATTGTAACACCCGGAGATCCAGATGCTGTTCCACCAAGAGATGATGTCACCGAAATTGCAACTTTTGCACAACTGACGGGTGATCAACTTCTACACTTTGAAGCTGACGAACTTGCAATGCAATACTCCTTTTAGGACTACCAAATCCAATCCTTCGAAGTGTTGATGCTCAAAAAACTGCAAAAGCAATGTGGGAACATATTCATCTTCTTATCCAAGGAACAACACTCAATCAGGAAGATATGGAATCCAAAATCTACTTGACTTATGAACACTTCATGATTGAACCAGGAGAGTCATTAGAATCTTATCATCATCGCTTTTCAGACATCATTAATGATTTGGACAAACACAATATCATCATGCCACGAATTGTTGTCAACACAAAGTTCCTAAGTAGTCTGGGTCCAGAATGGGAGAAGTATGTCATCTTTCTCCGTCAAGCTAAGGATATGCATCATGCTACCTACGGATTGTTGTACTACTATCTGAAGCCTCACCAAAAAGAAGTTGATAAGGAAAGAATTCTCCGTGGTCAAACCGTTTCACCATCACTTCCGGACAATCAACAACTTGCTTTGTGGGCTCAAACTAATATTCCTCTTCAACAAGCTCCTCAACCTGCCCCTCAAACAACTGCAACCAACAAACCTCCTGATCTATCACAGCAACAACCTCAACAAAATCAATTGGTTCCTTACAACAACAACCCGCCAAGCTCTTTACAGTCAAGCTGATGAGGACTCCGATGCATTCGATGACTTGCAACAAGGATTTGTGATGATTGCTATAGCATTTGGCCGTTATACAAACAAATCCAACAATCGCATTCGTTCTTCATCTAATACAAGAAATCGGCTTTGTGAACAATGGACGCGTTGAAGTTCAAAATCGGGTTATGGTCGTGATGGGAGGTGGTCAAGGGTTCAATGCTATGGGAAGGAATAACATGGGTGCTCCGCAGCAACAAAGGGCTCAATTGGTTGAACAGGGAATGCTCGAATGGGGTTAATGGTCTTCGATGCTATAACGTAATGAGAAGGGTCATCTGGCTAATGCATGTCCTAAACCGAGGACAAGAGGGTGCTTATTTCAAAGAGGCCTTGCTCTTGGCTCTTAAGGATGAAGCTGGAGGAACTCTTACCAACAAGGAACAGAGCTTTATGGCGATCTTGCAGATTCGGATGATGATATGGAGGACTTGCAGGCTAATGAAGCAGTGATGTTGATGGCACAAATGCAAGCTCTACACATGAGTGAGACACAGGCCAGTATATGACAACGATGGCTTGTCTCAGGTACCTGAACAAACCATTATCATTAATGAACTGATATCTCCGCCAACATCTGCATCTGACACGGATCAGAGTGTTCAACATGAGCCATCTACATCTCATTCTGACGATTTTCAACTAGACCCTGTAGTTACATTTGATGATCAAGATGACCTTATGGTTACCATTGATGATCAAGTTGACTCCGTGGTTATACTTGAGGATCTAAAAAATGACTATGTTGAGGCTCACGTTGAACAAAATGATCCTATGGCGGATCCTGTTTTTGAGCTCCGGACCTTAGTTAAAGACCAACAATCAGAGTGGAACGTTATAATGCTGATAATATTCAACTAAAAGCTCAAAATGCATTGTTAACCAGGGATAATGATTGCTTAATTCGACAACTTCGAATTTTTAAAACTCAAAAAAGCGGAAAAAGGTTTTGAAGTCGCTTTTCTAAATCTTATCAAATCGAAAAATATTTAGAACGACAGATATGTGATCTAGCCGCATCGAAGAATGCTTTGTTGTCTCAAATAGAACAACTAAACATGACATAAACAACAACTTAACTTCTTACTTTGGAAAATGAAAAACCAAGGTGAGTTGTTAACTTGTCAAAAACAGTTCTCTGAGTACAAAAAGCATTCCAAGAAACGAATAGATAACTATCTTGAAGATATTGTCGACTTACAACACAAAATCAAAGAGTTTTGAAATGTCGTTTATAAACATGGTGAGTCAATCACAACTATTCAAAAGTTTACTTTTAAACCAAATCCAAATGGATATGGACCAATTCTTGCTGATTACAAACCTAAGTTTTCAAACAGAGCATTCAAACCAAATCCTAAAGTTTACAGTGCAGAACATAGAATTGATGATTCGATTATGATTGTTGTTGAATATAATCGTCAAGAGGAATTCGATGCAGATGACGAGAGTCGGTCAAAAATGGAAAATGTCATTTATAACAAACCATTTGACTATTCGAAAGCCGTAACTTTTGTCACACAACAAGATAAGTCAAACACACCTTTGGTTGTCACACCAGTTTCTGAAGTTCGTCCCCAACACAATGGTGCACAAATAAATGGTCCTTTACCTTCACTTAGTGAAGTAAAAACTAAAGCCGAAAGTTGTCGTATTATCAAATATTTTGACACTTTCTTATCTGACATCAAACTTTTGGAACGGGCAATTGAATTTCATTCTGAAATAAAAGTTGACCATTTTATCTCGCCATTTGCAAGAGAACAACGAGAAATTTTTCGCAGAACTTAATTTTACCCCATGTCCAAAATTTGAAAAGCTGTGCACTATATTGGGAAAGGGATTTTCACAAGGAACTTGGTCTCATGAAAGCAGTTTTCGAGAAAACAGAAACATCAATTTCAAATACTAAACGGAAAAAGAAATTATTGAGAAAAGATGTTGATCGACTCTTGAAAGATGTTATCTATTTGATATCCATAATGTTGTGCTATTGTATACTCTTGATAATGCATCCGATTATATCTCTGTGATTATTGAAACTGTTGAGAATCTTACGATAATATGCTTCAGACCGAGTCTTTAAAAGTTGAAAATGAACGATTGTCAAACGAACTTTCCAACGCAATACGTTGTCTTAATTGGTGTCAAAAAGATATTCATAATCAACAACTTGCTTTTCAAACCAAAATCGCCCGATTGCGCCATTCAAACAATTCAAAACTTGAGCAACTGGATGATCAAAAGCGTGTCTCGTTAAGAGTCAAATCTCAAAATATGAACAAGAACTTTACGCAGTCAAAAAGAAAATGGTGTCATATCTGATTTACTCAAACATACTCGTGATGAAGCATCTAACAAACTTGATCATTTTCTTGCACACACTAAAGAAGTCATGAATTTTGCTGGAAATCTTCGTTCTGAAAATCAAGATCTGATTCACACTATCTTTAAGTTAAGAGAAATGTTAGGAAAGTATGAACTAATTTCACCTACTGTGATTAAGAGAATAGCACCAGTAACACTTAGTAATCGTGAACCTAGAATCCCTACTGCCAAATCACAAGTTGCTAACGTGCCTCCTTCTACTGCAACAGGAATAGTTGCCTCTTTTCCAAACGTCCGCACTTCACAGCCTAGGAGCACTACATCGAAGAATAGGAAGTTGCGACCTAAGAAAAGATCAATAAGGAATGCTAAAGTAGAAGAACACCCTAGGACTATGAATAAGACTCATGTTGCTTCCACTATAGATATTAGTCGGCAAATGTAATAGAAATAGTGATGTAATGAATGCTAAACCTTTAAGCACTTTTGATATTCAGTCTGATGCACCTTGTGTTATTTGTCGTAAAAGTATGAATTCTGATTGTCATGACAAATGTGTTGCTAAAGCTATCATCTCTCGTTTAAGGAATCCTAAGAATCGGAATACCTCTAGGCCCACTAATCTTTCTAAGTCTATGCTTGGTAGACCGCCCTCTTTAGATTCTAAGAAACGCATTGCTGTCCCTGTAGCTCCAGTTTTACCTCCTAGGAATGTAGTACCACCTAGTGCATTCACTAAGACTAAAGCAAATACTAGTTGGAGATGGCAGAAATGGATATATAACACACTAGGATTTAAATGGATACCCAAAGCAATTGATGTGTGTATGTCTACTATACCTGCTCCGAAACCCTCTAACTTTTCGGGTTCCACATCTACTTCTATTCCATCTGTGTCGTCTGTGTGTAATGCGGTGATACTGATCATCCTTTGGATTGTTGATAGCGGATGTTCCCGACACATGACAGGCAACCTTAAACTTTATCAAACTTTATTGCAAAGTTCATTGGCACCATGATTCGGAATGATCACTTCGCAGCGACTATCATGGGCTACGAGACTATATCAATGGGAACATCGAAATTAGCGAGTTTATTATGTGGAAGGCCTCGGTCACAATGCTGTTTTCAGAGGTCAGTTCTTGATGGAGATTTGGAAGTTTCTTTCAGGGAGAAATCTTGTTTCATTCGTGATCTACAAGGAAACGACCTTATGTCTGGCTCGCGTAATTCCAGTCTTTACACTATCTCTATGCAAGACATGGTTGCTTCATCTCCCATTTGCTTACTTTCAAAGGCAACATCAACAAAATCATGGCTATGGCACCGTCGTCTCTCACATCTAAACTTTCAAACCATCACCAACCTTGCTCGACACAAACTAGTTTAAGGACTCCCACGATTTCAGTATTCTAAAGATCACCTTTGCTCAGCTTGTGAACAAGGGAAAAGCACTCGTGCTCATTTTCCTTCAAAGGTGGAACACAACTCTCACCATGTGCTTCATCTTCTTCACATGGATTTGTGTGGCCCGATGCGCATGCAAACGATCAACGGCAAACGCTACATCTTAGTAATTGTTGATGACTATTCACGCTGGACTTGGGTCTACTTTCTTCGAAGCAAAGATCAAGCTCCACAGATGATCATCTCCTTTCTCACGAAAATACAAGTTCAGCTACTAAACACCGTCAGAATAATCAAACAGACATGAAGGAACTGAATTTGTTAACAAACTCTTCGTGAATTTTATGTGAAAGTGGGAATTCAAATCGGACATCTATTCTTGCACGCACCGAACAAAACGGAGTTGTTGAAAGACGAAATCTTACGTTAGTGGAAGCTGCAAGAACAATGTTAATCAATGCTAAACTTCCAGATTACTTATGGGCAGAAGCTGTATCTACTGCATGCTACACTCAGAACCGCTTAATGATTACAAAACGCCACAACAAAACACCATTTGAGCTTCTCCACAACCGAAAACCGAATCTCAAACACTTTCATGTCTTTGGATCTCTTTGCTATCCGAATAATGATCGTGATAACTTTGGAAAGCTCAAAGCCAAAGCTGACATTGGAGTCTTTATTGGGTATTGTGAGAATTCTAAAGGTTACCGGATCTGGAATCGTCGGACAAAGCAAGTTATGGAAACGATACATGCTCATT
Source organism: Chrysanthemum makinoi (assembly GCA_910596185.1). NCBI lineage: Eukaryota > Viridiplantae > Streptophyta > Magnoliopsida > Asterales > Asteraceae > Chrysanthemum > Chrysanthemum makinoi. Next base: position 231,211,735 of record OU343223.1, on the reverse strand, counting down.
TTGATGAACTTACTAAATGGCTTCGAGTATAACAGCTTGGAACCCGGTCACAACCGCTTAAACTTCCCCAAACCCCATCATCACCGCAACAAACTGCCCACTCACTCGTCAACAAATGGAAAGGTTATTTTCTCCTCTGTTCAATGACGATATTGATGAACGTGCTCAGTGTATCCACCGTTTCCGTTGCTCAACCCGATAATACTCATATACGATACACCCGCTACAACAACTATGTTGAAGAAGCACCACCAGTTGACTACACCACAACAGTTGAACAAACCGCTTCCAACAATGATGAACCGGCTGATGATGTTCTGAATGATGTACCCCCACGTGCAGATTTTGATCCAAATGCGTTCTTTAACCCGTTTTCTAATGAGACTGTTGCACCTGATGTCGCAGAATCTTCAACAAGCCATTTGAATCCTCAAAATCTGCACAATGTATACCAACATCAACCCTCCACACATAAATGGACAAAAGACCATCCTCCGGAAAATATTATTGGCAACCCGAATCAATCGATGTCGTTACGAGACAAAATCTTCACACAGATGGTGAACATTGCATTTATGCACTCACTGTCTGCCAATCTGAACCTAAAAACATCAAAGACGAAATGACAAAAGACAACTGGATAGAATCCATGCAAGAAGAACTCAACCAATTCAAACGTCTTGAAGTATGGGAACCGGTTGAAAGACCAACAGGAGTCTACGTCATTGGTCTCAAATGGATTTGGAAAAACAAATTGGATCTTGAAAGCGTTATCGAAATAAGTCACGTCGGTGGCTAAGGGTTATCGTCGAGGAAGAGGGTATTGACTTTGAAGAATCTTTTGCTCCGTTGCTCGTCTTGAGGCTGTTATTCGGATATTTCGCGTCGCGGCTCATATGAATATGACGGTCTTTCAAATGGATGTCAAAACTGCGTTTCTAAATGGACAACTAAAAGAAACGGTTTATGTCATGTCCAACCGAAGGATTCGTTGATCCCGCTGCCAGAACCATGTCTACAAACCTGAACAAAGCTCGTGGTCTCAAACAAGCTCCTGGGCATGGTGCGATAAGCTATCATCTATCCTAATTGCCAATAATTTCACCAAAGGTTCGGTTGACCCTACTCTTTTCATACAATATCACGGGCACATATCTTAATTGTTCAAATTTACGTGGATGACATCATTTTTGGGTCTACACATAAAAAGTACTCAATCGCTTTGCAAAACTAATGAAGAAACATTTTGAAATGTCCATGATGGGTGAACTTACGTTCTTTCTAGGATTACAAGTTCATCAATCACCCCGTGGTATTTTCTTGAGTCAGTCCCAATATGCCCTTGAATTGTTAAACAAATTTGGAATGAATACCTGTGACACTTATGCCACACCAATGGCTCATACCAAGAAGCTAGACGCGGATTTACATGGGAAATTGGTGGACCCTACAAAATACCGTAGTATTATTGGGTCTCTCATGTATCTATGACCAGCTAGCGGACCTGATATTGTCTTTGCTGTATATCTTTGCTCCCGTTATCGGTCGTGACCAACTGAAACCCACCTCTCTGAGGCTAAAAGAATCCTCCGATACATCAAGGGAACCATTAATTTGGGGATCCGGTATCCGAAGGATTCTGGTTTTGAACTAATCGCTTTTTGAATGACCAGCAGGATGCTTAGATTCACAAAAAAGTACTTCAGGAGCTTTACAATTTCTTGGTGATAAACTGGTGTCATGGCAATCGAAGAAGCAGATTGTGCGTCGTTTGTCCTCAACTGAGCAGAATATGTAGCCTTGTCAGTGTGTTGTGCTCAAGTCATTTGGATGAGAACACAACTCAAAGACTATGGTTACGTATTTGACAGAATCCCGATATCTAGCGACAATCGGAGTGCTATTTCGATCTCGTGCAACTCAGTTCAACACTAGAAATCAAAGCACATCGATCTTCGATATCATTTCATCAAGGACCACGTGGAACAGGGTACAGTTGAATTATACTTAAATGGGTACAGAATACCAATTGGCGGATCTTCTCACCAAAGCCTTGCCTCCCGCTAGGTTTAATGAGTTGGTCCACCGGATTGGTATGAGGTGTTTGACTCAAGAGGAATTGGATGACCTCCTAAAACAGTCTTAAAAACCTGTCAAACACCAAAATCTCTTTTGTAAATATTTTTTCAAAAACAAAATACAAAAATATAAAACCTAATAAAACAACAAAAATATTCTTCTATCTATTTTTCTTTCAACATGGCAAGTACATTTCTTCCGTCAACACTTTAATCTTTCAAAATTCAGTATTTTTTTCGATCAAGTGTTGAGGGGGAGAAAATATCTACTTAACTTTTTCATAACATCCGTGTACTTGCATGTTACCATATTCTGGTTGTTTCTTTTATCAATGGTGGTAAAGTTTCTGGCTTAACTGACACTCCTCGGACTAAAATTTATAACCTTTCATTATTTTATTAAGTCGAGGGGGAGTGTCGTCAAGTTTCTTTCTTAAAATCTTTCGTTTGGAAACCAAAATGGAAGTTAAATGACCTTGGATGAAAAAAGGAAAAGGTGGAGGGACCAAAACTGCAAAAAGCTTAAAGTCATTTTAATAAAAACACCCCACCTAACACTTTCACTTCACATTTATTACACTAACACCTAAAACATCCTACGCCTAAGAATCGTTCATCAAATCTGTGTTTTGGATCATCATTTTGTAAGTTGTTTCATAATCTTAACGTGTTTTTAAACATTGGTTTTGATTTTTACATGAATCCAACGGTCAAAACGTTGTATAATCTTGTTTTTGTGTTCTACGCGTATGCGTATGAACACATGATCAAGATTGTGTGTTTATGGTTAAAAGGTCAGTGTCAAAACGTTTCTAATACATCAATGATACCGTTTTAATCATCAAAACTCACCCAGAATCACGAATTGAATGATTTGTGAAATTAGGGTTTATGCGAGGTTTTTGGGTATTTTCAAATGTGAACGTTTGTGGTCAAAAAAGATTGTTGTGTGATGATGCTCTTATGATGAATTGATCATATCTATGCTTTAAAACAACCCAGAAACACTAATTGATGATAAATTAGTAACTAGGGTTTAATGTTCTTGAGTTTTGAGTATTATTGATTCTCTGCGAATTAAATGTTAAAACTTGGTTAACACTTTCACATAACATCTAAGAACTACCAGAAAACGTTTGGTGCAATTTCCATGGCTAGAATTGTTAAGCGTAATTCTTGAATTTAGGGTTTAAGTTTTACGCGTAAGCCTTTCTACGCGTAAACTGTTTGAGAGTATTTTATGCCATGATCTATTATATAATGAATGATAATGTTGAAATTGATGCTATGATGATGTTATTTCAGGTTTGCTACTCATAACATTCAGAATCAAGGTTGTTAGTACTTCTACGCATAAGGATCACCCACGGCGTGAAAGTTATGCGTAAGAGAAATCTTACGCGTAATCGTTACGTAAGGTTCTACAAAGGGACTACGCGTATCCTGTGAAGGATATGCATAAACATGACCTCTACGCATAAGGTCTACTCTTCAGTAAGCCTTCTGCGGGTTTATATACGCCTACGCGTAAGTTTTACGCATAAGGTCCTCTGTTCCTACGTAATATTTCTTCGCGCGTAAGTCGGGATCCTACGCATAAGCTTACGACTACGCGTATACTTATCTTGTTTACGCATAAGCTACCATTCCTACGCATAAGCCTTGATCAAACCTTCGTTATGAATTGTTACGGCGGAAAACTTGTAAATAAACAAATCATAACGTCACGAAACCAATACCGTCACTAATAAGCTTAAATGTATAATGTGTTGTGAAAATATGTGATAACATAAACTTTAAAACTTAAAGTTTACTAACTCACGAAACGTTTCACGACGTCATTGAACTATTGGATATACAATTGACTTAGGACTCGTAACAATCAATGACACAGTACATTCAATAATTAGACAATAAAAACCTTATGTTGACTAACATTATGTCTTTCGATATGTTGATTCTGTTGGCTAATATTATTTCAGATCACGACATGGCTGCTCAAATGAATGTGGATGCACCTGAGATTCTCACAATTGCCGATATCTTCCCTAATGGCTATCCAAGAAAGATTGTTAAGAACAATCTCAGAGTTGACTTTGAAACCCTCACATGCTCGAATCTTCTTGCTTGATTGCTGTGGATATTCTAAAAATCATCCCTACCGAACATGCTCTCACACTCGCTACAGATCGGGATCTACATACAACAATTCTGGAATTCAATGCAAAGGATCAAAGGTCAAAGTGCGGTGTGGTGGCGTTAAATCACAAACAAATCACCATCACACACATGTGATTTGGGCTGTTCTTCTTATTCCGATATCGAGCCAACCGACTTCTATGCCACACCTACTAAAGAGACATTCTGCAATTCGATGGATATTGGCTACGATGAAGCTTCAGGAATTATCACTAAGCATTCTCATGTGGAGCTTAAGAACATTCCTCAACCGTGGAGAACCCTCTACATCATCATCACCAAGTCGGTCTACGGTGGCATTGTGCTATGAGCATCCCAAGCTCATGGAGCCGCAAATATTTTGGTCATTAATCAACAAGAAGGACATCGAAATTGAAGCTCGATATGGGATGACATGATGTCATTTCTCAAAAGCTTGGCTCAAGATTCCCTATGTCGAGATACACAAAGCTGTTGATCGAGTACTTGGACTTCATCGATATTCCCAAGAGGCTCAATGACCACGACAATCACGACATGATGATCGAACCCATCCTATCATCGAGAATCAAGGAATCGTCAACAAAGAAACAGTGTTGTGTTACCCGATCACCTTGACTAATGAAATCAAAAGCTCGAGACATATAAAAGGTATCGTAGCGATAAGAGAGGCAAAGTTGGTCATCGATGAGAAGTCTTCGGAACACCTATACGGAGAACGAAGAAGAAGCGGTGTGAAGTCTTTGCAAATCTTGAAAGTCGAGAGGATAATCCCCAAGGGAATCCTCCACGCGAAAGGGACATTCCGCTAAGGAAGCTACTCTATTCCCATTCGAGTCGGCACGAACAGCAAAGAGAGCACGTGGACAGCTCTGAAGATACATTGAACGAAGAGATCTTCTACTCGAATCTCAGCGAAGCACCTCCTTGATAAACCTCCAAGTCCACCGGTGACAAAGGAAAAGGGAAGACTCTGTACTTGTGCCTTATGAAGAAAGCTCGATGAAGAAGAAGAGCAACCGGATACTTCATACGGAAGAAGTTTAAATTCGTTAGACTCCAACACGTGGCAAAAGAATTTGCAAAAGATCAAATGGGTGGCCGGTCAAGTGGTGCAGCTCAACCTTCACCGATCGATCGCGGTTAATCGACCCGATAAAGGATCCGGTGCCACCTTTAAACAACAAAAGCCCGTGGAAGAAACTATTGAGCATGACTTTGAGGAACGATAAAGATAAGTCAGAAAGATGAGGGTAACAAAGAAAGACGAAGAAGGCTGAAGAGAAAAGAAAGAAGTGGAGATGATATCGATTATGATAAGTTTCGCTAGACAGTCCGCTGCGCCAGAGGAAGAAAACCTCGCACCTCCAAAGGATCGAGTCTCCTCATGTCTCTTCATCATCGATTCATCTTCTCATTCTTCACCACCACCATCAAAAGATCAACCAAATCAACATCCAAATCGATAAAGAAGCCACCTCGGTCTTGGATTTCTCATACTCATAAAAGAATTGTGAATCAAATCAAACGGTTAGAAAGAAAGACATGCTTTACAAAAGCTAAATTTTATTGCTAACCGATTAGCGTACCTCCATGACGAGAATGACAAGAGAATAGCAAGTGAAGCGGAGTACATGCGGGAAACAAGATCGCAGGGGTTGAACAAAATGATGAAGGTACACTCACAAGCACCTTCTTGACATTGTTCCTAAAGTTACAAAGGATTTATTCACCAAACAACTCTATCGAATCTACTTCATCGGCTAAGCAAACCATGAAATCAACTCAATGCATGTTAACATCAATCAGTTGATCCCATAATCTTTTACGTCTTTGAATTAGTTGATCGGTTGGTCGCTCAAATGTCAAACGATCGCATCACTTGCTTCTCACAAAAGAAAATTGTTGGAAGCATTCTTTGAATACCAACTCAAATATGCATGCGAGAAAAGCTTAAAGGCCAAACGTCCAAGGCGATGATGACAAGGATAAGGATAAGGACAACGATCCTAGCGCTCGAAGAAGTCCGGTGAATCATCTTCAATGCAACCTCCACCCCAACGGACTCGGACAACAAAGACCTCCTCCTCGTTCTTCTTGAAAACCTCCGGGATTGAGTTCCAGCCCTAGACTCAGAAAACCGGTGATCACTTTGAGTATACGGGTGGTGACGATGAGGAATACCATGAGCCCCAACAACAACCGCCTCAAAGAAAGTCTGAAACCGTAATCATCATCTAGGCCTAAGAAAAAGAGAAAAAGCCCAAGGCTGACGTCTATCCTCGGCTAGATGAAGATAACCTGAGAGGAATTTGAATGGTTTTCTACACTTGTTAATTCCACTCCTACCCACTAAAGGTCAAGAGGTTCTGTAATGTAGTACATTGGAGCATCACGAAATTTCTACAAGAAAATTCCGTGTGAAGAAGATGGCGAAAAATCGAGTTGAGCGATCAAGAATGAAGCATTTCAACTTCTAAAAGACATCTCGGAAAGTGCCATCAAGGTCGAATATCACCTTGATAATATTGCACGAGCCATGTCTAACAACATGGATTGGCTCAACCCAAAAGCAAACATCGACTTCACCAAACGGGACAATCCTCCATATTACCTGGTGGTCTAAACCTCTCTCCAATTGTAACTGATCAGCCTCGAATTCCATTCGATATTTCTTCAACAAAGACTTGGATTTTCTTTTTACGGTGGCGATGGTTCTAGGAAATACGCTACATCTTTGACACTTCCATTCCGTGACAATATACAAGCTGCGCAGCCATCGAGGAAAGATCTAACCACTTGTTCTCCAACAGCGTGGAAGAGTACAAGAGATGATGTGTATGGGATTCACCATTGGCGAACAGAAGAATCTACTCTGGAAGCTGCAGGTTGAAATCTCAACATGAAGTGTTGTTACAAGTATAGATTTGCCATCAAACACGTTGATCTTTCGTCCAAATGGGACTACACGTTTCTCAAGAATATTGTGGTCAAAAGATTAGAAGAAAGAGATTATGCATTCTCTGAAGCTGACTTTGAGAATTTGTCTAACAACGACATTGACGACATGTACCTTGCCAAAGTACGAGTGGCATGAGACAATTTTCAACTGAAGTACAGCGTGAATTCATCAAGTCATTGCTCATCTTCATCAGACGCATAGTCATCAAAGAGCGAGAGATCTCCGCTTGCTTGAATCATATCGGACCCGTGTCAACCACTCCACCTCGGCTTGATCTTCCGACATCAACCGGCTTTCACAATATACACTCATCGCCAGCAAACCATTCGGTGGTTTCGTGATGAACTTCAAAGAAATTGCTTAATGGCATGTAGAGATCTTCACAAGTTTGGGGATCACACTTTGAAGATGGTTAGGGACGGATTGGCTACGAGGTTGAAGGATATACGCCAAGATTGGGTCTCCTAGCGATGGAATTCTTAGGATGAAGGAGGATGTGAGGAGGATCATCACAATGATTGATGAACGGTTGTATCGAAGGGATCGGTTCAGAAGATTGAAAGCTTTGTTGATGGTCGACCGGATTAATATCACGGCTTTCAAGCGCCGGTTCACACTCTGGCAACATCAACGGACTACGGTACCCCGAACGCTTCTTTCATTATACTTTTGGATGTGTGATTTTCTATGTCAATGGCTTGCACACAGCATTACGATGTACAACCCGTTCTTGTCAAGAAAGGACCATGTGGTATGCTTGATTTACAATCCTTATAAAAAAGGAGCGAAAGCTTCTTACTTTTGAGTAAAACCTATCAAACCTTTCACTTTTCAAGGTTTTGCTCAAAAGAACAAGTATTTTCCTTATGATTTTTCAAAACCTCAACGTTTATATCACTCGTTGGGGAGTATGACTAAAACCTTGTTCACTATTTGTTCACAAATTGGTCATTCTTCCCGCAACACTCGAAATGGTCATATTTATTCACAACTTTTCAAAAAGTAACATTTTATATGCCATTTTTTAAGGGGAGAAAATACGTGATAAGAAATATGTTGTGTTTTGCTATATGAACTCTTGTGTGAAAAGACTTTAACCCATGAATTGACGAGATCTTAAGCTGTTAGAAACTTCGAAAAGACTTGTCCTGACGGGTAATAATTTCAAGCTAGTTAAGCTAGTGATGTAAACGTGTGTCATAAAGGACTTGTCCGAGTAGAATGTACCAATCGAGAAACTCTTGGTAGACATGAACCTTGACGGGTTTGACAACCTCTCGGGGTTGTCCACACCTTCAAGATAGTTATTAGAGCTAGTTGTCACCTAAAAGTGACAATGCAACTCTAACTATGCCACGCATAACGTGTTCGCGGGGAATGTCTATCTTGAGTCGATCAATTCAAAAGTCGCACTCTTTCCTCACTGTCTTGATTTCCATAAAACTCTTAAGCACATGTGGAGGAGGAGTATTTCTGCTAAAAGATAAAACTCTCACAGTGGTTCAAACATGTTTTTCATTTACAAACCCTTTGAGAGATTTTTCTTGAAAATGGTTTTATGGCAATGAAGTTATAAGGTGATTAAGGTTAGGAATAACCGTCCTATGATCCTGACTGGGAGGGATCTACAAGGACACTACCAATTGTTAGAATTAGAGGTCCTTAGGTATGATTATAAAAGGAGAAAATGAGAATGGAGAAGAAAAGAGTTGAAGAATTAAAAGAAATGCAAAGAAAGGGTGAAAAGAAATAGCCTCTGATTATTCAACTTAGGGGCGGACAGGGTTCAATTCATATGCTCACGGTTGTCACTAGATGACACGGTATTGAAGATTAAAAGTCGTCATGGACCCGGTGGCGCATGCACTAAACCTTCTTAGCCACTCAAGTTTCTCTCAACGAAGCTTGTTTATTCTCAGGGAACCCTCTGAATCTATGGCTTTCTCTTAGAGATGTTGGTATTGAAGAAGAGACCCTCTCCCTAGTCTCCGCCGGAAAACCAACGCACACTATTGAGTCTAGAGCCACGAGATTCATCAAAAGATCTCTTAGGTACACTTGACATTTCATCACTTGACATTCAACAATAAGAATTTCGATGGTACATTATCGAGTCCTTCACAGATCTTAGCATGTCAGAGAACATTTATGAGAGGTTACATTTGTGATCCTCGGTGATTGAATGGAAACTCTGCCCGGTCAACATCAACAGCCACAGCAATGGGTAAACCGGCAACTCGTGGATTGCGCTTAGTGGTCTCAAACGGTCTCTGATGCGTGGTGATGCTTGATTGTACCTCGGCGACTCATCTCGAATCGTAGGTGTACCGATACATCGTGTTATCTCACTTGTGTGACTCGATTGAGCGGCCTCTATAGAATAGAGTTGTGTTCTCACACTATCTTTAACACTCTCGAAGTTCAAACTTGTAAGTGCTTAGGAATCCGCTTATTACTAACCGTTTAATGTTTACTTCTTATGACTCTGGGCGGAATGATCGATGCGATTCTCCACTTGTTCACACCAACAACATCATCAAAGAAGTTCTATCTTAAAGCAACACAAAGTCAGAATGATTCTTAGTCAAATCAAAGAATCTACAAAGTTAAAGACTTAAAGAATTTCATCAGTACCATAATCCAACGTTAAAGAGTGTGTGAGCATGTTGGAAAGACATGGAGACGGCAACAAAGCGGAACTGAGGGCTTGATCGGATTAACATACTATCACTTTAACCACAAAGAACAAGGAACAAAAGAACAAAGATAAAGATGACGTCAAAGTGACTGCTCAAAGAAAACTATCTCTCTACCTGGGAGATTGTTCGAATCAAGACAATTCTTCTCACAAGAAAGAAGAATGTCGAGAAGGCGTCAAAGCTACTATTACAACTGCACCTTCACCGTTTATTCATCACTAACACTTAGGGGGAGATTGTTGGAATCACTCCTAAACATTAATCAAGTATTAGTAATTTACATGTAATAGTTAGCTTAATTTTGGCCTTTATGTTTGTTATTTAGCCTTAAGCTTATGTAGAAGGCCCATGAACTTAGGCTTAGGCCAATAAGAAGGATGGGAACTAGGAGTGTTGCCCTAGCTTCCCTCCTATAAATACTCATGTATAACCCTCACGAGGGTTGGTTCAAGTTATTCTCTTCATTACACTCTACGCCTAACCAACATAGTATTTCGTGTGTGTGTGTGTGAATCTTGTTCAATCGCCTCTCTATTTCTTTCTATATTGCTTGTGTTGTAAAACTAGTGACCTAACAGTTTTGTGTTTGGTTAATGACTGGAGGTTAATTGATTGTATTTGGAAGTTGTGGTATTGATTTGGAAGTGATTTGGTTGGGTTGAGATGGTGTACGAGAAACCAAGGTCACGTCTTGCGTGCCTTGGGTTACGTACGAGACCCACATGGACCTTGGGTCCGGGTCGGGTCATTTTGGTAGCTTGTTGATATAGTTGAGGTTTGGATGAGGCGTGGGGCAAAAGCTTCTAAGACTTGTTTGGTTCCGCGTGGTCTTACTTGTGACGATGTCATGACCATTAGGTCATAACATTGGTTTCAAGTACATTTGGTTGATTGATTGGTTGGCGAGATTGTTTTGAGTTGATTTGGGATTGAATTGCTCTATTATGACTTTTAAATTGAACTTGATATATAAATTGTCAACTTTGATCTACGTCGGTATTACTTTTTGATCGTAGTTGACTCAAACAAGCCGTAACATGGAATTTAGTATAGTTTGGACTATTGATTGATTAAAAGCCGAGAAGTCATGACTCGTGCTTGTGGAATCAAACTGAATAACGATATGAGATTAATATTAGAATTTGTGAAATATATATATAAACTTGAAAATGCTAATAGACTATGAAATATAAATAATAAATGGGCTTTTGTACAAAAAATATCGATAAAAAGACTCATCTTGTTATTTACTATTTTTAAATAGAAACTAACGACTAAATTGGAAATGTTTTATAATAAATAAGTAATTAATGTTTCACATTACCGCTTTATCGAAGGATGCCAATTATGGGCATTTAATACTAGTTTAAGTATTTATTTGCTTCGTTTGTGCATGGGTTACGAATAAACTAACATTAATAGTGTTGATCCACGTGGGTAGCGGACTTATTAGGTTGACGAATCTAATAAGAGCCGCTAGATGCGTTAGGTAACCTTATTAATGAGTGAATTATCCTTATGACTCTTTAGGATACGATTGATTTATGGGATAATAAGCGACACGGATAAATAAATGAGTTTATCGAGTTGTGAATTTGATAAGGTCTACTGTTTATTCTGAAACTTATTGGACTATGGAGCTTATCGCTTAGAGGTCTCATTGTATTGCATTGAGTTACATATTGGTTATTTGAGTGCATTCATAACATCATTTTGAGTCGATACACCCACATGAGGATACCAAACACTAGGATTAAATGGTGAAACGAGACATTTTTGGAAATAACGAAATGGAATACATTGGGGTAGTTAACGTTGATTTCGAGAGATATATATATATTAAATTTGGTCTACATTAATAGGTTGTGCTGAGTCGATAGTTGTTGTCTTGGTGATTCTTACATTATCTTACCTAGTATTTATTCGATGCGTTGATTGCTTGAGGTGAGTTTCATAGCCCCACTTTTATCTACGTTTTAACTAAATTGGGGTGAGAATCATGCTCTTGTTTTGGACCGTGAAAACTATTTGGATTTGCTTGTGCTTATTTGTTTAGATAGATGTGAGGTAGTCGTTGACTTAGACTAGGGTAGCAATCCTAATTGCTATAGCTGTTGCCTAGCTAAGAATAGACTTCTACCTCGACCTAGTCCGGGGTTGGCAATTGTTCTAGATTTTTCCGGCAGTCTTTGGACTAAAGTCATGGGCCGAGTAGTAATACACGGATGCGGGATATGGTTGGTGATCGGGTAGGATCGGTTTGTAACGGTGTTTATCTATCTTAGGTCTTGCATAGCAAATCAACTCCTCTGAGTCTACTATGATTTTTGAGCTTAAACCTATGAACTCACCAGTAGTGACCTTTAGCATGATTTCTCAAGTATTTGAGATGTTTGGAATCATTGATCGGTGGAAGCTTGGCAAGAAGGCGTTCAATTATCATTTCGACTCACGATAAACTTTGGGGACCTATTTTATTAAATCATGTGTTGGGCCTAATATTTACAATTTTGGATTAAATGTTTTGAATAACTAAATTTGGGATTGGTTTTGAATGTTAAATGACTATCTTTTTGTTATACTTGTGTGCGATACCAATCCAATAAAGCAAAACTTGATTAAGTCTTCTTGTCGCAGATTTGGGGTGTTACAGTTGGTATCGAGCTCAAGGTTATAGAGAATTAGGTATTTTATAAACCCTAAACTATAACCACTTTTAAGAAAAATTGATCCTCGATCGGCCGCATGCTTGCCAAGCGAAACTTATTTGATTATGGTACGAACTGCGATTTGAATTATGAGATGATCTGTTAAGGGATATTGTGAACTGATTATGGAAACGTTATGATTTGGAGATATGATTATTGATTTTAGGTAAATGAGATTTGATTATCGAGATACTAAGGAATTTGATTTGAGTAAATGGTATATTGTGATTTTGGAGTTTTTAACTCAATTGAATTGATATGGGATTATGTGATGGAACGAAACTTATGTGTTTTCTTTAAAGGCATGTTTTTAGTAATGCGGTACCTCTACTTTTAAAGCTTTCATTATGTGATATATGTTTTGGTTAAGTTGATGCGCTTATTAAAACTAGTTGTTTTGAACACTTATACCTACCATGCCATTGTCGAGACTATGCCTTCACTAGCTTTTGATGTGTGCGAGGAGGTCCGCTAGCTTTGCTAGTTCGCTAGCATTGACCTCATGGCGGTTGCCTGAGGTGATCCATGAGATTGTCCGTCACTCTAGTTCATCATCATCGGTCATACAGCTCATCTAGGCATTTCACTTTACATCGAGTCTTAGCGAGCCCAGACTCCAGGCTTGCTTGCTTAGCGCCCATATGCGTGAGACCACCATCATCCCCTATCCGTTTAGCAGCATCACCATGTCTTAGGAGGCCTAGATCTCCTAGTGTACCCCCTGGGATTTACTTGCCTGAGACTCGACTCATGGACTCTCCCTCGTAGATGAGGCTGAGGAGGAGCTTGAGGTCGAGGAGGAGCATGAGATTGAGGGCGGTATGTGGATGAGGATGAGGATCCTCAGGAGGAGGATGATGAGGATATCCCAGAAGGGGTACTCCTCCATTGTAGAGTCCTCGCACATTCTCCAGGACCGGGTTCTCCTTTGCACGAGCCCGAGTCCCCTCGACGACCTTTAGACATTGACTCACCACCTTACTTACCTTATATTGGTAGCGTTGGATTTGAGATAACATCGGAGATTGCTTTAGAGCCAGGAGTATGGTGAGGCAGGTCGATGTAGGAGAGGATTACATCACAAGTACTAGGCTTAGTCGGTTGAGGATCGGTTGGTTGGAGTATTAGGGGCTAGTATTAGGATCAGTGATGATGGGAGGACTAGGGTTTTGCATGAGGGTATGTGGACTCTAGGAGCAGGTTGGGGACCTATTGAGAGGGTTCGCTACCGGTGATCTTGATAGAGCGATTTGGCGTAGAATTGGTGAGTTGGAGAGAGAGGTCGTGAGCTTAAGAGTGATCACGGCTTCGGCGTGTTGAGTTAGCATCTTTGTAGAGAGAGGTTGACGATGTTAGGAGATCAGTTAGTGGTATTCGTGGACGTGGCTAGATAGTATTAGATTCATGGTTTTGTACCATCTTGAAACTAAGTAGTACTTGGTTCGAGATGTAGATCTATCATAGTTGTCTTAGTAGTATCGTCGTTAGGATCGTTCTTGATTTCCTCGTATCCTTCCATGTATTTACACTTTTGAAACCTATGAGTTATGGTTATTGGAACGTGCATCCTTTAGTTATGATTCGGTATCTGATTGTTTTGCTTTGATATAGCGTTATCCTTGTTGACCTTGATTATGAATTTGAGCTTTATTTAGTGATCCTTAGAACCCAACTCTATCTTTAGAGCGCGAATTGTGAACTTATGAAACTGTTCTTCTTGCCTTCAGAATGATGGCAACAAGACGAAACCCGCTAAGAACAACCGAGCGCTCCTCGGCTGTACGTTGTTGCCCCTTGTCCGTCGAGGTCGTTGTCCGGCCCGACCACTCCACTGTTGAGACCCAACATTGATAACCCGCTTGTAGAAAACCCGAATGTGAACGACCGTGCTTTGAGAATGGTCTGCTCCACAAAACCCTCCACCGTGAACCCCGCCCATGTTGACCGGTTAGTGGCGCAGGCATGTCGCTGAACTGCTAGTTGAGACTAATCTCTCTAACACCTCTGGTGGAACCCCAATGCTGAATTGAACTCGAGGTTGTGCCTACAAAGAGTTCCGATTCTGTGGTCCCATTGAGTTCGAGGAGGCGAGGAGTAGTTTACCTAACTAGGTGGTTGGAGAAAACTGAATCTGTGTTTGCCGTTAGTAATTGTGGGGAGGATTGTAAGGTTAAGTATGCAATATTTACCTTGAAGGACGAAGCGTTAACCTGGTGGAACAACTATCACAGATCAGTAGGAATTGATGTAGCTTATAGTATGACTTGGACTCGGTTTAAGACTCTCCGATCAAGACTTCTGTCCTAGGAGTGAAGTTAAGAAGTTAGAGAGTGAGTTCTAGAACCATAAGGTTAAGGGTACTGACATGGCGACTTATACTTGTCGTTTCCAAGAGTTATCGTTGCTTTGCCCTGATATGGTTGGCACTGAAGAACTTAAGATTGAAAGGTATACTAATGGATTGCCTTTAGCTACTCGAAATGATGTCATCGCTGCGAAGCCAGTTAATTTGCATGAGGCAATTACTGTGGCTCGGCGTTTGATGGACTCTTATGTATTAGAAGTAGGAGACAAGGGCAAGTATGATAGGAGTGATAAGAGGAACAGGAATGAAGTTGTTAAAGGGAATGGCAACAAACGGCATGAGACAGCTAGGGTGTTCGCCATAGGAAATGGAGAAAGGAAAGATTATGAAGGTAGTAAGCCTGTGTGTGGTGGGTTATTGTAACCGACACCACCATGGATGCCCTCAATGTGTGTAGGAAGTGCTCTAAGGTAGGACACATGGCCAAAGATCGTAGGTCCGTCCACTTGCTGCAGCTCAAACTGCACAAGGAGCCGGACTGGAAGGCCAATGTAACCTGTTTTGGATGTGGAAAGAAGGGATACTTTAAGAATGAGTGCCGAGAGCCATGGATGAGAGGAAATCCCGGTAATGTAGGAGGATTTGCTAACCGAGGTATGGGAAGTAATGGCTTAAACCTTGTGAAGCGTGAGTTTGTGGAGAACCAGGGAAACCATGGTGCTAGGAATCAGAGAGACAGCATGGGAACAACGCGTGTTTTCGCTATTTGTAAGGAAGCGGTGAGGACCTTAATGTAGTTACAGTGCACGTTCCTTCTCAATAATCGCTATGCTTCCCTCTGTTTGATAATGTGCGGATATGAGTTTCATATCCACCAATTTTATGCCATTACTAGGAATCTCCCAAACACCTCTAGGGTTTAGTTACGACGTGGAATTAGCAAATGGGAATAGAGAGAAGATAGACACCGTAGTCCGAGGTTGCACCTTAAGTTTCCTGGACCGCCCGTTTAGTATAGACTTATTTCCAGTTACCTTAGGAAGTTTTGACGTCATTTTTGGAATGGATTGGTTGTCAAAGAACGGTGCACACATCATCTGTGATGAGAAGATTGTGCGTTTACAGTATATGGCGGAAAAGTTCGAGCATACAAGGAGATCGAGCGGCTGTGGAAGTCCTTCCCAGTTGAGCATCATCTCTTTATTAAGGCCAGTATATCGATAGAGGAGGTTGTCTTTTCTTGGCTCAATTTCGAAAAGAAAAGTGAGGAGAAGAGTGAAAGACACCTTAATGATGTAACCGTCGTTAGAGAATTTCCGGATGTGTTTCCCGACGATCTGCCAGGGATTTCACCTATCCTACAAGTAGAATTCCAAATAGAGTTGATGCCCGGTGCGGCACCCGTAGCCCGGGCACCTTATCGACTTGCTCTAAGAGAATTGGAGGAACTGTATAAACATTTGGCAGAATTGTCAGAGAAAGGATTCATTCGACCAAGTTCGTCACCATGGGGAGCACCAGTGTTGTTTGTGAAGAAGAAGGATGGATCGTTTCGGATGTGTATCGATTATAGAGAATTGAATAAGTTGACAGTGAAGAACCGATATCCGTTACCTAGAATAGATGACCTATTCGACCAACTACAAGGAGCTAGTGTCTTTTCTAAGATCGACTTACGATCTGGTTATCACCATATTAGAGTTCGAGAGGAGGATATCCCTAAGACGGCGTTTAGAACTCGTTATGGACACTATGAATTCCAAGTAATGTCGTTTGGTTTGACCAACGCGCCAGCGGTTTTCATGGATCTCATGAACCGAGTGTGTAAGCCATACCTGGATAAGTTTGTGATAGTATTCATAGACGACATCTTGATATAATCTAAGAGTAGTGAGGAGCACGAAGAGCATTTGAGGCTCATTTTAGGATTGTTGAGAGAGGAGAAGCTGTATGCCAAATTCTCTAAATGTGAATTTTGGATTCCGTCCGTGCAATTCTTAGGTCATGTAATAGATAATCGAGGTGTTCATGTTGACCCAACTAAGATTAAGGCCATTAAGGAATGGGAAGCTCCTAAGAACCCATCAGAAATCCAACAGTTTCTAGGTTTAGCAGGCTATTATAGGAGATTCATTGAGGGATTTTCCAAGATAGCTAAGTCGCTGACCAAACTAACGCAGAAGGACGTTAAGTATGAATGGGGAGAAACAGAAGAAGAAGCATTCCAACTTCACGAGGAGAAGTTGTGTAGTGCGCCCATCCTAGCTTTGCACGAAGGAAGCGAAGATTTTGTCATGTAACTTTGCGATGCTTCTATAAAGGATTAGGTATTGTTTTGATGCAACGTGAGAAGGTGATTGCTTATGCATCCCGACAACTTAAGAAGCATGAGAAAAAACTACACCACCCATGACCTTGAGTTAGGTGCTGTAGTGTTTGCTCTTAGGATCTGGAGACATTATATGTATGGAACCAAGTGTGTAGTATTTACCGACCATAAGAGCTTGAAGCATATCTTAGATCGAAGGAACGGAACATGAGACAACGCCGTTGGTTAGAATTGCTTAGTGATTATGGTATCTGATATTTGTTATCATCTGGTAAGGCTAATGTTGTGGGATGCACTTAGTCGTAAAAAGGACATTCCACCCCTACTCGTTAGATCCTTAGGAATGACCATTGTTTCGCCCTTACCGTCTCAAATTTTAGCCGTAAGCAGTAGGCATTGACGGAAGAAAACCGTCCTTATGAGAATCTTCATGGAATGGTAGAAAGTGAAAACGGCTTCTTGAAGCGTTGCGACCGAACCTTATTCTTCAGAGACATAAAATTGGATACCATTTCATGGTGGAATACGTGAGTTGATTATGCATGAGTCGCATAAATCAAAATACTCTATTCATCCAGGAGCCGATAAGATGTATCAGGACCTTAAGAAACTTTATTGGTGGCCTAATATGAAACCCAATATAGCTCAGTATGTCGGTTGGTGCCTGACTTGTTCTAAGGTAAAGGCCGAACATCATAAACCTTCAGGACTCTTAGTTCAACCCGAACTCCCAGAATGGAAATGGGAGCGAATAACCATGGACTTTATCACTAAATTACGAGAACGATTAGCGGCAATGGCTATCCGGGTAATCGTTGATCGTTTAGCTAAGTCTGCTCACTTCTTAGCCATTAGTGAAACCGATAGTCTTGATAAGCTTGCTCGATTGTATCTTAAGGAGGTAGTATCGCGTCATGGAGTACCGATATCTATCATTTTTGATAGGGATAGCCATTTTACATCCCACTTTTGGAGATCATTACAGACATCATTAGGAACAAACTTGGATATGAGCACTGCTTACCACCCTCAGACCGATGGTCAGAGCGAGAGAACCATTCAGACTTTAGAGGACATGCTTAGAGCCCGTGTTATTGATTTCGCAACGGGCTGGGAGACATCTCCTTTGGCCGAATTCTCTTACAACAATAGTTATCATTCTAGCATTAAGCCCCTTCATTTGAGGCCAGCCTCATGTATGGCGAAAAGTTCGTTCTCCGGTTTGTTGGGCTGAAGTTGGCGAGAGTCAACTTACAGGTCCCGAACTTTTCCTAGAAACCACTGAAGATAGTTTAGATTAGAACGATTGCAAACCGCTTGTGATAGACAAAAGAGTTATGCCGATAAGAGACGTAAACCTTTAGAATTTCAGGTTGGAGATCGTGTTATGTTGAAAGTTTCTCCTTGGAAAGAGTGATTCATTTTGGCGTGGAAAACTCAATCCCGATATATTGGTCCCTTTCCAATCACGAAAGAATCGGACGGTAGCATACCGCCTGGAGCTACCATCGAATTGAGCGATGTACACAATGTCTTTAATGTTAGTAATCTTAAGAAATGTCTTTCGGAGGAAAACATAGTTGTGCCTTTAAGAGATATTTGTATCGATGAGAAATTAAATTTCGTTGAGGAACCGATTGAGATTATGGATCGTGAGATCAAAAGGCTGAAGAATAGCCGAATTCCGATTATCAAAGTTCGCTGGAACTCCCGACATGGACCGGAGTTCACTTGGGAACGTGAGGACGTTTTCAGTAGGAAGTATCCTAAACTTTTTATGACATCAAGCAACTTCGGAGTGAAACCCGACGGTTTCTTCGAAATTTGGTCTCGGAGTACGTGACAACTGGCAATTTAGTGAGTCTATTTTAGGTAACCGCATTACGTTAAATTAAACCGAGCTTTGCCTTTATCACTATTTTTATAAACCATGACTTGATTTTATATCGTCTATTGGTTTTTACGGTTTATTTTACTGTTGACTGAGTTATCGTATGAGTTTTAACTCTATTTGGTAGGCACTATTCGATTCGGCACTAGAAAAGCCTAAAACGAGAAATATTGTAACTTTTAAACCGTAACTCGAAAATTGACAAATAAATAGTCAAAACTCGTGGAAAAACATAAATAACGATGTTAGAAAGTCGAATGAACGTTGTGGGACACTCGGGGGACAATATATGAACTCGGAAATGGTTAAACGGATAGTTCAAAAATTACAACTCCGGCCCTCCTCTTTCTCCTAGCCCCCCCTCCACCATTTTTTATTTATTTTTGAGTCCTTTGTGTCCAAGTATAAAAGGCCCTCCCACCCCTCATTTGATATTTCACTTTCTCTCACTAAAAACATACACACACTCACCTTTCTCTCTCTCTCCCCAAATTAAATATAAACCCTAACCCTAAACCCCACCACCGTCGGCCACTTTTCCGGCCACCACCGCCACACGACGACGCGTGACCGCCCACCACCACCACCATATTGAAGATAATTTCATCCTCTTTCTATCCATATATAATAATCTCACTAAAACCTTCATTAACACCTTCAAATCTAAAGATTAAGATTCAGATTTCTAGGGTTTCAAGTGGGTTTTGCAATTCGTGTTTGGATAAGGTAAAAGAGACATGAATACACCTAGTTTGAGCTTTGAGAAGCCACGAATGGCTTATTAGGGTTTCGACCCTAGGTTGAAATTTGGGGCTTTTGGGTGAAACATGGAATTAAGTCTAATTAACATCTAATTAAACAAGTAGTTAGTGTTTGGTAAGCATGTGGTGTATCAATTTGATGGGTTTATGCATTTTAGGTCTAGTTTCATATTTTTGGTTAGAATAGATGATGGGTTTTGTGTTTGGTTAATGATTGGAGGTTAATTGATTGTATTTGGAAGTTGTGGTATTGATTTGGAAGTGATTTGGTTGGGTTGAGATGGTGTACGAGCCACCAAGGTCACGTCTTGGCGTGCCTTGGGTTGCGTACGAGACCCACATGGTCCGGGTCGGGTCGTTTTGGTAGCTTGTTGGTTGATATAGTTGAGGTTTGGATGAGACGCGTGGAGCCGAAAAGCTTCTAGGGCTTGTTTGGTTCACGTGGTCTTAATCGTGACCGTGTCATGACCATTAGGGTCATAACATTGGTTTCGTGTATATTTTAGTTGATTGATTGGTTGGCGATATTGTTTTGGGTTGATTTGGGATTGAATTGCGCTATTATGACTTTTAAATTGAACTTGATATATAAATTGTCAACTTTAAGCTACGTCGGTGTTACTTTGACTTTTTAGTCAATAGTTGACTCCGACAAAGCCGTGTTTATGGACTTTAGTATAGTTTGGACTATTGATTGAATAAAAGCCGAGAAGTCATGACTCGTGCTTGTGGACTCGAAATGAATAACGATATGAGATTAATATTGGAATTTGACGAAATATATATATATATATATATATATACATGAAAATGCTAATAGACTATGAAATATAAATAATATATGGGCTTTTGTACCAAAAATATCGATAACAAGACTCATCTTATTATTTACTATTTTTAAATAGAAACTAACGACTAAATTGGAAATGTTTTATAATAAAAAAGTAATTAATGTTTCGAGTACACATTTATCGAATGATGCCAATTATGGGCATTTAATACTAGTTTAAGTATTTATTTGCTTACGTTGTGTGCATGGGTTACGGATAACCTAACATTAATAGTGTTGATCCACGTGGGTAGCGGACTTATTAGGTTGACGAATCTAATAAGAGCCCGCTAGGTACGTTGGGTAACCTTATTAATGGGTGAATTATCCTTATGACTCTTTAGGATACGATTGATTTATGGGATAATAAGCGACACGAGTAAATAAATGAGTTTATCGAGTTGACGAATTCGATAAGGTCTACTATTTATTCTGAAACTTATTGGACTATGGAGCTTATCGCTTAGAGGTCTCATTGTATTGCATTGAGTTACATATTGGTTATTTGAGTGCATTCATAACATCATATTGAGTCGATACACCCACATGAGGATACCAAACACTAGGATTAAATGGTGAAACGAGACATTTTTAGAAATAACAAAATGGAATACATTGGGGTAGTTAAAGTTGATTTCGATATATATATATATATATATATATATTAAATTTGGTCTACATTAATAGGTTGTGCCGAGTCGATAGTTGCTGTGCCGTGATTTCTGTTATCTTCTGCTAGTATTTATTCGTACGTTGATTGCTTGAGGTGAGTTTCATAGCCCCACTTTTATCTACGTTTTTAACTAAATTGGGGTGAGAATCATGCTACTGTTTTTGGACCGTGAAAACTATTTGGATTTGCTTATGTGCTTACATTTGCTTTAGATAGATGTGCGGTAGTCGTTGACTTAGACTAGGGTAGCAATCCTAATTGCTATAATTGTTGCCTAGCTAAGAATAGACTTCTACATCGACCTAGTCTGGGGTTGGCAATTGTTCTAGATTTTGCCACGACAGTGCTGGACTAGAGTCGTTGGGCCCGAGTAATCCCTGGATGCGGGATATGGTTGGTGATCCGGGTAGGATCGGTTTGTGAACGGTGTTTATCTATCTTAGGTCTTGCATAGAAAATCAACTCCTACAGGTCCACTATGATTTTGTTGAACTTAAACCTATGAACTCACCAGCGTAAGATGACCTTTTAGCATGATTTCTCAGGTATTTGAGAGATGTTTGGAATACGTGATCGGTGGAATCTTGGCAAGAAGGCGGGGTTCAAGGATCATTTCTGACTCTGATAAACTTTTGGGACCTATTTTATTAAATCATGTGTTGGGCCTAATATTTACACTTTTGGATTAAATGTTTTGAATAACTAAATTTGGGATTGGTTTTGAATGTTAAATGACTATCTTTTTGCTATACTTGTGTGCGATACCAATCCAATAGTAACTCCCCGAAACTTGATTAAGTCTTCCGCTGTACCGAGATTTGGGGGTGTTACAAACGGAGCTAGCAACCATATGACTGGGATAAGAGAACACTTTAAAGAACTAGATGAGCACGTTAGTGGAAAAGTAAGATTCGGAGATGGATCTCATATGGAGGTTAAAGGAAAAGGTTCAATCCTATTAGAATGTGATGACGAGAAACAAAGAATCATATCTCAAGTCTATTACATTCCCAGCTTGAAAAGCAACTTATTGAGCCTTGGACAATTTACCGAAATTGGTTGTAAAGTAGTAATGGACGATGATGAATTACGACTTTATGACATGGACAACAAAATCTTCCTGAAAGTCACAAGACAGAGAAACCGTCTATACAAAGAAAGTTTGAAGATAGGCACACCTGTTTGCTTACTAGCAAACTTAAGTGACAACACTTGGTTATGGCACGCAAGATTAAGACACTTCAACTTTGAATCATTAAAATCTATGACTCAAAGAGAGTTAGTTCATGGAATACCTGCCATTAAACATACAACACAAATTTGTGATGTTTGTTTAGTTGGTAAACACAATGAAAGCACCATTTCCCAAGAAAGCAAAAACTAGATCAGCATCACCATTAGATTTAGTTTATGGAGATTTATGTGGACCAATCACACCACCAACACCATCTGGAAAGAAATACATATTCTTGTTAGTAGATGATTACTCAAGATATATGTGGGCGTATTTCCTAAACACGAAAGATCAAGCATTCGATACTTTCAAGGAATACAAAGAAACAATAGAGAAGGAGCTAAG
The DNA here is from genome assembly GCA_910596185.1 of Chrysanthemum makinoi. Taxonomy (NCBI): domain Eukaryota; kingdom Viridiplantae; phylum Streptophyta; class Magnoliopsida; order Asterales; family Asteraceae; genus Chrysanthemum; species Chrysanthemum makinoi. Next base: position 231,188,743 of record OU343223.1, on the reverse strand, counting down.
GACAACATTGAAAATGTTAAGAACTGATCGTGGAGGAGAATTCACATCTAACGAATTCACCTAATACTGCAAAGAAAATGGCATAGCACGACAACTAACCGCACCTTACTCACCACAACAAAATGGAGTAGTTGAACGAAGGAATAGGACAATTATGTCTACAACGAGATGCATGATGAAAGCAACTAACATGCCACAAAATTTTTGGGCTGAAGCTGTTAGACACGCTATATACATTCTAAACAGCGTTCCTACAAGAGCCTTGGAAGACATCACTCCATATGAAGCAATTAAGAAAAGAAAGCCAAACTTAGAAACTTTAAGAGTTTTTGGCTGCATAGCATATGCAAAGGTACCATCACAACGTCTGACAAAGTTAGATGATAGAAGAAACAAAATGGTATACTTAGGAAGCGAACAAGGATCAAAAGCCTATAGACTGTTTGATCCAACAACACAAAGGATATGTGTTAGTAGAGATGTGAAGTTCAAAGAGGATGAAACATGGGATTGGAAGGATTACCTGAGTGAACACACCAACGATGAACCAGAATGGTTTGACTTCTTGAAGCAACGAATGAACATCAGGAACAAGATATCCAACCAGATGAAGAAGACAACGGCATCCCTGCAAATGATGATCATGAATATGCAACATCAACAACAGAATCACCCTTACAATCACAAACACTTCGCACACCATCTACAATTTCATCGCGAATAAATACTCAATTTACACCAACTACCTCAAGACATTCAACCAATCAAAGTAACTCAACTACAACCCGGAATTTACATCCAGACTTTGATCATACACCATTACAAGGTTTTAGAACGTTGAATGATTTATATGATAACACCGAGGAAGTTTTACCCAAGCATTTATTACTAGCTAAAGATGAACCTAAGAACTACAAGGAAGCATCGAACGATCTAAAATGGATTGAAGCAATGAAGGTCGAATTAGATTCCATTAATAGGAACAATACATGGGAACTAACCACTCTACCAAAAGGACATAAAGCCATTGGATTAAAGTGGGTATTCAAGACCAAGAAAGATGCTAATGAAAATATAGTCAAGCATAAAGCAAGACTAGTAGCAAAAGGCTACATACAAGAGCATGGCATAGACTTTGAAGAAGTCTTTGCACTGTAACAGAATGGAAATAGTCCGATTAGTATTAGCCATAGCTGCTAATAACAAATGGGAAGTACATCACCTAGACGTCAAATCTGCATTTCTGCATGGAGACTTAAAAGAAGAAGTGTATGTTACACAACCCGAAGGATTTATAAAAGATAATGGAAAAGTCTACAGACTGATAAAAGCTCTATACGGTTTAAGACAAGCACCACGTGCTTAGAACATAAAATTAGACAATACCTTGAAGTCCTTAGATTTTAAGAAGTGCGCTTTGGAACAAGCTGTCTACACGAAGAAATCAAAAGACTCAATACTTCTAGTAGGAGTCTATGTGGATGATTTAATCATCACTGGCACACCAAAGAAAGAAATAGACAAGTTCAAAGCTCAAATGGAAGAAAAATTCGAGATGAGTGACCTAGGATTACTATCCTACTACTTAGGAATTGAAGTCACACAAACTGGAGGTGACATATCAATAAAACAATCCGCCTACGCAAGCAAGATCCTAAAGGAAGTTGGAATGCTAGACTGCAACGAAACTTTAATACCTATGGATCCAGGCACAAGACTAACAAAAAACACTGAAGCAACAACGGTCAACTCAACTGAATATAGAAGCTTGATTGGATGTTTACGATATTTGCTACATACAAGACCCGACTTAAGTTATTCCGTTGGATTACTAAGTCGTTTTATGCAAGAACCAAAGGAACAACAGATGAAAGCTATAAGGCAAGTACTACGCTATGTTAAAGGAACAAAAGACTATGGAATCACCTACAAGCACAACGGAAGAAAATAGATACAAGGCTATAGTGACAGTAGCTACGGAGTCAACACTCAAGAAGGCAAAGGCACTATTGGAATTATCTTCTACTATGGTGAATCACCAATCAGCTGGAGTACACAAAAGCAAGCCACGGTAGCTCTGTCATCATGTGAATCCGAGTTCATTGCAGCAACAGCAACAACAACACAAGCATTATGGTTAAAGAGATTACTTAGCAAGCTTACACACACGCAAGAAGAAAAGGTTACAATACTGGTCGGCAACAAGTCTGTCATCGAACTAATGAAGAATCCCGTATTTCACGGAAGAAGTAAGCACATTGATATAAAATACCACTTTATAAGAGAATGCGTCGAAAGAGAAGACCTACAAGTCGAATTCATAAGTGGAGAATTTCAGAAGGCTGACATACTGACAAAGGCATTACCGAAGATCAGTGAGACAACTGATTGGAGTCAAAGATCTGAAACAAGACGATTGTGATTAAGGGGGAGAATATTGGGTTAATCACCATCGACCCACTCTGACCCATCACAACCCACTATGACCCGGTCAACGAAAGTCAGACTTTAAAAAGTCAACAGAAGCAGTTATAAAAACGGTTATATGACAGTTATGATGTAACTGCCATATCCTCTGAACCAACACAATGGTTCATTAGTACATTTTCATTTAGTATATATACTTTGAATATTTATGTAAGAAACATGATGACAGATTAATACAAACATATTTATAGTTTCATTTAATCCCTGCATTTACTTGGTATACTTGTGATTAACATTAAGACCATAGATCCGTTTCAATAAAAAGGCCAACAGGATTTACTTTGAAGACGAAAATTGTAACTTAAAGTTTCCTGAAGGATTGCTGTGGATTTTTGAAAGATTAGGATAAAACTTGCAATTTGATCAAATCATTAGGACGATTTTTACAATTTACTTTTCATTTAATGAGATACACGTTTTTTTTATTCTATGGTAATAAGAGTACCATGTACGGTGGCATGCCAAATGATTTTTTCAAAGTCACCTCAGCGTCACTTCATCATTTCACTTTTAACATTCAAATATCAAAATACCCCTCCTTCGTAACATGTCATTTTACAAGCCAAAAGGGACTCATCCATCATTTTATTTTCTTTTTCATTTTTTCAAACAAGCTAAAATTTCATTTATGAAATAAAAATACAAATTATAATACGAAAATAAAATAACATACAAAATTTAAAAAACAATACGAAAATTAAGAAAATACATGAAATTATGAATAAACTAATTTTCTTTTTGATGTTGTTGATGCAAGTTTCAAATATGCTCAATAAGATTTCGTTGAAGACTTGCGTATGTTTGTTTATCACATAGTTCTTCGGCTTTCCTTCGTTACACTTCGCATCTTTCGATCCAAGTACGTTGTATATTTGCCCGTGGACTAATATACAAGTCTTGACTTCACTTATTGGAAACTTTTAATATTTCAAAATCATGTTATGCAATATGATGCACGTGTACATCATTCTTCGTAGTTGGTTGACAGTGTAAGCACATGTCGATTGGTGTATAATTCTCCAACGTTGTTGAAGAACACCAAAAGCTCTTTCAACATCCTTTCAACCACTTTCTTATCGCCATTTAAATAAGTCATTTTTCTCTTCTTGTGCAACCGAAAATGATTTGACAAAAGTTGTCCAGCGTGAGTAAATCCCGTCAGCTAGGTAATATCCTTTTTCAAATGTAACTCCATTTTTTTCAAACGGAACCACACAGGCGATGTCATCAAGAAGGTTGTTGAATAACAGAGAATTATTTAAACGGTAAGATCGTTATTCGCACCCGCTACACCAAAAAATGCATGCCAAATTCACAAATCATACGACGCCATAACTTCAGGCATTATAGTTGGATTTTTTTTATCACTTCTACCAAATTGTATGTGCCATGCTTTTGGGCAGTTAATCCATTCCTAATGCATACATTCAACACTACCAAGCATTACTGAAGATTTATGAGCCCTCTTATGCGTTGCATATAAATTTTGAATGTCATTAAAGTTGTGTTTTCTCAAAAGCTCAGGCGTATGCAAATCAATAATGCACTTAGTAAAATTATCAAGACAATCGGGTGCACAACGTTCATCAATTTGTAAATATTCATCGAATGCATCATGTGTTGTTTCGTATGCCACTTGGCGTATGGCGGAAGTGCATTTCATAATAGGACTAATACCCATTTGACCCGTACAATTGGGTTGGACTTTAAAGAATTTAAAATGGTCGTGTAGAGGATTAGAAGTATAAATTTCAATACCTTTAACTATTTCTAAAAATAGTTTACGGCTCATACGATATCGACGTCTAAAATAGTACTCCGGATATTTTGGATCATCACCAAAATAGTTACCCAACACACGTGCTTCAGCAGTATCACGTTCACAGTGTATCTAATTACTGGTACATGAACTTTCATCTTGTTGTTGTTGCAGCGATTGCTAATTCTGAATAGCTTGCGTAATCAACAAAATGTCACTCAATCATCGACATCGGAAAAAGAATCATCACTAAACATTTTGGCTGAGAGTATATGCTTTTGGTAGAGAAAATTGTGTGAAAATTAGTTAAAATGAGATAATATATAAAGTGTTTAAAAAGGTTAATTTGAAATTATTATTTTTTATTTTTTATTTTGTATTATTATTATTATTATTATTTTGAAAAACTAGCCGTTTGAAAACAACAAATTTTTTTTTGTCTTCTTCCTAATTTCACACAAACTAGTTAATTGGCGAAAGAGATGGCACGGGGGTGAGGGTGGTGAGGGGTGTGGGTATGGTGGCGTGAGGATGGCGGTGCTAAAACAAATGTCAGGTCGGATTTGCCGTGGGTTTGAGCCACGGTACCGTGTGCTCTAAGAAAAAAAATGGTATATTCTTTCTCAATTTCATTCTATGTGATGAAATAACTGAATACAAATATGGTACTATATTATAACTACTTTACAACTCTAGTCCCTCATAAAAGGGTCGTCCCATGATAATATACCGTTCGGTAATAAATAAGGTAAAGCCCTTCATACCAATTCATGTAGAAATGATAAACAGAACGTGGCCCCAACCAGGGGCGTTGCCCTTTGACCCAACGTCTTTGTCGTGGTCAAAAGCATATTAATTTAAACGAGCGTGCATTTCATATTTTCTTATCTCGTGTTCGGGCTTATTATAAAGTCACATTTGCTTATAATAAATCATATTAAGTATCGATAAGACGATAACAATAACATCGCCAGCAATTTTAGACTTCCCACCATATTTGTTTTATGAGTTGTCAAAAAACACATTTGAAGATAAACTGCATTGTTTAAAGGATAGAAAGAAAAGTTCAATGCATACCCCAACTTCTCTAAATACATAATAAATCAATTCTGGTCATTTATCTTTTTATCAAAACCAAAAAACCAGTCTTTCGTTTTAAAAAAAAAATATCTCACAAATCGTTAATCGTTATGCGAAAAAAATCATACTATCACGACGAGAATCAAATTATCTTTTAATAGAGGGGCAATTCTATATACTTTCAACGAATTTTTTTTTTAGTGAGTGTTGAAATTTACGCCTGAAAAACTCACACGTGATTTGTTATTTTAAAATCACTTGTGATTTTATGAAATCACATGTGATTTGTGAAATCCCTGACATACAAATTATATGTGATTTTTTCAGACACAAGTTTTAACACTAAAACAAAACTCGATAAAAAAAGTTCATAGAAAGTATATCGAAGTGTCCGTCTACTGAAAAATACAAAAATTCTCGTCGCGATGGTTTAATTTTTATCGCTTAACGTTTTACCGTTTACAATATATTTTATTTTCGAAAAAAGATGGAAAAAAGATTTTTTTAATTTTTGATGAAAAAAGTAAGTGACTATGATTGATTCATTTGTTATTTAGAAAATATGGGGTATATATTGAACTCATCTCAAAAGATAGAATTGTCATACTAAAGGCTGTAATTGTAACTTAAGAAAAAAAATCCAGGGATGCAAAACGTAAATTTATATATCATGTACTAGTACATAGGGGCGGCAATTCTCGACACGACACGATAAACGACACGAACACGACACGAAGTTAAACGGGTTTGGGTTGAAGATAAACGGGTTTGGGTCAAAAATAGGTCAACCCGTCTAACCCGTTTAATAAACGGGTTGTGTTTGGGTTGAGTGGATACTAAACAGGTCAACCCGTGAACCCGTTTAAGTATACAAGACTCAAAAATAAAAAATATAACCTAGTTTTTTATGTGAGATGTGGATTAAATATTTTTTTATGTACTTAATATGAGTGAATTACGATTATACTTCAAACATCATTGAAATTGACACTTTATAACTTTAAAAATTGTCGTATAGTTATTTGTATGCTCTTTTTATTATATTTTAGATCCTTATATCACTTTTTTATTTAAACTAGTTAAAATAACAAACACCAACCTTATTTATTGTTTGACCTATTTAGTTAAACGGGTTACACGTGTTATGCAGGTGTGGGTTAGGGTTGAGTTTCTTGACACGATTAATAAATGGGTCGTGTTTGGGTAGAGGTTATACCAACCCGCCAACACGCGAACCCGAATAAGTCAACACGAACACGACTCGATTGCCACCCCTACTAGTACATGGCTATTATTGTAACTGACTCCAATTTGGGGAGATCTCTTGAATCACAAAGCATAAAAAAAACACACACTGGGATTTTTGGTGAAAACGAGACCTCGAAATTGATCTTTATGCTATGTGTTCCCTTTAGAGGTAAAATCGAAATCGTTAATTTTATTTCATTCCATTTTTGATACGTACTAATCTGCATTAATTTGTTGATGCTTTTCGTTTAGTATCATTGGTTATATTTGTGTGTGGGCCAGAAAATGGATTTAATTAGTCGTGCCTTTTTTCTGAGGGAGTTGATAAAGTGCTATGTGTAAGAAATAAAAATATAGTTAGCGCCTTAGCGGCAATGTTGCAAAAATTGCAAGACGCTAGTTAGGCACTTGACCACTTTATAGTTATTAGTTAATAATCTAGGCGGATTGGAATGTTCCGCATATAAAATTTGAAATCATAATAATATTTCAAATTTCAAATAGTTTAAAGTTCACATAATTTCAATTTTGTTATTGTGATTGTGTTATTGAATTTGTATTATGTTGCCATGCATTATGCATGGAGTTGGAACTGACAGAAGAAGAAGAAGAAAAAAAAAAAAAAAACTACTGAATATATACGGGAAAAAGTTCACATTTTCGATAGCTTAGATTGGAATTTGACTGTTTCTGATTAAGTCTAAATCACATCTGAAAACACCCGCCTAGCACTTGGTGTTAGAACAATAAAAGTGATGACATTACGGGATTGCACTAGAAATGTAATTAGCTATACACGTAGGGACTAATAATGTAAACGCATAATAGTTAGGTTATGTTGAGCCTATAAATACCCTTCAAGACTCCACTTGAGGGGAGTGAGAAGGTAAGCATTTGGCTAGTTATTAATAAAACACATCTCACTCCACCATCTCTATGCTTTCTCTTTCAAGAACATAAATATGTTTATAATCATCAACCTAGACCACTCGAATCTACCTTGAATCTTGATGCTAACAAATGCTATCAGAGATCCTCAGGAGTAATTCGTGGTTTGTTTGTGTTAAAAAATATTGTTTTTTTGAAAAAAAATATATTTGGTTCGTGCTTTGTTTTCCTTCGCAAATTGTAACTGTTACGGTAAGGAAGAAAAAAAAATACTCTACAGTATTTGGCTCTTTCTCTTTTTCTATCACGTGACATTAATTCCTAAGAGGGGAGGGAGTGGTCACCAATTTGGTGAAACTACCCAAATTGCTACATCACCTTTATCCAATAAAAACCCTCCAACTCAAAACTATCCAATTCTACACAAAACTACCCAATTTGGAGGGAGTGGTACCCAAAACTACCCAATTTTTTTTTTCATATATTTTTAATACATACAATCACAAACAATATTAAAATAAAAACATAACATTTCATTAAAAATAAAAAATACATTGTGGTAATAACTTATTAAAAAATTACATAATTAATGTTGCAACAAACTTTTCATTGAGGATTGACTTCTAAGTTCACTTATATTAACAAAAAGATAGAGATGATACATAAATAATATTTATTTTTTTATTTTTTTTTAAAAGAAAAGAAAAAAAGCACTCACCATTGAGTTCCATTTCCATGGTAGTTTTCCTCAATACCCCATTAACAATGGTTGCCAATCTGGAGGTCTCAAAGATCACCTGCACCGTCCCCCCACATGATAATTTTATTTAATCCACTCTTCTTATTATAACGTATCCACCCTCTCCTCTGTTTCTCCCTCCAAAATTTCTTCTGTTTTGCTTCTTCAATGGCCGTTGGAAATCCTTTTGTAGCCGTTGGAAAGCTTTGGACCATGCAACACCAATCGGCTTCCCAACCCAAACCACTACCCAATTTGGCTTAACCGATGGGGAAGGGACGGTGTTACCGTCCTACCCGATCGGTGCCGAGCTCGAACCCGACTCCACTCCCTCCTCTCTAAGGATTCATTGATTGATTCACAAATAGGAATTTTTTAAAAAGATCACGTATAAAGTTGTTACAAAAGATATTTTTTGCGAAAGTTCTTATTTGGTGAAATTGAATATCACGTAATCGTGTTTGGTGTGTTTGTGAAGTCTTGCGAAAGGTTGTGGATTTTTACGAAACTTTGAAGTCTTGCGAAAGGATGTGAAGGCTTGCGAAAGTACTTGCTAGACTTTCTTGCAAGACTTTCTTACTAGACTTTTGTTGTGAGACTTCTTTTGTGAGGATACTCTTAAGAGATTTTTGTTACCAACTATTTTCTAAACGTCACCCTCATGTAATTTTTAGAAAAGACTTTCTTACTAGACTTTTATTGAGAGATCATTCTTGTGAGACATATCTTAAGAGGCTCTTTCACCCACTACTTTCTAAACATCACTCTGACAAAAAAATTAGAAAATCTTAAGAGACTTTAGTTGAGAGACATACTTTAAGAAGATTTGGGTTGAGAGAATATTTTTAAGAAACTTGTATTGAGAGATTTATCTTAAGAGACGTTTGCAAGAGACTTATCTTAAGAGACTAAAATTTAAAGACATATCAAATTAACAACACAATTACTTCAAGACTCTTTATATTAAAAACACATTAATCGAAACACGACCAAAAAACATTCCACACTTCACTATCGATCCTTATCAAGATTCACATCAAATAAACAACGGCTAAATTTTGTACAATCAACGAAAAGTGACTACAGAGTTAATTTGTTATTATTTATTTGAGGTTGAAGTTTAGTTTCACGGGTGCATGTACTTAGTATATCAAATTCTAGGGGTTAGTTGGATGCACGACTTTTGGATATCCTTGTTTGCGCATATTCATAGTGATTAAGACTTGGGCTATCTAGTTATTTGTCTGAGATCTATAAACGCATAAAGTTGGTTCTTAATGACTCACAAAATAGCTATCACTTAAAGGATTTACATTGTAGTGCTCACTGTCACACGAGTTGTGGATAGTTCAAGAGGTGATGAAAAATGTGTTACTCGTAAGTCGGCCACGGAATGTCACCACACCATTCTTAGTCACACTTTAGTGCAAGTTTAAGTCACAAGTCTGAGGATTTTACTTCATTCTCAAGTTGGTCATATCCGGTTTGCTCCATAAGTAGTTACTACTGTTTAGCCGGTGAATTGATAAAGGAGGATTGATTAGAGGTTGATTTGAGGGAATAGTAAATAAAGTATTTATTGACATCTCCTTACGGGTTTATGATGCTTCCAGTTAATCTAGATTTGGGATGTACACCCAGTTATGCTAATTCCGATAGATTGTAATCATCATAGAGGGAGAAATGTGTACATCGGGGACGCACAACAAGTTCACGTGATCAAGCTTAATCGTTTATGCCAAAGAGACAAGCGTTATGCCGCAGAGATATGATATGTGACTCAACATGTTACTTTGATGTTGGTTACTATTATTGTTGAAGCTGAAGTATTCTACTTGATTATTGTTGAATCAATCTAAGTGGGTTGATGATGTAGATATTATCCTCCCCGAACGGACAACCTTTGCTGTAACTAAAAGTGAAGCTTGAAGTAGATATAGTTTACAGTATCTTCTACTTATTTTCCGGTGCGTGATAAAGACATTGAAAGAAAATTAGAAAATACTTCTTCAACATCAAGTTTCAAATTATAAGGGTTGTCGATTTAGGAGGGAGAAGATACTTATTTATTATTGCTACTAGGTTAATTTGAGATATTGTAAATAGAGTTACAGATCGACATCCACTCATGGAGGTCGTTCTTTATATTCTTGACTTTGTACTATGAACGTCAAGCCCCAGTTACCTTTTTGTTGCGACATTTTAGGGGTTTGAAAGATTGGTATTGATTTGTATGTTACTTCGAGTTAATATATTTATGGCATGTACACATAGTTATGATGATTTCAAGAGATCGTCATCATCCTGAAAGGAGAAATGTGTACATCGGGGCTTTTATTGAAGAACTTGGAAGCATTCGATGTCAGTTGTGACGTCGATAGGATGCTCCCCAAACAAAAACCAGTGAAGAAGTTACAGATTATCAGTCTATGATCCAATTTCCGCTGTGCATGTCAAGATAAGAGACTGAAGACTTTTTAGGCAGAATTCAAATATACTTCTTCAAACATCATGGTTTATATCAGGTTGTCAGTTTGGGAGGGAGCAAGTAAAAGAAAAAGGCTCACTAATTAGGATGGAGTAATAACCCAATTAGATCGTTACATTGATTTGCAAGTAACATAAGCAAACTGAGGAAGATACGAGAAGATCAAGAGTTGTGAAGACATCCTCAAAAGCTACTGCACTCCATCAACATTGTTATTTACTTTGTTAGTTACTTGTTAGGGATCATTGTAACCAATTCCCGTATGCCATCACTTGGAGGGAGATTGTTAGAACACTAAAAGTGACGACATTACGGGATTGGACTAGAAATGTAACTAGCTAGACACGTAGGGACTAATAATGTAAACGTGTAATAGTTAGGTTATGTTGAGCCTATAAATACCCTTCAAGACTCCACTTAAGGGGTGTGAGAGTGTAAGCATTTGACTAGTTATTAATAAAGCACAGATCACTCCACCCTCTCTCTACTTTCTCTCTCAAGAACATAAATATGTTTTTTTTATCATAATCATCAACCTAGACCACTCGAATCTACCTTGCATCTTGATACTAACACCTGGTCACCACCTAAGCTGATTTTTACAGCACCGGTTAGTGGTACATATAGTTGGTTAGGAGAAGTTACATTGAAGGGTGGGTGGTTATATTTTAAGGTTCAAGTAGTTAATGACTATTCCCAATGTCCTAATTTTGGAAATTTCCATTTTGACACACACAAGCCTCATATTATGGACAGACATGTTTATTTTGTGTCAAGGACTTTGTAAAGACAAGTTATATGACTAGTTTTAGTTATGCTTTCAGAAGATAATTTGTAATGTTGTGATTCTTACTTTAATTTATGCTTTGCTAGGATGCATGTGTTTTGTGTATACATGCATGCTTACTAAGTTTAGATACTCAATTCGTCGCCTGGTTGTCCTTGGCTTTGGGTTAGCATTACTGTTGGGGTTAGGGCTAGTGTTCGTCTAGAGAAGATGAAATCATGAAATCAAGTCGTTATTACGTGTGTGGGCCAGGAAGGAAATAAATAAATAAATTATACATTCATTTGTTGTGTTGTACTGTTGTTGACTAATGGGTGTATTAACAACAATATCAGAGATACTCCCTCCGTCTCAAAATAATAGTCCACATTTCTTTTTTTGGATGTCTCAAATTAATTGTCCACTTTCCTTTTATAGTAAAAACTAGAGAACTTTGTGGGGGAAGATTCCTTTTGAATGGTTAAAACTTAAAGTGGTCCCACTTTTATTAAATTGTGTGTTTCTTGTCTTCTGACAATAATTTTGAGACGGAGGGAGTATTAGTTAGTAGTTTTTAACTCAAGCTAACCATATTTGCTCATCAACTTGTAGCTTATACCTTTTTTTATGAACAAAAATCCTAAATGTCAAATGGCCCCGGTATTCATGACATAAATGTCAAATAGCCATAGTATTTTAACACACAAGCTTCAGGTTATAGGACACCTTTACCACTACAAGAAAAAAGGTCTTTAGTTACGAGTGGAAAATCGTCACTAATAGTGAAAAATTCGTCATTAAACCAACTTAGTCACGAAAATCAAGGTCGTCACTTGTCGTCACTATAGCTCCGTCACTAAGTTAATAGTGACGAAATTGGAATTTGACACTAAATTTAGTGACGAGCTAAAGTCGTCACTTATGGGTGTGTGACGACCCATTTGTCACTTAATTTCATCATTGAAGTGGATAAAGTTGTCACTATTTTCTGGAAATAGTGACGAAAGAAAAGCGTCATTTTTTGGGTGAACTTGAAGTCCAATAGTGACGAAATACTTCGTCACTTTCCAAAAACCTATATCCCGATAATGCGGTACCTACAATAGTAAATATGGGTATTTATAGACTGAAAATGCAAAATGACATTTGTTTAGTCAATAATAAGAAATTACTTGATCCATAACAAAGCCGAAATATCAGTTTGTCCAACAATTATTCGATTTGTAGCATATACTTCCAACAAGAAAGTTATAAAGAGAGAATCATGATTCTGTAAGAGAATTCTCAAGAGGTAAACTGTTACTACAAGTATATCATGCGCTTAAACATCAGCTTGCATTCTTATCCTCCATCCAAACTTCAACTAAACATCATCTCAAGCCTCATCCAAACTTCCAACAAGAAAGTTATAAAGAGATAATGCGGTACCTACAATAGTGAAAGATGTTAGCCATGGCGGAATGGTGCTAATGTGTGTTTTTAGTGTGTGAAATAGGGGAGAATGAATGATTTTCTGGTGTTTATGTCTGAAATAAGAGAGAAGAAGGAACATGGTATTTTTACTCGAGTGAAACCAGATGATGCTGTGCGTAGTTTCATCGAAAGTTTTAGGTATTATGTCAATTTTAGTCCCTGTATGTTTAAGTGTTGGATAACAATAAAAGCAAAAGGTCTTTTAGTCTTTACTTTAATCAAGCGAGTGACGAACAATTTTTGTGATTAAACGTTATGACAAACATGTTTCGTCACTAAAAAATCAAAATAGACACAAACGCTAAATTCGTCACTGAATTTCATGACTGATTAAAACAAAAACATGTCTTGGCACAGAGTTTAGTGGCCCATTTAATGACCACATGATAGTTTCATCACTAAATTTTATAATGTGACCAAAATGATGTGACGACATTTTTTCTCGTCACTATATGGTGTTATTAGTTACAAAAATACCAGTCGTCACTATATTTTCGTCACTATAGGTTTTTTTTTGTAGTGTACGTTGCATACTGGACTTTGTAAAGATGACTTAAACTTTATAACCGACCGCTGCAATTGTTTTATTAATCTTTACTTTCTGCTTCATTAGGATGTTGTGTTTTGTGTACTTAACTAGTTACTAAATGTGTTACTTAACTCGTCCTCAGGCTGTCTTTGACTTTCGCATTGATATGGATAAATACGTTCTTAACAAAAGAATGAATCATCTGCTTGAGAGAGTTAGGAAAAAGGTATAACGTTCTTCATTGTATGTCTTGAATTCTTTAATATTTGTGTCTTTTTGCATCTTGTTCCAAGATTCATTTTATTTATATATTGATCAAGTATCTAATTCTTTCATCAACCATGTATAATTTTTTAGAGTTAACTACATTTTTGGTCCTTTTGGTTGTACCTGGATTCCACTTTTGGTCCATTTGTTCAAAAAGTTGCGATTTTAGTCCAAAATGCATAGTTTGGTTCCACTTTTGGTCCATTTTGGACCAAAAGTGGAACCAAACTATGCATTTTGGACTAACTAAAAATTGCGATTTTAGTCCAAAATGGACCAAAAGTGGAACCAAACTATGCATTTTGGACTAAAATCGCAACTTTTTGAACAAATGGACCAAAAGTGGAATCCAGGTACAACCACAAGGACCAAAAATGTAGTTAACTCAATTTTTTATTTGTTTAATACTGTACTCTTCCTCCAATGTGCAGAATGCTGACGAATGGCCTGGTCCAAAACCTAAAGGTTGCATTAGCGCCCCTACAGCTTGTCAGGTGGTTAAGGTTCTGGTGGAGGAAGGAGTGGTAATCAAAAAAGGGGAACCGGTGTTTGTCTTGAATCTTCCTGTCCCTTCAGGATCCATCCCGTCTGAACAGGCTAAAAGAAATATGAAAAAGTATCTAGATGTTCGCACAGGATTGAGTATCTATTCTATGAAAGACGTGATCGTGAACCTGGATGATCCTGGACACAATCCAATGGAAGGGCTTGGTAATGAAGATGATTTTATCAGAAGGTATCAAAACTTCGAAAAGTTTGATACTGTCGTAGACCATTCAGACCATCTTTTTTCAGCACAGAGTTCGGTAATGGAGCAGGTAAGTCATAAGTACGCGTTTTCTTTGCGTTATATACTTTTACTGATATAAACAATAATTCCTAGCATTTAAATGCGATATGTTTCAGCCTTCAATTGATTGGGCTAACAAGATACATGAAGAGTGGAGTATACTTAAGGAACACTTACCTGGTATGAATTAGAGAAAGCTGTAACGAACAGTTGCTTTTGTTCAGTTTATTCTCGATCTAATCATATTCGGTTCAACAGAGACCGTATTTGTGAGGGCTTATGAGGATAGGATGGATCTTTTGAGAGCTGTAATTATCGGACCGCAGGGGACCCCTTATCATGATGGTCTCTTCATTTTTTATGTGTGTTTCCCTAGAAACTATCCTTATAGCCCACCTGTATGTAACCTCACAATTCTCGTTTATTTTTATGAACATTTGTCGTTTATGTTAACAGTCCTTTTATATAAATGCTTGATTCTTTTGTTTCAGCTTGTGCGCTCTCTCTCGCATGTTCTGGGTTCCAATCCAGAGTGTGGTGAGGTTGGGTCATTCCTTAAAAACATAGCTTCCAGATTGGAAAAGACATGGGTGCCTGGCACTTCGAATGTACTTGAATATTTAGTCTCCATACAAGATCTGATTTTGACTGCAAAACCTTTATTTCACGCACTTCCAATGATGAGCCATATGGCTGGAGAATCACTATCCTTACTATACAACGAGAATATCATTCTAAAATCACTTAAGACAATGGTGTGCACCATGATGAAACCACCCATGGTAATTAAAATATCTTCAAGTTTCTTCTAATATATTGCTGCTAATTAGTATTCATTCATCTAAGCATATGTTGCTATATGATGCATGGATGCAGCACTTTGAGGTTTTTGTAGCCGGGCACTTTTGTGAGCGTGCAAATGATATCCTGATGGCATGTAAATCTTATAAGGATGGTTTGCAAGTCGGGTGTCTTGTTAGTAGTAACAATCAGACTAGCTCAAATAGGTTCAAGAAAGATGTTGGCTTAAGCAGCGAGCTACTTGTAAAGGCATTTAAGAAAATCGGAGCAAAAGTTGATGAAAATTCCCCTCATCTGATTGAAACCAAAACTACTCCCCCGTTTGCATATGGACAAACCTCTGTGAGTCTTTGCCTGATTATAATCATGCTTTTGTGAAATATATTTGGTCGATTCTTGTGTAAAGCTAGTATTGGTGTTTTTTTTTGTGTGTGGTTGTTTATTAATTCTAGATTTTTCAGGTTGCCGGTGGTAAGACATTGATGTTGCAGTGAAGAAAAAGAGGAAGGTATATGCTTGTTTCTATGTATAAGGGCGGGGTATTGTATCATCTTGTATCTTGTCCTGTAATCCTATGACTAATTACAGGACAAGACAGTGGTTTTATAATCATTTTAATTTGTCAGGTTACCTTTGACCTAGGAGTCGAAGATGCAGGGAAGAAAAAGAGAAAGGTATAATTTTGTGTCTTTCTTTGTCTCAATTTATAGAAATATGTGTATTGATCTATCTGGTTAGATGTGTGTTTCTGTATCCTGTACGCACAACATACAGCAGGAATGAGTGGCTTGAAAATCAAACCTTTTTTATTTTAATGAAGTGATTATCAACCTCTCAATCACAACCCCTGAATCTTTTTACAATGTGACCATAAATGATTCACGGTCAAATAGTTAAAGATAGAAATCAGATATATTTTTCATGAAACAGGAATGCGAGTTATATAACCTAGACTCCTTTTTATTTTTATTTTTTTCCTTGAAAAAACTTTCGGAATATTATAAGCCGTTTACCATGTGCCATCATCCTGCTTTTAAGGTGGGTAAGGTTCTGGTAGAAGAGGGAGCCGGAGTTGAAAGAGGGCAACCTTTGTGTATGATGGTTCCATTTAAACATAAGGTTTGGAATCAAACCACATCTAGTATTTATCTAACAAATCAAAAATTCTCTTGTCACATTTGTGTTGGAAATGTATATATTTACAAACATGTGAATGTCCGGATTCGAACTCGTGACCACGGGATTGCACACATTAGCGAATGAGAATTAAAGTTAATAATTAATGTTTATGTTTACGATTAATTATTGCACATTAAGTCCGGTTAACGATCGTTAAGTATTTAACGGAAAAATGACTAACGACCGTTAAATGAAAAGAGAAAGGACTAGAAATGGAAAACTTGGAAAAGTTATGGGTTTGGCTTTGGGCTTTCAATAGTGGCCGGCCATAGGGGCCTCTCCAAGGCCTAATTCATTAACTTGTTCCCTAAGTTTACCTACTAGTATATAAGGAGGGTTAGGTTCTAGGGTTTCATACACTTGTGCATTGAATTAACCCTAGATCTCTCCTCTCTTCTCTCTTGTCCTATAATCGGCCGAGCACCCCAATTGTAAGGGAGTTCGGTTTCGTTTTGCTTAAACGAGGACTTGTGTTAGATCTAGCAATCGCTTGATTCGTTTGGTTAATTCGTGTGTACAAGAACGTGGTTGTAAGACATTATTCTTACACCAATAAGTACTTCTTTGTTTTGCTTTGCTCGAGGGTTGTTTTGCTTTGCTCGAGGGATTTGACATTCAAGAGAGTAATGCGTTACGCATACTTTCAGTTAATTAATTTATTTGTTGTGATCTTAAGTCTTCCGCTGTGTACTCTTGATGTCTTTATGTTTTATTGTATTTTATATATCATAAACTCAACAGTGGTATCAGAGCCAGGTTTAACAAGTAATTAATTACTGAAACACATAATTAAAATAAACATGAATGTGTTATTATTTGTATGCTTAGATCTAGGGTTTGCAAAACCTAAACCCTAATTTTAAGGGGGGGCGTTTTTTATGGTGCCCTAATTAGGGTTTTGTAAACTATTGTTTTAATTGGATTAGAAACCCTAAGATGCATGCAACTTTATGTGTATATGCGTAACTTTGATTTAATTGCATTAATTGTTAAGTGTAATTTTATGTCCATGATAATTATCTGCATGTTTTATCATGGATCGCTTTTCTTGTATGTCTTTCTTGTTTAAGTGATATACACTAAATTATGATAGATCTAAAATTGGGGAAGACCTCAATAATTATTAATTTAATCAATTATGTGCTATGTGGTATGTATTTAATTTTGACTTGCAATCGATGAATCGATGCATGTGGTTCACCTTGTACATAGATGAAAACGGGTGAAAGTCTTAATTAAATATATACATATTGACATATCTAGAATTGGTTATTAATAGGATTTATCAAAACCGTTTGCATGTGGCTATTTGATATGCATGACTTTTATTTGTTATGCATTCATTGTTTATTTGTTTATTTTATAAATACTTGCTTGTTTGTTTTTGTAACAAGGGTATTTTTACAAGAAAAATAAACTGACCTAAACAATGGTGAAACATGTATTTTAAGAATAGTAATCATAATCGTTTAATTGATTGATGACTTTGGTACAAATGGTCCGAAAGGCTCACCCATGAGAATGAACTAATAAAAGGGGTTTAAAGAAGTGCGCACACCTGAAAGGATGTCTAAGGTTGTGCTTTAGCGCACTGGTCCTCTGCCCCCTGTAAGTTCAAATGGAGCTACTTAGTAAGCCATTAAATGTGCAAGCTCATCTTAAGGGCGAATTAGTTTTAATTCCATGCGCCACATCGGTGGTAATTATCCGAAACACTAAGTGTTTACACTTATGCAAAAGTACGGTATAATGGATGATAATTAACACTAAATTCCTTGATTGGTGAACCCAATACCTCAATTAAAGTTTGATGATGAAAAGCTTATACATTAAAACAAGATATAAATGTTTTAATAAAACTATGCTACAAAGATGAATGCATGACATCTTTGTACATATTTGATTTAACATCAAAACTATTACCCTTTAATTTAAGTTATATGCCATCCAACGAAACGGAAACACCTAAGATTATTTTTTATTTGCGTGAGACCGTGACTTAGATCGTAATCAAAGGGTAAAATGTCCACGTGTCGTGAGAACGGGCATGGACGATTTTGCAGTTTCTGAAGTTGGACAACTTAATTGAGTTAGGCAGTGAGAACTGGCAACTCAAGGCATAAGATGGGATAAAACATGTTTACATGGCAATTGAAATTGGCTATATGTAAATCCCATAAATCTAGGAATTGCAATTGAAATTGGCAATTGAGCAATAACTCTACCATTTTGTATAAGGTTCATTACTAGCAAATCAACTGATGTAATGAAATTATGACAATTTGGATCCTAGTTTTCAATAAATATTAATTGGTTATATGAATATGAACCTTGGGTATTTAATTGTTTATTGAAAAGGTTAATTATCGAAAATACTAAAATTGAATTTTGTAATTCTTTTGAATGTATAAATGCAACATTTAACCGTAAACGTGGTTTAGTCTTTGATTAGTAAATTGATCCATTCTAGCTTTCAAACAAATGTTTGATCGAGAATAATTCTATCGATAAGACAAACAAGTCTCTTTCCATGGGAGAAGCACGAGACTCAATCCTATTCCTTTTCATGAATGAGAAAGGTATAATAGGAACATTTGAATTGTCTAAATTCTAATGTAACTCTTAGCAATGAATTGCACATCTTATTTTCAATAAAGATTTCATTACCCTCATTTGGTGAATGAATCCTTTGTAACAACATGAATGTTGGTTAACTGAAAAACATGTATATGAGTTACTAGATTAGAAGCTAGACTAATTACCGCAAAAATTGGTAAAAGGCAAACTAGCATATTTTTATCTAGTTGTTTTGCTTTAGCCTTTAAAGGTACTACATACCAAGTATGGGATGGTAGGCTTGTTGAGGAAGAAATTGCATACCCAATTTTTGAGTTAATAACATTGATGGATAACCTATCATTCATATAGTAGAATACACCTTTTAGTACCTTAGTAATGATTACGTATGGTTCTTCAAAGGTGTAGGAAAGTAAAAAGCAAGCAAGTTGTTTTCACTGGTTATGCAACACTTACAATGTTGTCAGATTCAGTGGGAGCATTTGTGTTGCATTACTGAATAAGAAGTTGTTTTAATGATTTCTAATTCAGTGGGAGCTACAAGCCTTATTTCTTGTGTAGTAACCCAGATTATCTTCAAAGATAATTACTTTCCAATTGTAGACACTTATGTTTTTAAGGATAGTCGTGCACGTTTCCTTACTAAACAATATAGTTCTACATCTACTTGTTATATCTATGACACAAATCATATTAATCAAATAAACGAACGTGTATCGTGTTGTTTATATGTTACATGATGTTGTTCCATGCACAAGTGGGAGAAATCTTATTGTGTGCAAGGTACAACACATATTAATATGATTTAAAAGAATTCTCTTGATTGTAAAGTAAGAGAATAACGTTCTAATAGGAAGTATACATTTATATATGTATGATTGCCCTATTAAGAACATGTGTCAAGATGATAACAAAGACTACTTTATTTTAAATATTTATGTCATTCAATATTTAAGAAACACTTGTAGTTACAATTTATGTTACGTGAGAACGTGAACTAGATTGTAGCCCAAGGTAAAATATCCACGTGTCCTGAGAACGAGCATGGATGATTTTGCAGTTTCTTACGTTGAACATTTCATGGAATGACATAATTAAATAAAGTAATCTAATACTACTTTGAATTTAAGTATTCGTTGAATGACTTAAATATATGTAGTAAATATTAACTTGAAATATTAATTGAAACCGAGGTGGTGTTCATAATTACTTTAATTATAAATGTTTATGATTTTGTAAAGTCACAAACATGAAGTCTTTTAATACAAGACTTACAAAATAAAGTAAGACGTTAACTTGCTATGTTTTAAGACATATGCATGAAGTCAATGAGTTGATCAATGACTTATAACGTATAGTGGGATTATAACTAATATGTCTTTTGACTTGGTCAAAAATATTTGTGTTATAATACATGCAATTGACTTGGTAATTCTATTGTACCATTAAGTTTTACTTTGTTGGTAAATATGATAAACCAAAGAATAGATGGTTATCTTAAATATTGTTAGATTAATCTTACAATATTAAATTCTAAGGAAATACCATAGTTTTATGGTATGTTCTGTTAGAAGAATCAAAATCTGTTGGCATTATTTGATTCAAGATAACTATAGTTTCTTCCAAAAGTTATCAAGGTTAGTAGATTGAGTATAGATTGAATATACTCAATAAGACTCCAACCTAGAAGATTAATAAGACACCATTTGTTTATGGAATGTGATGAATCACATTAAGTCTTATAAATGAAGTTCTGAATTTGTTAAACTACTTATAGAATGAGTTGTAACAAACTAATGTTAGGAACTGTCAATGTTTTTTGTAATATCCCAAAAGAGAACAATGTATTGTTGCTCTACTTGCTAAACTATTTAAAGGTAATCTTTAAATTTTTAAAGGCAAGTGGGAGTTTTGTTTAGATCTTGAAAGATTGAATTACAAAATACATAATCTTCTAAAATGCACTAGCAAATATCATGATGAGGCTAAACATGTATATGATAGACCTCAATATGATGGAATTGTCATTCATAGATCCGTAAGGATATCTCATATATTTAATATGCTGAGGAATATGAGTTACAGGATCATGGTAAGCCTGTTAATCATGATGATGAATTTACCAAATGTTGAATTGTGGTAAATCAATCATACTATGAATGTTGAGATGCTGTTCATAAATATAATCAATTTTAGATTCTTGGTTTATCTAAATGAAGATGATTTTCTTCAAAGGATGGAAACCCTAGTGGTTTAAATCTTTATGTAGAAATCATATGGACAATATTGTACACATATTTAATGCATGTCTAGTGATAATAATATTAATCATATTTAAGCAATTAACTATGATTGAATATTCTTTTCTAGATACATTAAATAAAAGTATAAAGATTATAATTGTCATACTTAGTTTCATTGATATGAAATTTTGACAATGAATGTCAAAACTCTTTGTTGTGAAATTACTTTTGCGAGGAAGAATGAGTAATACAAAGAAGTTTTATGAATTCAAATAATCCTTGGATATGTACAAACTGCAAGAATCCATGAATGGATATATGCAAGCATCTAGGGGATGTTTCTTATGTTTAACATTAAATCCATGTTTGATTTAATAATTAAAAATAAGATTGCTCATAAGTATTCCTGAAAGCTAGTGGGAGTATTATTTATTTTTTCTTAAATCTTATATGTTGTATGGGCAACTACATTCCACTTAAATTAAGTTTTAGTTGGGAATGAAACTTCATTTGTAAGATTTGGAAATAATATATACAACCTTGGAATATATGTTTATTATTATAAACATATGCGGTAAATAAATGAGTCAAAAAGAACATGATGAATACATATCTTTGACAAGATAGATGAGATCTTAAAGTTTAACTTGAAGATTCATCATGAACATCATGTTGTGTATAAAGTTGTTGTGTCATGCTTGATTACAAGATGATTTGACAACATTGAAAGTTGTTAGTGTAATAAATATTTTAAAGGAATATGTTTGGATTTAGAATCACATTCCACAATCTGGAGATGCTCCTAGATTCTATGGATGATTATATGACAATTTTTTCATAATTGTCATTGCCAACAAACTTGAGTTTTGGTAGGCACCAACATTACACTAGAACTGTTCAAAAGTTTACGGATATTTAAAGAGCATATTGTTGTACACAATGATGCTAGTATAATTGAGATGACACTCAATTCTAGTCATGGTATCCTTGATGATGACCATGTTAACTAGTTATGCTCAACTAAGAGTATAGTTGCATTATACATTAAAGAATAAAGAATACTTTAAAACTTTAAGGTTTTGAAAGATAATTGTCATAAAAGGGTGGTTCAGGTTATCACGCACCTTATGGAATGATATGACAATATCAAGATATGTGTAAACATATACAAGAAATTCACTTATTGAATTTTTGAAATAAGTATTCTCAAAATTTTTATAGATCAAAGTTAGTTGAAATTATGCCTTGTCGACAAGTATGAGATGCATGACTTGTGGCAAAATTCATTAACTAAGAATTATCATGCATTGATCTATTTAGTATTTGGATAAAAGGATATTGTAAACATTATTATTGAAATGAAATAAAGTATTTTGTTATGTTTATTATTCATTTATTATGATGTTATCCTATATTTGCATGTTTAAATCCTTGAATAACTTAAGTTATTCTAAATAGTCCGTTGTCAATCAATAACATGGAAATGATATTGAATTAAGACAAATCTGAGTATTAGTTAGAATATACTTGAAAGTATATTGATGCGTAGCATGACTAATTTCAGATGATATTCAATGAATTGAATATAGGACTTATCCCACACATGATAATACTTTATGGATCTTAGTCATTAAGTATATCATGGATATTTATCCTCTGACTTGAGATACAAGAGATATGTCATGGATGTAGTGCATTTTGTGAAGCAATCTAACGCTACACGTAACTGGTAGTTATAAGGGTTGTTTTCGGAAGTGTTGCGAAATTTATGAATCCTGCTTGTAGTCAAAATGGGATTTGTTTCCTTCAAATTTACTTTGAAGTATAATACTACTGGGCCCCTCGTAGGGTTGTTAAGATGTTTGTATGGCCATACCCAAGGTCTTCTGGAATATGTTCAGAAGAATGGGTAATCTTAATCAATCATATAAAGCGAGAAACAGAATAGTTAATTAAGAAATGAGTGAGATCCATATTCTTATTAACATGGTATTAGAAACAAAAGGATGAATATGATGATGAATCATCAAACTTGGTTTTCTCCGAAAACCATACACGAAGTTGTACCGGGGCATTGGCGTGTTGCTAGACGCTAACCAATGTCATTTCACGTTTTGTAAACATATCCAAGTGGGAGCTTTTGGAAATGTATATATTTACAAACATGTGAATGTCCGGATTCGAACTCGTGACCACGGGATTGCACACATTAGCGAATGAGAATTAAAGTTAATAATTAATGTTTATGTTTACGATTAATTATTGCACATTAAGTCCGGTTAACGATCGTTAAGTATTTAACGGAAAAATGACTAACGACCGTTAAATGAAAAGAGAAAGGACTAGAAATGGAAAACTTGGAAAAGTTATGGGTTTGGCTTTGGGCTTTCAATAGTGGCCGGCCATAGGGGCCTCTCAAAGGCCTAATTCATTAACTTGTTCCCAAAGTTTACCTACTAGTATATAAGGAGGGTTAGGTTCTAGGGTTTCATACACTTGTGCATTGAATTAACCCTAGATCTCTCCTCTCTCTCTTGTCCTATAATTGGCCGAGCACCCCAATTGTAAGGGAGTTCGGTTTCGTTTTGCTTAAACGAGGACTTGTGTTAGATCTAGCAATCGCTTGATTCGTTTGGTTAATTCGTGTGTACAAGAACGTGGTTGTAAGACATTATTCTTACACCAATAAGTACTTCTTTGTTTTGCTTTGCTCGAGGGATTTGACATTCGCAAGAGGTACGTTACGCATACTTTCAGTTAATTAATTTATTTGTTGTGATCTTAAGTCTTCCGCTGTGTACTCTTGATGTCTTTATGTTTTATTGTATTTTATATATCATAAACTCAACAATTTGTGAGCGTGTCTTGTTATATGGTTACGTAGGGTATTGTCTCTAGTACTGCAACACAAACAATTAAGAAGATTCTGGAAAGAAACCAGAGTTCACGTGTTGGTATTTTTTCAATGGAAGATACTTTAGTGGACAGGAATCAAAAACTCCAAAGGGAAGGGCTTGATAATGAAGATGTCCTGAAAAGGTATCAAAACTTCAGCAAGTTTGATACCGTTGTGGACCATTCAGATCATTTTTTCTCATCCAAACGTTATGCAATGAACCAGGTAGTACAGTGTCTCGCATCGTGTGCATTTTCTCATCAGTTTATTTAGTTAATAACTTTGTCATTGATGTGATACATCAGTCAAAAGAGTGGGTTGACAAGATACATGAAGAGTGGAGGATGCTTGCTGAAAACTTGCCTGGTATGTGTATGCCGATTCATTAGGAAACACTTGTATTGTTCTGATTTTAACTAATAAATTTCACATCTAATATATATTTTGGGTTACATCAGAGACAATATTTGTGAGGGTTTATGAAGATAGGATGGATCTTTTAAGAGGTGTAATTATCGGGCCACAAGGGACTCCTTATCACAATGGTCTCTTCTTCTTTGATGTGTGTTTCCCAAGGAACTATCCCAATAGCCCACCGGTATGTCATACTCTTTTTTTTGCTTTAATTTTATAAATACATGATACTAAGTATGGCGGTTATGATAAATTGTTGAAAGATTGATTATTTTTTATGAATCTTTTCAGCTTGTGCACTATCGGTCTGGTGGTCTTGGTATCAATCCAAATTTGTACAAGTGTGGTAAAGTTGATTTGATCCTTCCCAAAGCAAGTGGTGTGGGCCAACAGACGATGTGGGATCCTAGCAATACAACTATACTCCAGCTTTTAATCTCCATACAGGATCGGATCTTTAACAAAAATCCTCTGTACCATGACATCACATATTCGATTTTGAGAGGCTCTATCTATGGTGAACAGTCTTCAATATTATACAACCAGAATACATTAATTAAAACACTCAAGACAATGGTGAATACCATAAAGAACCCACCAAGGTAAAAAACAAAACAAGTTAGTTTCTTTTTGTATCTAATGTTGTTGGTTTAGTTAATTGATGATGCTGTTGTTGTATGATGCTTGCATGCAGAACTTTGAGATTTTTGTCGTTAGGCATTTTCGCAATTGTGTGAATGATATCCTCATGGCTTGTAAAAAGGAGATCGGCTCAGTCACATTCAAGAATGATTTGGATACATGCATCAACCAACTTTTATTTGCATTCGTCGAAATCGGAGCACAAACAAGTCAAAACTTACCATCCTCTTAAGGCAAACGAGTTTATTACTTCATTTCATGTTATACTAATGGATTCTATGGTACACACAATGTGATTTTAGTGTTGTTTCTATGATGGCAATAAATAATGTAATTACGACCTTCCAGTATTTGCTGTATTTCTCATTCTGATGTAGCAATGACGTGTTGGACTTATCGATTTTCAGAAGGGGCCAGTAGTACTGTGAAAGTTAAAATGTAGGATTACGACTTTAAGCAACAAAAGCATTTTTCTTTAGGTAAGGAAAACCTCATAATGGCCATAGAACATGGATTAATTTCGGGGCCTGGTTATATTGGAGGTCTCATGCAGAACTGCAACAACCCATGCTGCGTACCTGTTATTATTTTATGCAGCAATTTCGGGGGTGTTTGGGATTGCTCGTGATATCCTAATGGCAGGTAAGTCATATAGGAGGGTTTGCAAGCGGGGTGTCTTATTAGTAGTAAAAGCAGACCTGCTCATCGAGATACTCTGAGCAAAATCGGAGATGTTGCTTCGTGCATCGAGATCCTTGTAAAGGCATTTAACAAAATCGGAGCAAAGGAAGTTGAAAGTTGTCTTCATCTAATTGAAATGAATGCTCCTCCACTGCCCGCATATGCACCAGCATCAACCTCTGAGTTTTCACGAGCTTATAATCAACATTTGATGAAATATTTATACACTATCGGGTTTTGATATACTGGCATACAGCATTATAATTTGGTCTTACTTATGTTATGATGGGTTTTTCTTTGTATGGTTGTTTAATCACTTCAAATTTGTCAGGCTGTCGGTGGTGGACAACAATGTTGCAGTGAAGCATAAGAGGAAGGTATAAGTTTATTTGTTTCACAAAGTATAAAATAGTTTTAAGGCTTACCGTCAAAATGAACAATTGTGTTGAACCAAAAAGAAAACGGTTTGTTTTCGTTATGTTTATAGCTAGTTACACTTGCACCGGCTATGAATCCTGGTACACAATTCAAAATTTAAAACAATGTTTATTGCTTGCTATCAGTTCACCAATATAACAGGATAGATAATATCATATATAGCTAGCAACCATTACATTCATAGATGTGCATGAAAGGAAATTAGAAATCGCAGATGCATAATATCTTTAAAGTTAGTCTAAACTATCCTTCCAAGTTATTTAGATTTCATGCTATCATAGAAGAGTTCAAAGGAAAAACACCAAACAACATACTAACTAGCATGCCATGATCTGAAATATCACAGCTCAGACCCCTCGGTCCCATCTTGGCATTCATCCACGATACTCAACCGAAGCAATCCGCCTTCATCATATGCTGTTCCCACGACCTCATCACCATTCTTAAGCACACCATCCGCGACAGACATGGTAGTTACCAAATTGCTCTCACCAAGTTTGCTTAAGGATAAGATACACTTGATGATTTTGGGCATATGAAACACATTTCTAAGAGTCCAAACCTTGCCAGTGGTCAACCGAAGCTTCACTGTACCTACCCCAGCAACTTCAGCACGCCTATTGAAGTACTCCATCTTCACCTCATGGCCATTCAATGGGTGGTAGTCCACAAACATGTCCTTCGAGTTACAAACATGAACCGTGCATCTATTAGACAAGACCCACCCGCGAGCCCTTGCTTTGGTCAACTCTGGGCTCTCACCGGCAACCAACAAACTTATCGTTTCATCGTGCACCACTTTCACACCTGAGTCTTCTTCCAAGACACTCAGCCGATGCAATCCATCCTCCTTGTACCCTTTTCCAATGACATTGCGACCCTTATTGATGGCACATTCCTCACCCCCAAAAGACACACTGAATCCGATATCAGTAGGTTTGACAACAGATATGAGACACTTGGTGATTGTGGGGATATGGAAAACATTTTCAAGAGTCAAAACCTTTCCTGTGGTTAATGGAAGCATCACTGTTCCAAACGCAACCACATCGACATGGCTATTGTTGTCCAAAATCACCTCATGACCAGTCACTGGTTCGTAATCAACAAACATGTCCCTTGAGTTACAAACATGCACGGTGCATCTAGTTGCCAAGTACCACCCTCGAGCCCTAGCCTGGGTTAACTCTGGGTCCTCATTGCAAACCAACAAGCCTATTGTTTCCTTGTGCACCACCCTTTCAGCGTCCACATGTGGCATGTTGATTCCTAAGATTACAACAGAAACATAAGAACATAAACATACTCGTGCAATTCAATTGTACTTCTTGTGCAAAAAATTCATATCAAGCAAATAATATCATATTATTGCATTCCCATAGCACATACTCGTGCTAGCGCCATTCATATATTACTCCCTCCGTCCCATATTAAGTGTCCACAATGAAATCTTGAGATGTCCCAAATTAAGTGTCCATATTCTATTCTAACCAATGAGATGAGACTTTAGTGGGTAAAATTGATATTTGATTGGTGGAGAGTGTAGTTAGTGGGATTTTCTAAAACTTTGTGCATTTTGAAACTGGACACTTAATATGAGACGGAGGGAGTATATCATAAACATCAATTGCGCGTAACAATAAAAAATAGTACTACGTAATAACTTTCTAAACACGATGAACAAAGACATCTCACAAAAATAACTTTGTCACAATATAAAGGTAATAGCGGGCTTATTGCTTGTGTGGCTTTCGACTTATGTTTCATAAGTTCACTTTTTATGGCTTATTTTGAAACTTTTCGGCTATATTAAGTGACGGTCCAAAACATGTGTACCCTTACACTGTTAGATTTTTGCAACATGCGACTATTATTATTCTTAGAAAAAAGCAATAAAAATGTAGAAACAATATTGAAAGAATGTGAAGTAGTAAATTATATACCTGTGATTGATTGATTGATTGATTGATTGATTGTAGCTTTTAACCGTAATTCTGAAGACACTCTTTTTGGAAGAATGTGATAGAGGGTTATGGTGGTTATATAGTGGGTGAATCATTGGGGTGGTTTAAATTAACCGTTTTTTTTTCTTCTTTCATTTTTGTGTTTAATTCCATTTCTAACTTTTGGTTTTCAATTTTATGGTAATTTAAGGCTTAATAACTTTTCATCTTCCGTTAATATTATCTGCAAAAGATATCATAATCATAATTTTTTTTAAATGAAATTGTCTTCCCCTAACAGGTAATAAAACACTAGCATTTTACGACTGTGTATGACTATCTTTGTCTTGATGAAAAAATCATTTAGTAAAAACATTGTATTAACGAGTACGAGAAAGTTGTTTTTGTGTAGTGTTGTGATTGATTCAATAGAACAACAAAATAATGTAAAAGGAGTACTTAGATTTGCATCTATATGTATCGTGAGTTGAGATCATTATAAACCCTATATTTTCTAATAAATCTGGTCATTTACTTTTCTTAAAAAAAAAAAAAAAAAAAAACTTTTCATCTTATTTATGAACATAAAATATCTTTTAAACGTTAAATTATTAAGCGACAAAAAATTAAATGGCGATGAATTTTTTTTATCTTTAAGTAGACGGGCAATTCGCTATACTTTCGACGATTTTTCGAATTTTGTTTTATTGTTAAATTTTTCTTCTAGAAAATCACATGTGAATGTGGTGGCGCGATAGAAATGGTAATCTGACTGAGTACTCGGTGAAATGTGCTTGGGAGGCTTTAAGACCACGTGGCCTTGATGTCTCCTGGTGCGATATTGTTTGGTTTCCGCCCGCTGCATCCCCGCCATGCTTTTCACCTTTGGCTCATCATGAGACGATGTCTTAAAACCAAAGATAAGCCGCGTCTTGGGATGTGAGTCCGACTACGGTTTTATCTTCGCTTCGATGCTCTTTATGTGGTCTTCATATGGACTGACATGAACACCTTTTCTTTAAATGTGATTACTCGGCCAAGATTTGGTGTCGTATTCGAAATCTTGCTGGAATGGATATTGTACCACCTGTTTTGGAGGATATCGTGTTATGGCTCCAACCTATGGCAGCCAAACGCTCGGTTAGTTGTATTGTGGTAAACTTCTATTTGCAGCTGCGAGTTATTATGTTTGGAATGAACGAAATAATCATTTGTTCAAGAATACTAGAAGAATCCCCGAGGAGCTTTATCTCATTATGGTTATGATAATGACTCAAGCTTATTTCTTTCGTGATTCAAGAATAAGCCAAGGATCATGATTTGCTCAAGAAATGGAACATGCCAACTGGTTTTAGAATTTATAGTTAATTTTTGGCTAGTAACTATATATGGCATGTCACATTGGTTTTTGGTAGTTCAAACCAAGGTTTGAGGTTAATATGACATTCACCATATTCCATTGTGCTTGAAACGCTTTTTGTGAGTAATATAACTTAATGGATAACCTTTTACCAAAAAAAATAATAAAAAAAAATACATGTGATTTGTATGTTAGTAATCACGTGTGATTTCACAAATCACATGTGATTTCACAAACCACATGTGATTTCATAAAATCATATGTGATTTAACAAATCATATGTTATTTTTCTGGACATAAATTTCAACACTCACAACAAAAATCGAATAAAATTTCGTGGAAAAATATATAAGTGTCCTCTATGTAAAGATAATTTAATTATCGCCGTGATAGATATTTCTTTTCGCGTAACGATTAACGATTTTGTGTGATATTCTTTTTTAAATGGTGAAAGTGAGTTTTTTTGTTTTGATACAAAAAATGGAATGTTGTGATTGGTTCATTGGGTCTAAAAAGCATTTGGGGTCTATATTGAACTTTTCTCCCAACTCTTACACCACTTCACCTTCCACCACAGTGCAACATCAATTTTCTCTCTTCACACCTCTCACTTTTCACTCTCATCCATCTCATACCACTTCACCTTTTTAACACATGTTTTTATTATTAAAATATCCTACTAAATACTACAAACACACTCACAAATTAAAAAACAGATAATAAAAATACTAGAGGCCCACAATGGCACGGCCCTTTGTTAAGTTGTTTTCGTCTTGACGCCAGGACCCTGGGCTCCGCCCATGAGGTGAGCCTTGTTGGAGGTTCACTCCCTCCCGTTGGGACCGGCCTAAGTTAAGTTTGTTAACTAGTATACCCGGGACGGAGCTTTGGAATTTGTGAAGAGGGGGCTCAACTTTTTTTTTAATACAATTCTTTGTTTTAGAAGCTAACAGTTGGCTAGTTCAGTGGTGGACACATAAGTAAATCCAATATGGTTTCTCAACTTATGTGACGCGACAAAATCGACAGTTGAACAAGTCAATTGGTAAACGGTTTTATCGAGTTAGGTCAGGGCTACCACAAATAATTAGAAAAAAGGGTGTAAGATTGTGTCGATTAAAATACTATAGTTACAAATATAATAGAGATAATAAAAATGTCCTAGTGACTAAGCGGCATTTTTATAACCAAGCATGTTAGACAAACTAAAAGTTGTCAAATTTATGTAGACAAACAAAACTTTCATAATTTAAAAATGGTTCATTTTTTATAAATGAAACTAATTTAACATGGTTTCTCATATATTTCCAAGGTAGTTGAGTCGGTTGAGAGGGGAGCACCCTCCAAACCTCTACTGGCCCGTCTCAATATACCTTCGTTTTCAAATTTTATTTCAATTTCAATGCAACTAAGGACGGTCTATGGTCTCTATTAAGTTGTGAAAAAGAATGTGGCACTTACATTTCAAATGCACAATAAACATAATGCATTCAACACCATTACCGTTACACAAAGTAAAACTACTAATCGAGGTCAATAATCTTTTTTCTTGTAATACTAATTACGAGTCATTTTTAGCAAGGTTGTGGTCATTCATGAGCCCATTAATTGTATTTAGTTATGCGTTCATCACACCTCTTCGCCAGAACCATCATTCTCATTTAAAGTTATCATTAGTTTTCGTTTAATTAGTGCATCTTTTTGTATCACCAATGTAAGTGGTTCTAAAGTGCTTCATCAGTCTTAGTTTACGTTGGCTCAAGAATCCTCACTAGCTCTAAAGTTCAACTATGTTGCTCGGGTTTTCATGTTACGCTCAAAAGCTCTATTTTAGTTAGTAGTTCTTTTTGTCGATAGCATTTAGTTTCAATTTCACGAGTAGCAATGGCAATTTCTACTTTGTTTTCAAGCCATGGTAAATGTCATCTTGCATCTGTCAATTCTGTATCATCTTTTGGATCATTTTTGATTCATCATCAACACAACATCTTGTTGCTAAAATATATATATATATATTTATATATATATATATATATATATATATATATATATATATATATATATATATATATATATATATATATATATATATATATATATAATAAGAACAACTTTAAAGGCAATCGAAACAAAGCATCATGAATTTTTAACACCGATTTCAAACATAACAAACATAACTAGATGTACATGAAAAATGTTAGATTGTCTTGGCAAAACTAAGTTTTTATATTTGGATATACATATAGGTGGAAGGCAAACCAACAACATGCTGGGCCCGTAGCCCTTTTTGGATTAACTTGTCACAAACAAGACGGGTGGATAATAATCTTCATTGATTGCAGATCCATATTCTGAATTGCATCCAGCTTGCAAGGCACTATATATTTATAGCATGTTTCCACCAAACTTGTATAGTATACTGATATACATAACATAAGAGCAATAGGTGTGGTGAAGCACTTTATCTCTTCATTTAAGTCCCATTGTTGCCACATCACCTTAATACCTCCCACTTTAAAACACCCCCTCTATCATAACATAAAACAAACTCTTCATTTGGGCCCCACACAAAACAAACACTTCATTGGCAACGGTTATAAAACCTACAAATAAGTTTTGTCCCTTTGTGCTTCACTGCAACGACGAGATGGAATGGCGAGGCCACATGGTGTGTGGTGGCGGAGGCAACGGGCGAAGGCCGTTGCTCTTCCACGAGGAACGGCGAGTAGGGATCCATCACCACACCTTTTGCTCAAAGCTTATAGCATTGTTGTATATATTTGACAAGAAGAAAAAAGCTATTCAGGCATCAAGCACAAAAGCATACAAAACATAATTCTTTAGCAAAAGTAATAACTTTAGTAA
This sequence comes from Chrysanthemum makinoi, assembly GCA_910596185.1. Lineage (NCBI taxonomy): Eukaryota > Viridiplantae > Streptophyta > Magnoliopsida > Asterales > Asteraceae > Chrysanthemum > Chrysanthemum makinoi. The sequence goes on along the minus strand of OU343223.1, from coordinate 231,156,190 downwards.
GACATCAAGATATAACCACAACTTCAGATCCTTTAGGCAAACATAAGATGTGAAGTATGGATTTAAGAAAGTTTGTGGACGTACAAAACTAAAATTAGCCAAAGTGACAATCTAAACGACCACGCTCACACTTGATTTCCACCTGAACGCTCATCAATGACACTGATTCGTTGTGAAGTGAGTTGTGTGAAAACACAAATATCAACGTATATCAAAATAACCGTAAAATTCGACAAATTAACCCTTTAGGAAAAGGGTTAACGTGCCAAATCTCACGGGTGTGATAAAAGTGATACCGAAAGTGATTTCCCGTTCGGTCCCAACGAGGTGTGAATGGAAGGATTCGTTGAGTTTCGTGATTTGAACTTGAATTGGATTTTAATGATTTTGGATTAGATTACGAATTCTACAAATTAATTAACGGGAAAGTAATTAAGGCAAGGGAACCCTAATAAACTAACATTAAACTATCACTAAACCTAAGAAATGATAAAACGAAACTACACTAAGTCCTAGGGTGCAAAAACGTAAAAACGTAAAAACAGAAAAACAACCCGAGCCATAAACGTAAAAATTTTGCAATTTAAGGGCTACGGGTGTGAAATCAATTTTCCTACGATCTATTTGACTAAAAATGATTTTAGGAAAAAGCGGAATATTTTTTCGACTTTTAAATTAATTACTATGAATTAAAAACTAATTAACACTAATTAAATGATTAAAAATACTAAACTAATATAGAAAAATCTGAAAATTTACAGAAAACTACTTCACACAGTGCTTAGTTAGAGAAAAATAAGAAAACGCAGGGTTGCTTTGGAAAATAAGCTGGAATAAGCTCAAAAGAGCTTAAAGCTCAAAACTGTTTTAAGGGGTAAAAGGTTTGTTGGTGTAAAACAAAACAAGACAAGTCCCAAGGGCGCGTTGGTTTGTGGTGTGATGTTAGTGTGTTGAGTGAGGTGACCAGGGTTCGAATCCCCTTGGTCCCCTTTTTGAAAATCTATTTTTTTTTTCAACTTTTCTTTTTGGAACTTGTGAGGAACACATTAATAAGCATTTTTTGTGAAAACCTTTTTTTGAGGAACTCAACCAATAAGTCAGATAATCACTTATATGCCACTGAATTCAACAAAGAGTTACACAAACAATTTTGAAAACAAATAACCAAACACTCCTTTTACTTGTGGACTTTCTTTTTGAAACTTGTTTATAGGATCAAAACAAAGAGATTTTGTAAAAACTTGACTTATGAAAAGGTACCAATAAGCTGTGGGAACAACTTATTGTCCACAGCTTGACGAAAACAAACACACCCTTATGACAGTTAACAACCAAATATTCTTAAGAACTCAGTTAAGTGGTCACCCCAAACACCCTCTAACTGAACTTATGACCACTAATTAAGCTGGATGCAATCATAAACAAGCTCAGTAAATAACTGCCAAAAGCACTAAATGAAGGAAAAACAGTTGGGATAATTTTTAACTAATGGAAATCCTAAGTCTAAGAGTGAAAGGAATAAGCTATAAAGGGGGGTAACTAAACTAAATTAAGCTAAGTTTATACTAATCTTAAGATATCCAAACTAATAAGCTAAAATTAACCTAAATAAGCTATGAGTACTAATGACAAGCTAACATTCGACTGAGACTTTAGCGAATGCAGAAAACAAATTTCTTACCTCACGTGGCTTGTTCGGGGCTTATTGACAAGCTGAAAAGATGGCTTCCGTGAAAGTGCAAACCGCAAAAACAAAGTTAGACTAGTAGACATGCAAAAAGAACCAACTAGAAGCCAAGGACAACTGCTTATAGCTTAAAATTAAGCCAAGATCAAGATGGCTTGTTTAACTTTCTCGACGTGTACAAAAGTGAGAAAGGACAGATTTTGAAAGGCAATATAAACTATGCTAAAGCTATTCTAGATCCAAATTAAGTGAAGACAAATTTAGATGGTTAGAAGAGGATGCAAGAAAACATGATTTAGCAAAACTTGGACTTCAAATCATCTAATAAATAAGCTCATGAACAAGCACCAATGCCACTGTTCTTATACAAAATTTTAAGTCAGCAATCTTTTTATTTTCTTTTCAAAACTCACCAAAAGGACTTTAATCAACTTGAAACTTACTCAAACTATTTTGAAAACTCAAAACCACTTTGACTTGTAAAGTCAAAGTGGGTAGGACTTGTCTTGACCCACGATCGAGTCAAATCCAAACACACTTTTTGCACAATGTGTTTTGACCCCTTTTCTTATCTTTTTTGAAAATCAAGCAAATTAACAAATAACAAAGATTGATAATGACTAGAAACAAAAGATAACAAGGTTTACTCAAATTAACTTTTCCATTCAAATAAAATTTAAGGATTACAAAAGAAAAACTTAAACCTAAACTTTTCTACTTAAAACTAGGGTGCCTTCTTTAGGCTTACAAGGGTCCTATTTATACTACTAAGTCTCCAAGGTCTTCAAGTCTTTCTCTTTGCTTCTTGTGTGTTTCTTTTGTGAGAGCAGGCAACCAAGAATTCCACTTGTGCTTCTTTTGAACCAATCCTGACCATCAAGGTAGGTACCAAACAGACTTAATCTTAGCCATCCATTGGTCTTTGAAGCCGGGATTTTGTTGGAACTGGGGAAGAGGGTAGTGGGTTTGGGTTTTGGGTATATCCGGTTAAAGGAGATTAAGGGGGTTTGGGTAAAGGTGAGCTTTGGGTAAAAGAGAGAGGGGAGGGGTTGAGTGTTCTTGGTTGTGGAGAAAGAAAGGTGGGTCGTGGTTCATGGGGATTGGGTAATCTAGGGTTCCGGGTTTGGTGTATTCAAGGGAAAGAAAGCGGAAGAAGAAGGTGGGAGTGGGTAGGTTTATTATTTCGGTATGGTTGGGTTTGGTCGTCACGATTGACCTGGATTGGGCCTAAGTTAGTTATATTGGACTTAGGATAAGTTTTGAATCCATTAAACATTTAGGGACCATAGTGCAAAATCTAAATCCAGTGGACCATTCATGAAATTCTGAAAATGTAATCAAAGGTCCAAACATGTGAAACTCAAATATGTTGAGGACCATTTTTGCCAAAACTGAATTTCCAAGGATTAAATTTGACACTTTTAAAATCCAGGATCAAACTTGTAATTTCTCAAACTTTTGAAATATTTCACCAAAGGACTAATTATGACAAATTATGATTTCAAAAGGACCTTTGGTGACTTTTCTTTTTAAATTACGTGCTCGGGACTATTTCTCGTCAATTTTTGAAAGACGGGGACTGAAACCGCCAATTATGCAAACTTTGTTCGCTTTTCATCCGATTTTAAACATTTTGCATCTGAAACATATAAAACACAATTTTGAGATATTTTCAGTATTTTGATGCATATCGGAGTGTTTTTAGATGTTTTGGTACTGATTTGTCCTAAAATGATGAGTGAATAAGCACTCATCAAATCCCATTCATCTAAAACATTGCTAGTCCATAGCAATCTTTTGAGAAAACTTAATGGATTTGAGTCTCTTTACCAAAAGCCATTACTTCTGGAGTAGCCAAATGTTTTAGTTCAAGTGAGAACTATGGTACACTGATAACCATGTGATTTTGAGCAAACCACCAGCTTTCAACGGTTTTGATTTGTTTTACCGTAGCCGCACTCTTCCGACTAGCCAACTCTTAGATAAATTATCAGTATTATCTTTGGTGAGAAGATTACCAATTATGGATTTTCCACTGCCTTTACCACAAGCCATAAACTTGAGGGCTAGCCAACTTTTTACTAATTAAAGATATGGTGAGCTGAACACCATACAATTTTGGGCAAATTGCAAGCCGCCAACGGATTTGATAAATCTTTACCAAGAGCCGTTTGCTCCTGGATTAGCCAATCCTTTAGTCTTACGTATATGGCGGATCGATAACCAAATGAGAAAGTGTAAAACACTTACTCCAAAAAAAAAAATTTTTGGCCAAAAATGGGGGAATTGGGTGGTAAAACATGTGATAAAATTCGCGAGAATTCCCCCCCACACTAGAAATGAATATTGCCCTCAATATTCAAAGTACCTGGCGTTATGCCTAAAACTAAGAACGTGAAAGGGAAATACTACGCCATTATTTGAATTTTTTTAGAAAACTTATATACAACAAATGGGCAACTCCCCACACTAGGGTGGTAGAAAGTAGAAAGAAGTCGAAATATGGTGAAACCCATATAGTGCTACTATTTTTGATTACCGAGTCGCTAGCTTGACTCGATCCCCGCATTCATTGGTTCATGGGGAAGGTTTGGAGATCCGGGACAACCAAGGATGGTATGTCCCTCCAAAATAATGATTCAATCTATGTCCATTCACCTTGAAGTTTGGTCCGTCGGTTTGAGATAACTCGACGGTGCCATATGGAAAAACTTTGGCAATGGTGAATGGACCGTTCCAACGGGTCTTAAGTTTCCCCGAGAAGATTTTCAATCTAGAATTGAAAGAAGGACTCGTCACCAACGTGAAAACGCTGGTTCTTAATCTTTGAGTCATGGATCTTCTTTGTCTTTTCCTTATAAATCAACGAATTCTTCGTGAGGCTTGATCACGGAGTTCATTTAATTCATTGAGTTGAACTTTCCGGTGATCACCCGCTGACTTAAGGTCAAAATTGGCATGCTTCAAGGCCCAATAGGCTTTGTGCTCGAGCTCGATCGGGAGATGACATGCCTTCCGCATACAAGCTTGTAGGAGTACACCCGATGGGTGTTTTGAAAGCGTACGAAGGCCCAAAGTGCATCTTCAAGTTTGTCCACCAAGAGGCACGGTTTTCACCTCACGGTCCTTCCAAGATTCTTTTCGAACCCCGATTCGAAACTTCCACTTGCCCACTAGTTTGTGGGTGATACGCGGTAGAAAGACGGTGAGTGACACCATACTTAAGCATGACTTTTGCAAATTGGTCGTTGCAAGTGCGCGTACCGCCATCATGCATCACTGATGATGGCACGGGGAGTTCGAAACGGGTAAAGAGAGACTTTCAAGAATTTTACAACTACTCGTTGTAGGGTTTTCGCCGCTTCCACCCATTTAGACAAGTAATCAATCGCCACGAGTATATATTTATTCCTCGAAAGACGGAACGGACCCATAAATCGATGCCCCATATCGCCAAAGATCTCGCACACTTGAATAGCATTTTGAGGCATTTCATCTCTTTTAGAGATGTTGCTATGACGTTGGCAAGAGTCGCAAGATTTGACGAGGTCATGGGCATCTTTGTAGATCGTGGGCCAATAGAAACCGGAGTCAAACACCTTTTTAGCGGTGTAGTTCGGCCATGATGTCCCCCGCGGGTCCATGATGACAAGCCTTGAGAATTTCATCGGCTTCTGGCCGGAACACACCGCCGGATGACTTGATCCGCACAAACCTTAAACAAGTGGGTCCGTAAATAATGCTTAACATCTTTGAAAAATTTGTTCTGTTGTTGGGACGACATCCCTTTCACAACAAAGTTACCCGCATGATAGTTTGCAAAGTCGGCAAACCGTGGGTACTCGAATTTCATGATGAGATACGACATTAAGAGTCTCGAGAGGAAACGTTTCATTTATTTCCTTTTTCTCGAACACACCTTGATGTGGATTTTCAAGACGAGAGATGATCACCGCCAGGTTTTCGCTCCTTTTATCACGGATGATGATATCAAATTTTGTAGAGGAGAACCCATCGGAGCAATCTCGGCTTTGCATCTTGCTTAGCAAAGAGATATTTAAGAGCCGAGTGATCCGTATACACTATGCTTTTGGACAAGATCAAGTATGGCCGAAATCCGAAAAGCATACACCACGGCTAGTAATTCTTTTCTCCGTCAGAGTGTAATGTGCTTGAGCTTCGGTCAAAGTTTTGCTGGCATAATGTATAGGCTGGAAATGTTTTGATTTTCGCTGTTCCCAAAACGGCACCTATGGCGAAATCACTTGCATCGCATTAAGCTCAAATGGTAATTCCCAATCGAGGGCAACTAGAATTGGTGCTTCCGTGAGCTTCTTCTTAAGAATTTGAAAAGCTTCAACGCACTCACTAGAGAAGATGAAAGGAGTATCTTTTTCAAGAAGTCGGGTCATAGGCCGGGATATTTTTGAGAAGTCTTGAATGAAACGACGATAAAATCCGGCATGACCAAGGAAACTTCTAACCCCTTTGACGGTTGTGGGAGGAGGTAATTTCGAAATGACATCGACTTTAGCTTTGTCAACCTCAATCCCGCTCTTAGAAATCTTATGGCCAAGGACAATTCCTTCCTTAACCATGAAGTGACATTTCTCCCAATTTAGACTAAGATTCGTGTTTTCACAACGTTCAAGCATCTTGTCCAAATGGGAGAGACATGTTTGGAAAGAATCCCCAAAGACCGAAAAATCATCCATAAAGACTTCCATAGTCTTTTCGATCATGTCATGGAAAATGGCCATCATACACCTTTGGAATGTACCGGGAGCATTACACAAGCCAAAAGGCATGCGCCGGTAAGCAAATGTTCCATAAGGACACGTGAATGTGGTCTTTTCTTGATCTGTGGGTCAATGGGTATTTAAGTAACCCGAGAAACCATCGAAAACAATAGTATTCGCTTCCGCTAATCTCTCAAGCATTTGGTCCATGAAAGGTAATGGCAAGTGGTCTTTACGGGTGGCTTCATTTAACTTTCGATAGTCAATGCAAACACGCCATCCCGTAACCAATCGAGTAGGAATCAACTCGTTTTCATCATTTTCAACAACGGTTATGCCACCTTTTTTGGGCACACAATGAACGGGGCTAACCCAAGGACTATCCGAGATAGGGTAAATCAATCCGCATCGAAGTTTTATGACTTCCGCTTTGATAACCTCATGAATTTTAGGATTCACCCTTCTTGGTGTTGAACTGCCGGTTTGAAGTCATCTTCCATGAGAATTTTGTGCGTACAAAATCTCGGGTCAATACCCTTGATGTCGAAAGGTTCCAGCGATGGCTCGCTTGTGTGCCTTCAAAACCTTTATGAGAGCGGCTTTTTCATCCTCACTCAAGTCTTTAGCAATAATGACGGGTGATTTATTGTCACCCTCCAAAAATGCATACTCGAGATGAGGTGGTAAGTCCTTAAGTTCGACCTCGGGAGGATCATTAGATTTTTCAATCGTTTTGATTTCCTCTTTATGAAGTTCTTGAGGGGGGAGGGAAGAAGGATCTTCATTGAGCAACTTCTCGATGAGAAGAATATCTCCCTCAATGTCGATGGGAGCGTGATCTATTTCCCATGGAACAGAATCACTAGCCAAGTATGCTTCTATCTCCTCCAAAATAAAGTCACTTCCCTCAAACGGAGTGAGGGAAGGGGAAGAGAGAGCAATGATGGGATCAACCGGTGGGATTACTCGAGAATCCAAGAATTACTTGAGAATACTCCTCCGACACAATGTCAAGGACATCAATTTTGTTGACGGAATTGTCTCCATAATTGGGGGAGTATCAGAATCCTGATTGAGATTGAAGGTAACGGCTTCCTTGTTTACTTCAAAGTAATTTCCCTTCATCAACGTCGATCAATGCCCGACCCGTTTTAAGAAACACCTCCCTGATGAGGGTACTCGGGATCGGCATCAAATGCGACAACAACAAAGTCGGCGGGGAAATGAAACTTGCCTACTTTCACAAATACATCCTCGCCTATACCTAGCGGACGAGAACTTGTACGGTCCGCAAGCTCGAGGATCATACATGTTGGTGTAAGCGGAGGTAACGAAAGCTTTTTCCACATGGAGTGTGGCATCAAGTTAATGCTAGCGCCAAGATCGGCCAGGGCGGAGCATTGAACTATGCCTTGAAAATCACATGGGATGAGAAATTTTCCGGGTCTCCTAACTTTTCTGAAGCTTTTTGAGGATAACCGCCGAACAATTTTCGTTCAAAGAAGTTTTAGCCATTTCGAAAATCTTTTCTTTGTTATTCAACAAATTCTTGATTGTTGGACCGAACTTTGGCATTAGAAGAAGAGCATCCGCAAAACTAATCTCGAAGTGCAAATCTTGAAAGATTTGGACAAGCTTCTCCATTTGTTGACTAGTTTTATCACGGAGTCTTTGGTCATTAAGCCTTGAAGGATAGGAAGTGAAGGCTTAGGGATGGTGGTCGAACAACGGGTTCCGAATTGGAGGTAAGACCGGAGATTGACTTGTGCGGTACTTTGGCTTGAGTTATGCACCTTGTCCTTTGAGATCTCTGACTTGACTCATTGCCCCCGTGGAGGAGGCATTGAGTCGGTCCATCATAAGATTTACCACTTCAGGTAGCAATAGCATTCAATTCACCTTTTGGGTTGGGAATGGTATTACGGAAGAGCACCGGTTGAAGCTTGATTCTTATGACTCATGAGACTAGCAAACATGCTTTCAATCTTGCTTTGAGATTGATCAATTTTGTTACTAGTAGCTCTAAGCTCGAAAGTGAAATCATTCTTCAAAGTGGTAATTTGATTTTGCATGGATGCCATCTTAGCTTCATTGCTTTTGATGTAATTTGCAATGTCAACTAAGCTCGAGGAGGTGGGCATGCATGTTTTGCTGAGGAGCTTGGAATCGGTTTTGATTGAAATTTCCTTGATTTTGAAAACCTTGATTTTGATTTTGAAAATTCCGATTCTGACTCGATTTTGATTGAACTGATTATTTCTATTTTGCACATTTTGATTGTTCGATTTTGATTAAACCGTGGTGGTCCAAGAAAATTGTTAGAACGAGCAATTGAAGGTTTCGGTCCCCTCATGGTTGGTAGGAATTACCTCCCGCATTGTAGGAACCGAAGCTGCATAAACACTCTCTTGAGTGAAGCCACCAGAGGCTGGACACTCAAAATAAGGATGTGGACCACCACAAGTTTCACAACTCTTGTTTACGACATTCACTTGTTGATTGTTATTATTTTGACTCATTTTAAGCACGGCAGTGGATATTTCTTCAATCTTTTTGGTTTAGTTTGGAATTCCGAAGATGGAAGGGTGGTAGATCTCCTTGACTCACTCTCTCTCGCCGAGGAATCCCAATAATTGTGGTGGGCAGTCATGTTTTCAATGAGATCGAGCACTCTTCGTCGCCTTTTCATAAAGGTACCACCGGCAGCAGCATTTATAGTGTCACGATGTCTCAATGTTAACCCGTTATAGAATGTATCTATTTGGGTGACAAGCAACATATTGTGGTTCGGACATCGATCAATCGAAAGCTTATAGCGTCCCATGCCTCGAATAAGGACTCATCGGATGTCTGCCAAAATTACCGATTTCATTCCGTAGTTTCGTCACCATCGACGGTGGAAAATATTTCGCCAAGAATTTGGAGATCATTTCGTCAAAACTATGGATTGAATTTTTGGGAAGACGATCAAACCATGCGGTGGCATGAAGCGTCAAGGAATATGGAAAGAGGTATAGGAAGGGCCATCGTGACCCCATTTTGCTTCATACGTTGGGTGACGGTGAGAAATTTGTCGAGATGCTTGTTGGCATCGTCACCCGGTGATCCGTGGAATTGGCAAAACTTTGGACTTGTTGAATCATGTGATGCTTAAGTCCAAAATCGGTTTCAATGTTGACCGGGGCAATTGGACCGCCGTCCATCCATCGCGGTTGACAAAGCTCCTCCATCGTTCGGAGATCGGAGCTGATCTCGTGGATCGTGCATGGACTCGAGGTCCGCTCTTGGTTATGTGTCATTGTGATTTGTTCGACGGTACGTATCTCGGCACGCTTGCTTGGTTACGGTTACGCCTACGAAGCTTGCGAGCGAAAAGCGCATGCACTTCCAAAACAACACTTTCAATTAAAACAAGACCGGCAAAACAACGTGAACTTAAACCAATAATCCAACGTGAAATGATCACTTCTATAAGTAAAACGCACAAAGGAGCGGAGAGACTTTGTAGGTCAGCGCGAAGCTTATTAAAACCCGTCTCTTTACACCCGCAATTTAATGTCGCCCGTTATACCCTCTACACGCTTTGTTAAACCGATAGAAATTAACCAAAACACGAGCGACACAAAGGCAAGTTTTAAATCTTTTGTTCGGGAACTTATAATGATAACACCTCGGTTGAGAATGTTATATTGATTGTGTCTTCTATTTATTTAAAACAACAAGGAAAATCTTTTGTATTTTTAATCTTTTACATATATATACAAAGAAAAGAAAAATATTTTGTATTTTTGTATTTTTATAAAAACAATAACTTCACGAGGAAGGTTCTTCAAGTCACTAATCGCAAAATCTTCACGATATTGTCGCAACACACCTCCCCGCAGCGCCAAAATTTGATTCATTGAAGTGAGTTGTGTGAAAACACAAATATCAACGTATATCAAAATAATCAGTAAAATTCGACAAATTAACCCTTTAGGAAAAGGGTTAACGCGGCCAAATCTCACGGGTGTGATAAAGTGATACCGGAAAGTGATTTCCCGGTCGTCCCAACGAGGTGTAAATGGAAGGATTCGTTGAGTTTTGTGATTTGAACTTGAATTGATTTTAATGATTTTGGATTTGATTACGAATTCTACAAATTAATTAACGGGAAAGTAATTAAGGCAAGGGAACCCTAATAAACTAACATTAAACTATCACTAAACCTAAGAAATGATAAACTAAACTACACTAAGTCCTAGGGTGCAAAACGTAAAAACGTGAAAAAAAAAAAACAACCCCGAGCCATAAACGTAAAATTTTGCAATTTAAGGGCTACGGTGTGAAATCAATTTTCCACGATCTATTTGACTAAAAATGATTTTAGGAAAAAGCGAATATTTTTCGACTTTTAAATTAATTACTATGAATTAAAAACTAATTAACACTAATTAAATGATTAAAAATACTAAACTAATATAGAAAAATCTGAAAATTTACAAAACTACTTCACACAGGCTTAGTTAGAGAAAAATAAGAAAACCTAGGTTGCTTTGGAAAATAAGCCGAATAAGCTCAAAAGAGCTTAAAGCTCAAAACTGCTTTAAGGGGTAAAGGTTTGTTGGTGTAAAACAAAAACAAGACAAGTCCCAAGTTGGCATGCTGTTGGTTTGTGGTGTGATGTTAGTGTGTTGAGTGAGCGTGACTGTGGTTCAATCCCCTGGTCCCCTTTTTGAAAATCTATTTTTTTCAACTTTTCTTTTGGAACTTGTGAGGAACACATTAATAAGCATTTTTGTGAAAACCTTTTTGAGGAACTCAACCAATAAGTCAGTATAATCAGCTTATATGCCATCAATTCAACAAAGGAGTACACAAACAATTTTGAAAACAAATAACCAAACACTCCTTTTACTTGTGGACTTTCTTTTTGAAACTTGTTTATAGGATCAAAACAAAGAGATTTTGTAAAAACTTGACTTATGAAAAGGTACCAATAAAGTCAGGGAACAACTTATTGTCCACAGCTGGACGTAAACAAACACACCCTTATGACGCTTAACAACCAAATATTCTTAAGAACTCGGCTATGGTCACCCCAAACACCCTCTAACTGAACTTATGACCACTAATTAAGCTGGATGCAATCATAAACAAGTCAGTAAAAGCTGCAAAAGCACTAAATGAAGGAAAAACAGTTGGGATAATTTTTAACTAATGGAAATCCTAAGTCTAAGAGTGAAAGGAATAAGCTATAAAGGGGGGTAACTAAACTAAATTAAGCTAAGTTTATACTAATCTTAAGATATCCAAACTAATAAGCTAAAATTAACCTAAATAAGCTATGAGTACTAATGACAAGCTAACATTCGACCGAGACTTTAGCGGGCAGGGTCGAAAACAAATTTACCGTGGTTTGTTTGGGGCTTATTGACAAGCTCAAAAGATGGCTTCCGGAAAGTGCAAACTGCAAAAACAAAGTTAGACTAGTAGACATGCAAAAAGAACCAACTAGAAGCCAAGGGACAACTGTTTATAGCTTAAAATTAAGCCAAGATCAAGATGGCTTGTTTAACTTTCTCGAGATGTGTACAAAAAGCAGAAAGGACAGATTTTGAGTGCAATATAAACTATGCTAAAGCTATTCTAGATCCAAATTAAGTGAAGACAAATTTAGATGGTTAGAAGAGGATGCAAGAAAAACAGATTTAGCAAAACTTGGACTTCAAATCATCTAATAAATAAGCTCATGAATAAAGCCAATGCCACTGTTCTTATACAAAATTTTAAGTCAAGAATCTTTTTATTTTCTTTTCAAAACTCACCAAAAGGACTTTAATCAACTTGAAACTTACTCAAACTATTTTGAAAACTCAAAACCACTTTGACTTGTAAAGTCAAAGTGGGTAGGACTTGTCTTGACCCACGATCGAGCCAAATTCAAATCCAAACACACTTTTTGCACAGGTTTTGACCCCCTTTTCTTATCTTTTCTGAAAATCAAGCAAATTAACAAATAACAAAGATTGATAATGACTAGAAACAAAAGATAACAAGGTTTACTCAAATTAACTTTTCCATTCAAATAAAATTTAAGGATTACAAAAGAAAAACTTAAAACTGAAACTTTTCTACTTAAAACTAGGGGTGCCTTCTTAGGCTTACAAGGGTCCTATTTATACTACTAAGTCTCCAAGGTCTTCAAGTCTTTCTCTTTGCTTCTTGTGTGTTTCTTTTGTGAGAGCAGGCAACCAAGAATTCCACTTGTGCTTCTTTTGAACCAATCCTGACCATTGAACAGGTAGGTACCAAACAGACTTAATCTTAGCCATCCATTGGTCTTTTGAAGCTGGGATTGCTGAGTTGGAACTTGGGGAAGAGGGGTAGTGGGTTTGGGTTTTGGGTATATCCGGTTAAAGGAGATTAAGGGGGTTTGGGTAAAGGTGAGATTTGGGTAAAAGAGAGAGGGGAGGGGTTGAGTGTTCTTGGTTGTGGAGAAAGAAAGGTAGGGTCAGGGTTCATGGGGGATTGGGTAATCTAGGGTTCTGGGTTTGTGTTATCTTGGGCGGGAAAGAAAGGAAGAAGAAGCAGGGGAGGTGGGTAGGTTTATTATTTCGGGTATGGTTGGGTTTGGTCGGGTCACAGATTGGACTGGATTGGGCCTAAGTAGTTATATTGGACTTAGGATAAGTTTTGAATCCATTAAACATTTAGGGACCATAGGTGCAAAATCTGCAAATCCAGGGACCATTCATGAAATTCTGAAAATGTAATCAAAGGTCCAAACATGTGAAACTCAAATATGTTGAGGACCATTTTTGCCAAAACTGAATTTCCAAGGATTAAATTTGACACTTTTAAAAATCCAGGGATCAAACTTGTAATTTCTCAAACTTTTGAAATATTTCACCAAAGGACTAATTATGACAAATTATGATTTCAAAAGGACCTTTGGTGACTTTTCTTTTAAATTACGGTTTCGGGGACTATTTCTCACAATTTTTGAAAGACGGGGGACTGAAACTGCCAATTATGCAAACTTTGTTCGTTTTTCATCCGATTTTAAACATTTTGCATCTGAAACATATAAAACACAATTTTGAGATATTTTCAGTATTTTGATGCATATCGGAGTGTTTTTAGATGTTTTGCAGCTCAGATTTGTCCTAAAATGATGAGTGAATAAGCACTCATCAGACACCCAACCGAAACAATCCATCCTCAACGAACCCATTTCCCACGATCTGGTCACCCTTTTTAACATATCATCCCTCAACATCAAAGCCCAAGCTAAATCCCATTTTTAGGGTGTTTTTAACGGATATGAAACACTTGACAATTGTAGGCATATAAAAAATTTAGTAGTCAACTAAAGTTTCATTGTTCCATATGCAACACTTGACGATTGCAGGCACATGAAAAACCCACCCAAGGTATAAAAAAAAATATTTTTTTAGTTTCTTTTAGTTCCTACTATTGTTGGTTTGGTTGATTACTAAGATGTTACATGCATGCGAACTTTGAGGTCTTGTAGTTGGGAATTTTCACAATCGTGGTGGTGATATCCTAACGGCTTGTAACAAAGAGACGGTCACATTCAAGAATTATTTAAATTCATGCACTAAGCAACTTGTTGCTGCATTCCTCCTATTTAGGTGATATTACTCTCTGTTACTTTATCATGCAATCCGCTGGCGTATGTAATTAGCATGTGCAAGCGGACCATGGAACAGACATGGCCACCATTTGTGAGCACTACAAAGAACCCACATTCTGAGGGACTTTTGCCTTTCGGCGGGAACATGTCCCTGCCAAAAACTTTTAGCTGGGAGGAGTCTCCACTAACTCCTAGTCGTGGAACGTTTTGTCGTCTTTTTGGGGACAAGTGGGACTCCTGCAGCCTTTGATCGGTCAAACATGGTCCATCGGCACTATTTTGGCGGGACGCCGTCCCTGTCTACATAATTAACCAAAACATCAAAAAAAAATGATTAAGTTAATTATTATCGCTTTGGCGACATGCCCCGCCGCCTTTTACCACCGCGTGTTGCAATTCACTCTTTTGGTGGGGACATGTTCTAAAAGGTTGAACCAAAATTTAGTTCAACCCTTTTGGTGCGGACATGTCCCCGCTAAAAGGCTCAACCATGTTAAACTGGTTGACCCTTTTGGCAAGGCTGGTTGAGCCTTTTGGCAAGGACATGTCCCCGCCAAATGGGTAATGTCCCGATTTTTTCTGGAAAAAATCTACAATATCACAGCTTGTTTCACAACCACAAATATGCTACAACATCCCAAATATGCTACAATACCACAAATGGTTCAAATTCGCTAAACATAATATTATAAGTTAGAAATTCGGCAAACGGTTCAAAAACTATGATCCCTTACACATGATCATCCACAAAACTATCCATAACAAATCCACAAATGATCCAAAACTATACGCATAATCCATTTAGTGAGGACCCTAACACATAATCCACATAAACACATAATAATCCATCTTAATATCCAAAACAACCCATAACCCAATAACACATATAAACGTACCCATAACCCAAACAACCCATTCCTACTCCCCACTCCCCTTCCCATTACCTTCATCTTCATCTTGTGCAACATCATTTCTTCTCGATGTCCCCTGATGTCCTCGCTAGCCGCCGAACCCAACCCGGCCGACTCTCAAGAACTCCATCATCATATCAACTTGAGTTCTCGCGTGTTTAGCTCCTCTGCTTGTTTCTCACTTAGCTCGTAGCGAACACAGAGGCTTGCTTTGCGAGCTCGTAAGGCTTAGGGTAGTGACACCACCGCCGGGTAAATGCGACCAATGCTAGGAATATGATCGCATTGTTTAAAGTGAAAAATAATCATAACCACACATTTGAGATGCATCTACTTGAATTATATGCATATATGTTCATTTAGATGCATGTCAATTAGTTTCGAAAGCGATTTTACCGTGAAAACGATGCAAAGTGATACTAGCAACACATTTGACGCATAGAACAAAAATACATAGGATTCACTAAACTTGATGAATGCATCTAATATATTTATAAACATCTAATTTTCTAATTTTGAGCTACAAAATATACTATGATGCATCTAAAAGACTAAGGATGCATCTAAATCAAGTTGATGCATCTCAAATATGTGGTTATAATTATTTCTCATCCATCTTATTTTAAGTTTTCTTCTCATTTGATCTTAAGTCACCAAATATTATCTTTACCCTCTAAATTCTACTTTGATTGATTGAAATAAAAAGTAGACAATTACTTTAAAATATCGCAAGATGAATAGATGGGCTATAATTTTGAGACGGAAGTATTTCATAAATCAACTTAGAAAACACATGAGGCATGATAAATCACTAGCCTTTCATGAATGGGTATTCCATCTTTATAATAAGAGTGTCCCTAAACAAAAAATAAACATATTATAAAATATTGATATTTACTACTAATAAAAAGTCATTTTACCTACATTACTCTTTTATACATTAGTGATAAGGACGACGTAGTTTTAGGCCGGAAAAAAAAATGAAACAACTCCGTTTTGGCGCAAATGACGGCGTTTTGACATCAACGAAATTAAAAATTTTAAAGACATCGTTTAAAGTCAGGTTTACACAAAACGATGTTTTTTTTTTTTTTTTTCCTTATTTCTTGGCTTCCTTAGATATCGATTACATTTCTTTCTTTTCACCAACCATCATGCACAAAAGATCCAAAGCTTACTAAAACCGTGTCTCGATCGTTAAGGCTAGCTATCAGGCAATCAATGGTTGCCAGCTAAAAATTGGGAGTCGCAGTCATTCGAGGTTTAATGTACAGATTAGTGGTTTGCATTTATCATGGATTATAGTATCTTTTTTCGCTTGATTTGGTTAATATGAAGTTGTTGTTACATGGTCGTGGATGTAGCTGTAAACTGGTGCTTCACTTTTGGTTATGACTATCAATAGGGGAGTTAAATATGTAGCTACCTATTCTTAGTACCTTAATGTTAGATATCCCTGTTGCAGGAAATTTGGAATTGTCAAGAATGCTAAGAGAGGGAGGTGTGGTAACATTTGCATCAAGGTCAAGGTTTAACATTTGAATGTTAACCGTGTTAACCATACCGCATTTTTACGCTTACTTAACGAAAATGGGTTGTTTTATAAATTTTAGCCGTTTAACCTCGAAATGTTATGATAAGGGTGTTTTTGTTGAAGTTGTTAGGGTGAATGTTGTTCGACGCATACGACGAATTATTTGTTTAGAGGTCCCGGTGAGTATGCCGGTGTTCGCCATCAACATGGCACGGCGCGAGGACATTACCGTGCTGGCGGTATGCCCCGATGCTGCACACCAAAACCACGCGGTCCTTTTTTTTTTTTGATTTTAAGTGGATAATGTGAGTGAGGTTTTGAGCTTTTAAAATATTTATTTTTTGTGTTTAATTTTTGTTTTTTTAAAAAAAACTTGCGTGTCTTTTTCTGATGGATGAAGAATCCGCGGAAGACTTATCGACTTTTCCTCCTTTTTTTCTTTGTTCTTTTTTTTTTACTTTAAACCCCTATTGTAATATAAGTTTACATTATTTGCTCTTGTTAGTATTTTTCTTGCATCGTTAGTCCTTATTTTGTTTACATTGTTAGTCCTTATTTATATAATGTCTTTTTTTATTTGATGTATTTTTTAGTATATATTGTTTATATTTAAAAATGAAAATCCAACGGCACCAAAAAGTGTGCCATACCGGAGAGGTGTTTTGATGCCAAAGAGAAAATTGGTGCCATGGGAAAAAGGTGCTGAAGTGGCATCATTTTTTTTACGGCACCACCAACGATACCACCCATTTAACTAATCATCCTGCACTTTTTAAGGTTTAACCTAGGTCACCATAAGGAGTGCTCTAACAGAAGGTTTAGTAGTCAAAGTAAGTTTGTTGTCGTTTATTTTGTTTATACTTTTTTGTCTTACAACAGTTATTGGTATTTCGCTCATAATATGGCTCAAAATTATTGATATAACTATTTTTCGCATAACATTGATCACAAACAAAATTGATTTCAGGGTAGCGGCTAGTTTGTATTAACGATTGCCGGTAAGTTGTTTTTCTGTAGTTTGTGATTGATTCAATAGAACAAAATATTGTAGAAGTACTTCTAGATTTGCATCGTACATGTATAGTAACGTTTGTTAACCAATAGACCTTAGTTTTGTGACTTTTTTTTCAATTTCAATGCAATTAACAGTCACAGACACTAATGCATATTAAATGCGCAATAAACCTAATGCATTCAACACCATTATCGTCATACAAAGTAAAACTATCAATCGAGGTCAATAACCTTTTTTCGTGTAATAATTACGAGTAGCTTTTAGCAAAGTTATGGTCATTCATGAGCCATTGTTACATTTAGTTATGCATTCTTGAGGCAATGGGAAAAGATGAGCATTAGGAGATTTTAACCCGATTTTAAATATTGATAGACTAGATATCAGATGTGCATGAAAAACTGCTGATAAACTTGGTAAAACTAAGTTTTTAACACAAGATGTCGCGGTCTATCCTGTCACAAACAATATTGCATATCCATATTCTGAATTGCACATCAGCTTGCAATGCAGTATGCCAATATATCTATATAGCCTGTTTCCACCAAACCTGTTTCCACCAAACCTGCATAGTATACTGATATACATAACATAAGTCATGGCATTGTGGTATATATTTGACAAGAAGAAAAAGCCAATCAGTTATCAAGCACAAAAGCATACAGAACACAATTCTTCAGCAAAAGTAACAATTTCAGTAAGACATCAAGATATAACCACAACTTCAGACCCTTTAGGCAAACATTAAGAAAGTTTGTGGACAAAAACTACCCATTAGCTTAAGTGACAATCTAAACGACCACGCTCACGCCTGATTTCCACCTGTAAGTTCATCAATGACATCTAATCGAAACAAACCATCCTCAACGAACCCGTTTCCCACGATCTGGTCACCCTTCTTAACATAGCATCCCTCAGCATCAAAGCCCAAGCTAAATCCCTTCTCCTTAAGCTTTTTAACGGATATGCAACACTTGACGATAGTAGGCATATGAAAAACTTTTTTAAGAGTCAAAACCTTCCCAGTAGTCAACTGAAGTTTCACTGTTCAATGAACAGTCGCCTGTTGGTAGTCAACAAACATGTCCCTTGAGTTACAAACATGCACTGTGCACCTAGCAAGCACATACCACCCTCGAGCCCTGGCTTTGGTCAACTCTGGGTGTTCGTTACCAAACAACAAGCCTATTGTTTCACGATGCACCACTTTGGCAAGTGGGGGTGGTTCTTTCATAAAGTCCATCTTATATAAACCGTCACCCTTGTACCCTTTTTGAACGACCACATCACCCCGCTTAATGACATATTGCCCACCCCCAAAAGTAATGATGAATCCCGAATCATTAGCTTTGTCCGCGGTGAACTCAAGGACCGACATACCAATCCCGGCCACATCATCATTATCATCACCACTGTCCAAATTAACTTCATGATCAATCATTGGGTCGTAGTCAGCACCTGGACGTTCATTGGCAATCATTTCCCTAACAGGACGATCTCCCATTAAGCTCAACTGATACACTAGTACCCCATCCCCTACTACATAATACCCATTACCTATGACCTCTTCATAATGACACTTACGAATCCCACAAAAGACACGATGTATCCAAGATCATCGAGTTTGGGGACAGATACATAGCATTTACTGATTTTGGGTATATGAAGAACATTCGAAAGAGTCAAAACCTTTTCTGTGTCAAATCGAATCACCACTGTACCAATCCCAGCTACATCCACATGATCTTTGTTGGGCAAAATCACCTCGTGATCTCTCATTGAGTTGTAGTCCACAAACATGTCCCTAGAGTAGCAAACATGCACTGAAGAACCACAATTCAAGTACCAGCCTTGAGCCTTATTGTTGGATCGAGTCCCGAAGCCTATTATTTCCTTGAGCACCACTTTCACAGTATCAGATTTTTTGTCTTTGCATTCCCGAGCATAATGTCCTGTCTTCCCACACACGTGACACTTCATTGTCTCCTGAAGCACCACCTCTTCAGACTCTGACTTTCTTTCATTGCAATCGCGAGCATAGTGTCCTGTGTCCCCACACACGTGACACTTCCCGGTCCTCTTCGCCTTGGAAGCTTTGTTCGTGGAACGTGGCATGTTTGTCCAACCTGATTGTTACAAGATTATTAATTAAAATGGAATTTCTAAAAATTAAATAAATAAATAAATAAATAAATAAAAGAAACTTTTAACATGTAGCACTGAATTAATCATGATCGCTGACAGTAAACAAGATAATAAAGATATGATATCCACATAATAAAATGTTTGCAAAAATTGAAACTTTATAAGAACCGCTACAAAACTTCAAATCATCCTTTAAGCATTGTAATACCTCATATGACTATATCATTTTGAACATGTTTACAAACTACCTTTTTAGCATGTTTCAGTGTTTTCAAATTTCTCCTTTCTGTTTTGTTTTCCAATCCTTCTAAAATTTTACCAATTTAATATCTTTTTAAAAATATTGGTTTTTTAAACCATTATGCCATTATGTATCGACATTTTACAAACAGATTACGGCATGACCATTTGGTATGATAAAAAAACATCGTATCACATAAGATAGAAGCAACCAGATTGGTCCTATTAGACTACAGAGAAACAGCGCACTTTGAAGGGAAAATTATTAAGTTCGAACAGTAAATATTAGATATCTGATTTCATACTATTTGTACCATAGAATGACAAGTTTGCCCATCTGCGCAAACCACCCCATCTTTCTTGGGGTTACACGTAACAAACTACTCCAAGTTATGCCTACTTCTCTAACCAATACGACCAACATTCCGTGCTCTTACAGTTCCTCTTGTAACATGTTACGACCTTCTGATAATCCCACCATACGACTCTACTTATGGTAAAATTTCATTTGATTGAAATAATTATCATTTTCATCATCGAATACGTCATTCCACACTCTTACGGTTCCTCACACAAACTATGTTAAGATCTTGTCGATTCCACATGATACAAGTCATACAACTATGGCTCCATGATCCTAATCCCACCATAAGACTCTACTCATGGTATGTATTCATATTCAATCAAATAATTATATGCTTTTTTCAATTTCATAAACTAACTATTTGTCGTAGTATACTAACAATTTTAACATCTCATGGACGCAAACATTTAGAAAGCATGTGATCTTAGCTCTATCTACCTACTTATCTCGCTAAACGTACAAGAGACCTACCAATATACTTAAATCATTCATCACACAGCTACATGTACACCTTCGCAACTATATCACTTATAATTGGGTACCTTCAGAATATAATAAAACTCACAAAATGAGATCAGAATGTAAACTACAGGAACTTTTTAACAAATAGAATATCAAACATGTATGAAGACAATTTTTTATTAATTATGACTATGTTTGGAGACGAGCTTTTTGGAGTGTTTAAAATATAGTGCTTGTTTGGCAACGAGTGTTTACCTTTTGGATTTTGTTTAAACGCTCCTATTCGAAACGCTAATAAAAGTAGCATTCTGCGTTTAGCTTTTACAACATTTCACTGTTTACCAAATGCTTTTATAAAACGAACTAACTTCTACTGCTTGCTTAGGAGTAGCATAAGCCCAGTAGTTGTTTGTTTTATAAATCGTTTGGTACCAAATGATGTATGTTTAAAATGACGTAAAATTAATCGCTAACGTACTGCTTCTTTTATTAGCATTCAAAATAAGAGCGTTTAAACAAAATCCAAACACTAAACACACATCGCCAAGTAAGCATTATATTTAAAACGCTTCTAAATGCTCCAAAAAGCTTGTCGCCAAACATAACCGTTAACCAAATAGTTATGCAATTTATGACGAATCTGACATATTACAAAGTTTGGTGACTAATTTATAAGTTTTCAGATCTAGTGATATAAATGAAAGAATCAAATATACAGGGACTAAATAATAAATTACACAAATTAAACAAAAGTTCAGGACAGGTCCATAATAAAATTACAAATGATGATCTAAAAAATATTAATAACTTTGTCTTACACATAAATATCTCACATCAAGACTTTGAAAATATTACTGCATAAATTTTGGTTTAAAACAGATGACGATGATGACATCACCGTGACGTCGTCAGTAAACATAGGAAAAACAACTGTAACTTGTGCTATATTAAGTTAAAATGAAATGAAAGATGCATAGGAGGATTTGAGGTAGAATTGTACCAGTGCAGAAGACAAGCCCTAGCTAGTTTCAAATGGGGTTGAATTTGGGGTTATGCCGGTGGTATATGATGCTTTTATACTGTGGGTGTTGTTTTATTACACTGGTTTTTACTTTTGGACAAATGTGGTGAAAAACATAAATGTTACTCAGTCCTAAAATGAATTTTCAAAATTAAAAAAAATCTTACTATGCCTCCATCAATCAAATAATACTGGCAGATATATACGCTGGCGACTACAGTACCCGAAATAAATTTTGTGATGAATCATGTATTCTAATCTAGGGGTGAGCATATCGGACCGTGGACCGACCAAACCGAGAAACCGGACAGGACCGAACCTATTTCGGTCATTCCTCGGTCCACACTTTACCTCATTGTTCGTCCTCGATCCGTCCGGTCCATTCTTACGCACAACCGACTAATAATGTCTTCTCGGACCGACGGATCGACTGCACAGCACCAACACATTCGGTCCCTGTCCTCGGTCTACGCTTTACCTCATTGTTCACCTCGGTCCTGGTCTGGTCCAGCCTACGCATAACCGACCAATAATGTCTTCTGACCGACCGATCGACTCAGACCAGACCGAACACCTTCGGTCCGGTCCTCGGTCCGTGGTTTTGGTCTTGGTCGGTTTCGGTCGGGTCCGGTCTTGATCAGTCCGGTCCGGTTTTCACACCGTGATCAGCCCTATTCTAATCTATTACGGAGTATGTTCTTCTGACAATAAATTTACATACATCAAGAATTTCATATGACAGATTTTCAACTATTTAACTAATGACAATATTTTTCATTCCATTTGTGATAATAATTTTTTTAGTGAGCAATGTTTTTTCGTCATTCTAAATATCTATTTGATTTATTTAAAGCTAAGTTTTATGGATATGGGTGTTTAAAAAAATCTGTGAAACAGACAAACCTAACCAACCCGCTTAATCAAAAATTGGAAAAAAAATGATAACTAAGAAATTGAATTCGAAAAAATCAGAAACCGGATAAACCCTCTTATCGCGGTTCGATTGCGATTTTTATTTTTAAATATCACGGCTACTCGAATCGAACCGTGTTTTATATAAATGTAGTTTAAACAAATTGAGGCTATATTAGAAATAATAGAATAAAATATAAATAATATATTTTGTAATTTTAGCTTTATTGTTTGTATTTCTTAAATTGTTGTTTTTGTGTTTGAATAGTATTATGCTTTATTATTTTAGTATAGAATGTACGGCTTATATAATATGTTAAATAAATTAAGTGTATTAAATAATTACTAATATTGTTCATATATTTATGATGTTTTGTATTTTTTAAATTGATTATAATATTTGATGTATATTGATAATTTTATTGTGCATTTTATAATGAGTTATTAATTAGCGAGTTAAGTTTGGAATTGCATGACACATGATCATGATTGGAGTAATATTGATTTGTAATTTTTATGCGTATGATAGACGCTATATGAATTGCGTTTGTTCTATAATATGATTGATATGAAAGTATAAGCATTTGATAGGAGAGCGACTTGTACGCAAGAGGTGGGATCAACCGACTGAGGTGGCGTAGTGTTACTCGGTGTTCAACATTGCCCTTTGTTTGACGTTAACCATTTCAGTACGTATACAGATGTCGATCACCATGAGCGGGTGATACACATACTTTATTTTTTCCTTTCAAACTTTTGATGTAAACAAACCTGTACATGGTATAAATTTACAATGAAACATATGATGACGGTCCAAAGAATATGTATGGATTTGTTGTCAACTTGTCATTTTTGAACGAGTAACAAAGCATAACGTCAACATGAGTCGTACGATTTAATTTCCATTTCCTTTTGCGTCATCTTTGTTTCAAATATTATTTGTTCTATCTACGAAAAAATTATGTTACATGCAAGTATAGATGTGACCAATGTTTTGAAAGGCTCACGCACTCTGCGCTGGGACCAAAGAGCCTGGAGGCGAAGATATATCGCGCCGGGATTCACGAATCTGAAAGCACTAAATAAATTAAGTTTTTTTTTATAATATATGTGATCATTTATATAGCTTTAATAACACAAAATAACATTAAATACTTAATATGCACACATATTAGCCATTATAAAGATTAAAATTGATCATTGTCACTCTCAAACGGATAAACTCTTTACTGATGAACTACATGTAGATAAAAATCCATATCAGACTAAATATGCTTGTGTCCTACACTTGCAGACTTACATCTGACAAAGCTCACAATTTAACCCAAAATATCAAGCAAGCAACATATTAATATTCAAGTCATAATGCCACACTTTCATGATAATATGTCATATAGAAAATAATTAATGAAATACTTGTTAAAAAACAAAAATCAATAAAATAAGCATAAAATCAGTTCAATATTAAAAATCATGCAAATACTCACCTTATGATGTGATGCTTGAAGATAAAATAAACTTAAGACGTTATTTACAAATCAATAAAATAAACAATCAATATAAATCAGTTCAAGATATAAACTTATGATGTGAGAGAGATTACATATTTGTAAAATGATCAGAATCTATAGTTACTCACTTGATTGTGTGTTTTAGTTCTTTTCCAAATTAGAGTTATTAGATATAACTTAAAAGCTCATCCATATAACTTATAAAGCCCATGTATTTTATCTTAATATTTAGAAAAAGCCAAAACCTGTTACATCTCCTCGGACAAAAAGCCCCAAAGGCATAAAAGCCCCAAGGCCTCATGCTTTTTAGGATTCATGTGTCATGAGCCTCGTTCAAAAAATCCCTAGAGCTTGATCTTTGAAATGGCGCGGGTTTTAAAACTATGGATGTGACCACATATGTGTAATGGAATGCTTTCACAATTTTGAAATGAGAGCATATGATATGAGACTATGAGAGGAATATGTAAAAACTTATTATGCATATCTTTTTGCTCACCTTCCTTTTACCCCTCCTCACCTACATTTACCTCCTTCTATTAATAGTATAAGACAACTTTCTAATAGTTTATGTTTATTTTTTTTTTTTTTGTCAGTTTATATTTGTAATTTTGTCAAACTTTATATTTTCTATTTCGTATATTGTGTCGTAGTTTTATAGTGAAAACGAAATTAGATTAATAAATAAAAAGAAATTAGAGGGTTTATTAGAATCAATTTAAGAGGTTTGAATATCCTAACCCAATGTAAAATTGTTACCAGTATTATTATGCAACAAGATAAAAAAACATATAGTTATTCATGAAAATGGTCAAAATCAAGCCTCATCACCAATAGGCACACGTAAGCTTGCAAAAGGGAGAAGTTGCCAAAAGTTTGATAAACTTAAAAGATGTTATTTACAAAGGTTCCTTCATTTACCCAACTTAGAATAGCTACCATCATCACACGCTATGTCAAGTAAAGAACAAACACTGGAAATCACAAATAAGGCTTGCATACATGACTATACAACCTCGAAAATACAATCCTAACAATTTACTCCTTGAGCCAATGTTTAGTCATCTAGTATCAGAATCTAGCATGTACAAAGAATCATGACAAAGACTCATGGAATAACTAAGATGGCAAGTCAATTTTTAAGTATTTGGTAATCAATGGAAAGCAAGTGACCAACAACATGGAGAGTTTATACAATTTATGGCCAGCCACAAAGAGCAAAAACAAATGTAAGAATGAGAATCCATAAAGTTTTGGAAATAAATGGAAAGGTTCCAAGTTCCATGGTCGGTAAGATCGCGAGAAAATACCATGTAGATATTATTTTAGTCCAAGAAACTCATGTCAGATTGGCTCGGAGCCTGTTCTTAAGTGTATATGGACTGCCTAGGAGTATATGTGAAAAATTGGAGTTTTCTAGTCCGTGTGTCGCTTGACATTTCAAGGTGCTTACATAACCCTAAAATCGTGTCATAAGGCAGTTAAGTTAGACACTCTTAATTAAGTCTGAGAAAGAATTTAACCTTGTCTACATGTAAGGACGCTCTTAATTAAGCCTGTGGAAAAGAATGTAACATTTACATTTCAAATGCAGAATAAATATTCATTTCCAGTTATCAAAATATTCATTGCCAGATTAGTTGAACCATGATAAATAAAGGGCAAATTCTCTAAATGCCTCAGTTGCCCAACAAATTTACCCCAAATGCCTCCTTTTTTTTCACTCATAATGCCCTATGGGCAACTCTCCAACTCAATATTTGGGCAACTATCTCAAATAAATGACATGTGTCCCATTTTGTGGGCCACTTGTACTTACATAGTAAAGTGACTAGATCTTTATTGGCAACTTTGACTTTCAATATGTGGGAACTGACAATTTTTTTTTTTAGTAAAAAAGTGGTCTTATTTTATTATTAAAAGTACATAAATCTTGGGCAATTGGGTCCCACACGTATGTACTTTTCAACTTACGATATAATTATACAATAAATCAATAAAAAAAATTAAAAAGCTTATAACCTTTATACATTTATACACTTTATATATACAAATACAATCTCCCTCAACACACTTCTTATTTCATACTACCACACTTCTTATCAACACAATCTTCCTCAACACACTTCTCATCAACAAATAACACACTTCTCTGACCACTACATCGCCACTACATCTCGATCTAATGTCTATCAGAAAAACGATTTGGGCTAGGGTAAGTAATTTTGTTTTTGATTAAGGGTTTCGTTATTTGCGCTTAATTTTTCGTATTTCATCTATTGATTTATGGTTTTGTTAATTTAGGGTTTAATTTAGGTTTCTAGGTATTTATTGGGTATCGGTAATTTAGGGTTTCGCTAATTTAGGGTTAACTTTTTAAGTTGGTATCGTATTGATATAGGGTTACGGTAATTGTTCTTGTTTGATTTGGGTTTCATATTTTAGGGTTAATTTTTTAAGTAGTTAACGTATTGGGTCATTAATTGTTTTTGTTAAGTTTGTGAAACAAATGATGGATGTGAATAAAGCAGTGTTAGATAACCGTAACGTATGGGTGATTAATTGTTCTTCCTTGTTTTAGTGGTACTGTTGAATAAAGTTAATTGTGAATGATGGTGCAAACCGGGTTAAGCATGAAACAAAATCATCAAAATTAAACCACTGCATTAACAACCAAATATAATCCGGTGATCCCAAGTTTGAGAGTTGTTAGAGTCGTAACCATCGTCAGAAAGATACTCAGAGCACCCTTCAAACCGCTTCATCCCACTCTGCATACAATGCATTGAATCTCTGTCCGACGTTCTGTTCATCGCTTTAGCTTGATCCATACGCAGCCTCCATCTCTAACAAGACTTCTTCATCTTGGAGCATAAGTCGCCCTTTCTTCCTCCTTAAGAGCAGCCTCCTGCTATCTCCCCTTTCTTCTTCCTCCTTAATAGCATGCTCCTCCATTTGTATTAAAAGTTCTTCTTCATCAATTTGTTGGCCAAAGTCTTTTTGTTCCGGGAATTGTTGGTCAATTTTTGTTCCAAACAGCGGAAATTGTTGGTGAAGTCTTTTTAGACATTTTTGATAGAATTTTGTAACTATTTAGCAACACCACTTGAATTTAAATTCACACATATAAGGTGGGTAAGTTTGAAAATTTATTACCTTTAATATGTCAATAAATGTGATATGTGTGAACCTCTCCCATATAGTTGACATGGGCCCACCTTGTACTTACATAGCTGATTTATTGGGCAACTTTTGCCTATTTATTAAGCATTTAGTTATCTAATAAAACACTATGAGTATTTTTCATACTTGATGAAGCAAATGATGTGATTGACCGTATCTTGGCATGGCAGTTTTATTACATCCTTATGCAGCCATGGCGGTTATATCTTAGATGCAGCAAATGATTTGTATCATGTATGTGAGTATATACTTTCCGTGGATAAGAAGTGTGTTAAACTAGACATGTAACTTTTTCAAACAATTCCATTACGTATACATGCTGTTAATTTGTAAGAGGTTGTGATGACAAGTATCTTATTAAATCATGCAAATGATGCGATATTCAGTTTCATGGCGTGGCAATTCTATAGTATTGCAGCCATGGCGGTTGTATCCTGATGTTGTGTAAACTATTGATTTATACAGATCTGAGCCTCCGTATTATGTTAAGAAAAGGTAATTGTACGCTTCAGCTATTTAAACAAACATATGAATGATCAAAGATGGATGTACGGCACCACCTTCAGTAGCAAAATAAACTTAATATGGTGTCGTTCATCCATCTTTGATTATTCATTACTGCTTTTCAGCCATGGCGTTATATCTAGATGCACCAAGTTAACCAATGCAGATAGTTTGTTTACTTAATTGACTTTGTTGATTGAATGGCATGTCGCACTGGGATCATTTGTGTGATTCATAAATCAACCTAGATCTGACATGCTATTCAATCAGAAACCCGATGCAGTGAACAAACAAGTATATGGAGGAGTTTTTAGACCATCGCCAAAGACGCATGTTGCCCATGGGGCATTTAGGGAAGTTAACTTTATCATATTTTGATTTTTTGTTACTTTATATGAGTGTCATATAATTGTTATAGACTGTTGATAGATTTAAAAAAAATAGTTTATATATGTAAAGGAGTTACTTAACAAAGAAGGAACAATATGATATACTTGTGGATTCAAAGTCAAGTTGAAAGTAACAATGTAGCCATACGCAACTTCCTACATTCAAATTGTCTTTGAATATCTCAATGATCACGATAGTGTGTATTGTTCATGACACACCACACTCCATGATTATCCAACTCAAATGCTTTTCTAGAATCCACGAATTGTAGAAAAGACGTTGGTACTTGAGCTTTCTCGAAAACCCATTCCTATGTCATGGTCATAGCAATGGGTTTTGACATGGCAATGGGATTTCGAAAGGAGGGTCAAATTACTAACGTTTATCCACTTGTTTATAACATATTGACAAGCAACTTTGTTAACCAACTCCTTTACATAGGTAATTGTTTGAAGTAGTTGGTTTATTTTGGGCCACATGTGTGTATTTGTGATATGCAAGAGGCTGTGATGACGATTATCTTATTTGATACACAAATGATGTGATTTACCGTATGTTGGCATGGAAATTTTATTACATTATTTTGCGACCATGGCGGTTATATCGTGATGTTCCTGTTTATCCAACTTTTGCGGTCTGAGCTCTTGCTAATGCATATCACATCACACACTTTGGAAGTTTATATGAGTCCGATATACTTGTTATAGACTATTGCTTGTTTTTTAAAAGTTAGGATCAATATGATATACTTGTGGATTAAAAGGAAGTAGAACATTTTATAGGCCACGTTACTTTTATATGCGTAGGGAATTTTCAAAGATAGTTACCCATTCTCATTCCCAAAGTAGGCGCTTTTTGTTTTTCAACGAGCTAGCAATCCGCCTGCGGCCTTGCTCAAAGGGAGTTGAAACGACAAAAGGTATTGTAGGGGATTCGTATGGGTCACTAAGTTGAAATTCCATACACACCTACAAATTAACGCGCCATTGTATGTTCAACTTTCGTTTGAATCAACAACTATATCATATTGTTCCTTAACTTTTTGAAGAATCTAGCGAAACTATAATTATGTTTGTTCATCAATCTAGCAAATCCCTTGGTGCGGGCCTTTGGCGATAGGCAGGGAGTTGATAAGACAATAAACAGGAGCATGTATATATAAGGTGTGTGTGTGTGTGTGTGAGGGTGTACTCGACATGTATCTTATTAGATCATGCAAGTGATGCGATATTCCATATCTTGGCGTGGCAATTCTATAGTTTATACTATTGCACCATGGCGTTATATCCCGATGTTTTGTAAACTATTGATTTATACATATCTGAGCCTCATTCAAATGTTTAAAAAGTTGTCTAAAATTGGGTAATTGTTTATTTTGTGTGAGTATGATACAAATACTTCATTTGTTAAATATGATTGCCGTATTAGGAAGTCAGTTATACATTGTTTTATTGATTGTAGTTGTCGTAAGATACTTATTAATTGTTGTTAACTTGATTTTTTTATTTCTTCTAGGAATACGGCCAATGTCATCGTAGGGAGCAAATTGAAATACTTTCCATTAATTAAAGAAAAGCTGAATCATACTCGAAGGAAATTGTTTAGGACAACCTGTTTTGGAGGGTGGCTGGATATGTTCTTTTTTGACCATGAACCACATATGTTAGATTATGTTTTACAAAAACAGGGTTTTGTGGATAATCGTCACTATGACATGCCCCTTATATATACTCTTGATGGTCGTAGTCTACATTTTGGTCGACCCGAGTTTTCTCTTATAACAGGCTTTCGTTTTGGGACAGCTAGTTTTGATTTATATAGTTCAGGGGTGTAAGACCTTAAAAATCCGTTTTCTAAAATTTTTATATATTTTGAATTTTTCTAAACGCTATGAATATCATCAAGTATTTAAAATATTACGGTATGTGATAATTAAATTAACGTGACATTTTAACCTAAGTAAGAATTTAAATCATATAGCCTATAATCTTTGAATTAACATTACTTAGTAATAAAAGTTACTAACCTTAGCTAATTATATCTTAAACTAAAAATGTAGGATATTGGATTTCACATACACATCAACCCATAACACAAAGTAGGCGTATAAGTGGAATTCTAGAGAGAGAAAGTTAGAGGTTTAGGGAACTGAAGCGAGAGAAAGAAATTTTATTATGAAGCTCCAACTCTCTACCTTGGAAAGTAGAGAGTATTTATAGTCTTACATAAAACGCCACACAACGGGCATGGATCATGCATACAAAGGGTAAAGACTCCGTCTGGCCCTCCAATTTGTTACTAAACTAAATACTACAACGTAGAAGTACTATGACTACGAAGCTTTCTAACGATTACATATACTGGTGCTTAATGACTTTTAATACCGGAATTTCTAATTCCTAACAATCTCCCCTAAGGGAGGTCACCTCAAACATATACTAAAATGACATTGAATACAATCGGATATTACATTAACAATTGATCTTGCATTCTTGATGTAGTACTCGCCCGCTCGTAGTCATTGATTCCACTCATTGCATGTGTTAGGTCACAAGGTTTACCACACAAGCTTATAAGAAAGATAGAGAGGAGATTGAACAAGAAACCAAACACACAATAACACCCATATGAGTGATAA
>OU343223.1:231020603-231125198 GCA_910596185.1 Chrysanthemum makinoi | reverse complement strand
TGGATTAATATAGGCCTATAAGTAACTTGATCAATTTATAAGTCTCGGGTTTTTTTGTGATTTCGGATAAAGAGATGATTTCTGCGAGTTTAGGGTTTGTTTGTTTGAATTTTGCAGTTTGTCATAATTATTGCATACTTGCAAATTTTTACTTGAATTTTGGCGAGTATCTGCACTTCATATGAACTTATGTTTTGGCGAGTTTGTCATGCGTACTATGAATTTTGCGAGTTTGCCATGATTAATGATTTCTTAACTTTCTTTTACTAACGATTCATAACTTGGCGAGTTTGTTATCTTTATATGAATTTTGGTGAGTTTATCATGGGTTTATGAATTTTGGCGAGGTTTGCCGTCTACGCGTGACTTTTGGCGAAGTTTCTATTAGGTTTAGATTTGGCGAGTTTGTATCCTTGCGAGTTTCTCTTAGATTTGGCGAGTTTACATCCTTGTGAGTTTCTCTTAGATTTAATGTTTGGCGAGTTTGCCAAGGAATAATGGCGAGTTTGCCTAGGTTAAATGTTTGGCGAGTTTGCCTTATACACATGAACTTTGCGAGTTTCTCTTAGGCTTAGAAGGGGCGAATTTGCCTTATACACATAAAACTTGCGAGTTTGCTTGTTCCCTGAATATTGAGAGTTTATCATGTTTTTGAAAGTGGCGAGTTTGAAAACCACACACAAGAATTTTTGGCGAGTTTGCATCTTTGTGAGTTTCTCTTAGCTTTAGATTTTGGCGAGTTTGTGTTTGTTTGAAAGTTTCTAATTTTTTTTTTAACTTATGCATGTTTGCGAGTTGGTGTTGCTTGCGAGTTTCTTGTTGTGTGATTGAATAATGGCGAGTTTCTACCTGCCCTATGATTACTTGCAAGTTTGTCATTGTACATTTGTGCATTTGTACGCTTTGAAAATTTTATGAGTTCAAGGTTTAAGGACATGTTGTGCATTTGTACGCTTTGAAAATTTTTGCGAGTTTGTGCGTTTAAGGTTTCATAATAGAGTTTAATGGCATTTAGTATTCCCTTAATAAATTTTGGCGAGTTTGTATGCTTGTTCTTCTTCAAGAATTTGATGTTTCTAGTGTGTTTCAATTGAGTCTTAGCAAGTATGACTTAGTAAATTTTGAGAATTTCACTCATAAATGATTTTGTGTGTTTGCATTGTTTGTATGTTAGGATCATATGAGTTATCTCTCTAACATGTCATAACCAATTCTTGGATATCTTGGTAAATGCTTTGTTTCAGGTCTAAACATGTCTCAAGGATCTCTCACAAGAAAAGACATGTATCCCATTGACGATGAACGCAATATTGCGCTTTCAAATTCTCGTATTGATTTCGAACAACTTCTATGCCATCCCCCGTGTCGATTATAGTGGAAATTCTAAGAATCATTCTGTCGGCATCTTCTAACTTTATCTGCAAGTGTCCCTGAGATCTACTTGCATCAATTCTGGCATTCACTCAAGATAAGTAACGATTCCACCATCATGACAGTCCAGATTGACAAAACTCCAGTTGAATTTGATGTTAGCATTCTTCGTCATGTTCTTCATCTTCCTCTTGAAGAAACAAAGACCAACACTTCATTCATACCATCTCCATCGTTTTCACAAATTGCATTATCTCTTCGAAAAATGGGTTATGATGAGTCTTCTCAACCGCTGTCAACCAGTTCTGATGTAAACCGGAAATTCATTCCCCAACCATGGTTATCATTGTTTACCATACTCAGTCATTGTGTTACGGGAAAAGCTACCGGCCATGAACACCCTCGCTTGGAACTACTTCAAATCTTCTGGGGTATCATTAATACCAACACCTTGATTATCACAGCTAATCGGAATGATATGATATATCAGCACGCAGGTTTACCAATAAGAAAGGGTATACAATTCCATTTGCTCGTTACACCAAGCTTCTTATTGAATACTTCATGCAAGTAGATCCAAGCATCGACAAATGAATAGCAAGTGTTGATCAGTATCATACTCCTCACATGGATTATGTGCTTAAAACTGTTAAAGTTCAAAGCACTAGCACAACAAACAAAGGCTTAAGAATTCCTGACCGTCTCTTTATGATGGCATACAGCTGACTACCCCTACGGGACTATGATCAATCAGAAAAAGGCAGAACAGTTGGAATTATTTCGACAAATCTAAAGGTAGAAGAAGGAAATCCACTACAAAACACAGAAGAAACCTCAGCGATTGATGAAGATTTGTCCAAATCAGAACATGTTCTTTGAAGAAGAACAAGTTCATCATCACGACGAAAGATGCTAACCCTGCGAAAACTCAAAGACTTCTCAAGGTGAAACAAGAAAAAGCTGCAAGACAACGTGGTAAAACCATCAGTAGTCAAACCCAACTACTTCAATCTCCTCGCACTCACAAAGAAGACCAAGCAATTCTGAAGAAAACCTTGGCTATCACCAGCGTCATCACCAAGCTGATCTTGAAGGTTGCGAAGAAGGGTGCGGATCATTCTAAGGTGATTTCTGAATCACTTCAACAACCCATGAATGAATCAGAATCTTCCGAATCGGATAACTCAATTTCTGCAGCACACTCTTCATCCAAAGATGAATCTGATCAATTCATTCGTTCGATAATGAAGAATCTATCAACAATGATGAATCGAGAATGATGATTTTGATGATGTTTTCAGCGATAAACCACATTTTGCAAGGTGCCGCTCATAACCAACAATCACCAACAAAACCACCTCCACATCCTCGGATCAGCGGTCAAAGACGAATGTTTCCATCCAAACCACCTTTAAGATCAGGCTCCCTTCTCGACAAACATCTCAGCGACTGAGAAAGATAAATTTCAAGACATTCAAGCACAACTCACTTCTCTTCAAACCCAAGTTCAGACACAACAAAAGCAACTTCAAGAACAACATCAACAGATTGAAGTTTCCATTACGAGGCATGATTGAGGAAATCCTTAAACGAGTTCTTCCTACAGAGGTCAAGTTGTTGCATTAATGATTCTACCATCGCCTTACGCACATATGTTAAAACAAGCTTCAAGGTGCTGTAGCCACTCATCTTCAAACCACCCGATAACCCTTGAAACAAACCTTCCCACGTTGCACTGCGTTGATCTCAAAAGTCAACTTCGGAGAAGATATTGATGATGATGAAGAAGTGGAACTTCGAGACGCTCTACTCAAATCCATGAAGATGGCTGATAAGAAAAGTGCATCTGCATCGTGCAAAGATATCCACCTCTTAAACGCAGACCGATGATAAAGATGGTGAGTCACGTCCACGCGACAAACGTTCCAAATTCACTGCACCGTCATCTTCATTTTTTCAAACCACTTCTCATGATATTTCACCTGAAGATGAAATTCAACCACAATCTTCCAATAAACCTCCACAACATCTGTCTCTCAAGTCATAACCCAGCCACCATTCAACATGCAACAAGATGATGCACCAGAATGGATTGACTCTTCCACGACTCAGTTTGATTGGTTTGAAGATATGGTTGATGCTCATCGAAAGATGATCTTCTAATGAAGCTTCCATTGTGGGTTTTACAAAGAATTTAAAAAGATCATGAAGGTGCAGAAACTTCAATTGTCTCACATTGCCACTATTCGCCGAGCAGGGTTTACACAATTTAAGACTTCCACCACTTCAAGGCTTCAATTTGAATACAATCTTGAGGAAGTTGCACGAGCAATGTCGGAGAACATTACTTGGGATGTTTCGCTGCCTCCAGTGCTCCCAAAATGTTCAAGTTTCATGACTATTCTCAACCTTTACCACTCATGGGTCATACTCACAATCTCAAGGTACCCACACCTTATTTCTTTAATCATGATTTAGAATATCTGATGTATGGAAACACAGACCGAGAAACGGTATCAACATCATTGTCTAAGTTTCATCTTGCGTTTACACTCAAGAGGGAATGGAGGAAGAGTTTGCTGACTTGTTTAGTTCTTCGGTTGTTAATTATAATGATGAGGCAGAACTTGGCATCTTCCACTGGCCTAATATGCGTAAATTGTTTTACAAATGGCGGCTCACATTCACCTCCAAACACAAAGTGTGTTATAACCACCGGATCTTGTCCATTAAAAGTGCAGAAATTATGGATAAATACGGGTACAATTTTTTAACTAACATCAAGGTTCGCAGAGCTGACGACAACGAGTACACTTTCCACGAAGCTGACTACTGGTTTTGAACCTCACGATATCGAAGATATGTATCTTCTCAAAGTTCAAGGAAAACTTGAGCATCTTCTAGGAAGCTTACAATATGATATCTTCAACTCAATCCTCATTTTTATCCTGATCTTGTCATTAAGTCAAGAGTTGAAGATCTTCATCTTGGTGTGAAAGTTATCAGAAACGTCTGAATCTTACCAAACATGATCTCCAACCACCCGGCATTTATGACCAGAAACCGTATTCATTCACCACAACACCATTTGGATTACACTTCATCAGGAACAACATTGTCAAATTCATGGGATACGAAGAAATTCACAAGTTCAGTGATGATACGTTGACAATGGTAAAGGTTGAGCTTGTCAACATTCTTGAAGATCATGGCGGGCAGAAACAACGCTGGATGCGGACATGACATGGAAGAAGCGTGTTAAGCAAGCTGAAAAGTTTGTTAAGAAAATTGATTCACGACTCAAGTTCGAGTTCAAATGGCGACGACTTGAAGGCTATGTTGGAGGAAGAGCAAGGGTTCCGAATATCTTGACGTTTCGTCAACCTGAATAAATACTTGCATTAGTTATTTTTGGAACATTACTAAAACATTTAAACATCTGTCTGTAATAACTCTAACTCTTTACTTTCATTCGTATCCTTATATTAATTGATTATGTTTTTCCGTTAAACCTTGAGCTCGAAGTTTTTTTACAAGCACAAAAAATCTGATAATATGTTTTTACCACCGTAATACACTGTTTCAAATCGACTCAAGAGGCTATCTCTCGAATATACTTCCATATTTGAGGGGAGTATTTTTGTTCAACGAAAACAAATCGATTCCACGAAAACCTGTGGCACGTTTGATTGCCTCAATCCTAATTAAAGGAGCAAAGCTTCTTAAGCTATGTTTGTAACGCAAAATATTTGTTCAAATTCAAATGTTCTTGACATCCGTTTCTTCCCAAAGGAATTTCAAACACCTCAAAAGCATATTTTAATCAACATGTTTTTCAAAAACAACATTCATATGGTATTTTTGAGGGGGAGAAATGTGATTAAAATTGTTGATCAGAAGTTATGGAATCTCATAACGTGCTCGACTCAGATATCACCAATGAATTGACGATCTTTGAATGTCGAAATCGAAAAGATTTGTCTCTCAAGACTTATCTTAGTAGAATGTACCAATCCGAGACACTCTTGATTGACATGAACTTTGACGGTTCTAACCTCCTTTTCAAGGAGAGTTTACATCTTCAAGGTAGTTATTAGAGCTAGTTGTCACCTAAAACTGATAATGGAACTCTTTAACTATACAACGTAACCGTGTCTCGCGGGGAATTGTCTATCAAGAGTCGATCAATTCAAAAGTGCGAACTCTTCCCTCTCTGTGCAGATTTCAGTCAAAACTCATAAGCACATGTAGGAGAGTATTTTCTGAAAAACCAAAAACTCTCAAGGTGTTAGCAAAACATGTTTTTCATCATAAACATATTGAGAGATTTTTCAAGAAAAGGTTTTGTGGCAACATAGGATAGTCATGGAGTTAAAAGGTGACTAAGTTTAGGAATAAACGTCCTATGATCTGCCAGAGCCGGAGGGATCTACCCAAGGACATCACAAATAGTTAATATCTAGAAGTTCTTAGGTATGATTTAAAAAAAGGAAGAAAATGAGAATCGGAGAAAGAAGGAGTTGAAGAATTAAAAGAAAAGTTAAAGAAAAGGGTGAAAAGAAATAGCCCTCCAAATTATTCAACTTAGGGCAGACACCGGTTCAATTCATATACTCTGGTTTGTCACAAGATGACACCGGTATTGAAGACAAAGTCGTCATGGACCCAGTGACGCAATGCACTAAAACCTTCTAAGCCACTCAGTTCTCTTAAAGAGCTTGTTTCATTCTTACTGGAACCCACGTAATCTATCGACTTTCTCTTAGAGATTGTTGGTATTGAAGAAGGAGACCCTCTCCTAGTCTCCGCTTAGGAAAATCAAAAGCGCACTAATCGAGTGCCATGAGATTCATCATAAAGATCTCTTAGGAACACTTAAATATTTCATCACTTGTTGTTCAAAACAATAAGGACACAAGTGACATTTTTTCCGAGTCCTCGTAGATCTTAGCAATCTGCCAAACATTCATGAGGGATTCACATTGTGATCCTTAGTGATTGAATGGAAATTCCTACCATGGTCAACATCAAGCATCCCTGACAGCAGTCCTTCGGTAACTCCTTGTGGGTTACGCTAGTGTCTCAAACGGGTTCACAGGCCGTAGTGATGCTTCGTGTACCTCAACACTCATCCAATCAGAGGTGTACTTCGGTACATCGCTATCTCACTTGTGGGACTCTAGTTCGTAGAACAGCCTTGTGAGAATCAGATGTGTTTTCACACTATGTGCTGTTAACACTCGTTCAAACTTGTAAGCTTGGATTATTTCTAACCCATGTTTTATGTTTCTTTTTCTTTTATGGATGCTCACGTGGAAAAGATCGTGGTAAGGCATTCTTCACATGTATGCATACCAACATCAACACATATTGAAGTTCTCTCAAAAGGCAAAGAAAATTTCAGAAAGATTCTACATCAAGTCAAAGAATCTGCAAAGTTATGAGATAATGATCAAAGTTAAAGAATGAGAGCTTCAAATATATGAATCACAAACTTCATCGAATATGAGCATTTGGAAATGACTTTCATAACTAACAACAAAGATGTTGATAAAAGGCAGATTTCACAACTGATCACAACAACAAGAACAAAGAACAAAGATGCAAAGAATCAGACGCCACAAGCTATGAACGCTAAAGAAGTTCAAGATGCCAAACGACCTAAGCAAGACAACAAATGATGACCAACCCTTAGGGGAGATTGTTAGGAACATGTTTTATTATCAATGTAGTAGGTCATTTCATTTGTAATAGGTCGTTAATAATTATGGTTTATAAATGTTTAGATTATTTTACAGCTCATGTAGTAAAGCCCATGAGCTGATAGCTATTATTCTAGAACCAAGGGGAAACATCCCTACTTATGTAAAGACTATAAATAACCCCCTCCCTAGAAGGGAGAGGGTTGTTGGTTCTAATTGCATTATCATTTTCTATTAATCATTCATTAGTTCCTTCCACTTTCTCTCCCTAAAACTTCTCTAAAATACATATTGTTGTGATAATATGGTTAGCAACACATTTATCATGACAATCGATTCATACTTTTAGGACAAATAACACAAGGTGCATCGATCAATATCAAAAGTACTTAAAGGTTTAGCATTCGCTACATCACTATTTCTATTACGTGACGAATATCTATAGTGGAAGAAACGTGAGTCTTATTCATAGTCCTATGGTGTTCTTCTACTTTAGCATTCTTTATTGATCTTTTCTTAGGTCGCAACTTCCTATTCTTTAATGTAGTGCTCTTAGGCCGTGAAGTGCTGGACGTTGGAAAAGACGCAACTATTCCGCTTCAAGAGAATGAAGCACGCTAGCAACTTGTGATTTGGCAGTAGGATTCTAGGTTCATGAGTACTAAGTGTTACCGCTAATCTCTTAATGATTGTTGGCGGAAGTTGTTCATACTTTCCTAACATTTCTCTTAACTTGAAGATAGTGTGAATCGATCTTGATTTTCGCATCAATATTTCCAAAGAAAATGCATAACTTCCTTAGTGTGTGCAAGATAATTATCAAGTTCATTTGATGCTTCATCACGAGTCTTTTTGAGTAAATCAAATATGACACCATATTCCTTTTAACTTTTACAAGTTCTTGTTCATATTTTGAGATTTGACACTTAAAAGACACGCTTTGATCATCATCCGCTTGCTCAATTTTGATCGGTTTTTCACGCGAATCGGTATTTTGTGTTGAAAATTAAGTTGTTGATCGTGAATATCTTTTTGACACCAATTAAGACGACGTATTGCATTTGAAAGTTCGCTTGACAATCGTTTGTTTTCAACTTTTAAGGACTCGACCAAGCACATTATCGTTGTTCTCAACATTTACCACGTAATCAACAAAGATCGCCAGAGATATAATCAAATGCATATGACAAAGAATTCAATAGCACAACATTATGGACATCAACATAGATGACATCTTCCAAGAGTCGATCAACATCTTTTCTAATGCTTTTTACGCTTAGTATTAGAAATAGATGTTTCGCTTTTCTCAAAACAACCTTCATCAATCTAAGTTCCTTATGAAAGTCCTTTTCCCAAGACAATGCACAACTTTTCAAATTTTTAACATTTGGTAAAAATATTTTCTCAAAATGTCTTTGTTCTCGCTAGAGGCTTATTGAAAGTGTTGAACTTTGATTTCGTAATGATATTCTATCTCATGTTGTAAAGTTTTGAGGTCACCATGAAAATGTCAAAATATCAAGAATTTTGCGATTTTCGTGTTTTGAGTTTACTTCACCGATGGAAGGTAAAGGACCATAAGTTTGTGCATAACTGCTTGGGATTAACATTAGAAGACTCGACGTTTTATGATAATCCTTGGTGTGTTAGAAGAATCTGTTGGTGTGACGAAAGTGACCGCTTTTGAATAATTAAAAGGTTTGTTGTAAACAACATTTTCTAATTTTGATCGACTCGCCTTTCTCGTGATC
Organism: Chrysanthemum makinoi; assembly: GCA_910596185.1. Taxonomy (NCBI): domain Eukaryota; kingdom Viridiplantae; phylum Streptophyta; class Magnoliopsida; order Asterales; family Asteraceae; genus Chrysanthemum; species Chrysanthemum makinoi. The sequence continues at coordinate 231,116,374 of OU343223.1, read as the reverse complement.
TAATTCCTCTTGACGATGATATTCAACAACACTATAATGTAATTATCAATTTTATATTCTCGTGACCGAAACTTCAGGATTTGGTTTGAATGCTTTTGTTGAAAGCTTAGTTTTGTAATCCGAAGATTCGGGTCCATATCCATTTTGATTTGGTTTTAAAGTAAACTTTTCAATGGCTGTGACCGACTCGCCATGTTTGTAAACAACAGCTTTAAACTCTTTAAGTTTGTTTTGCAAGCCGATGATTTCTTCAAGATGATCATCTATTCGCTTCGTTGAATGCTTTTTGTATGCAGAGAACTGTTTTTGACAAGTTAACAACTCAAATTTTTAGCTTTTGATTTTCCAAGGTGAGAGCAGCAATTTGCTTTTTATGTTCATGTTTCAGCTTGTTCTATTTCGCATAACAAAGCATTCTTCGCTGCTAGATCACATGATCTGTCTTTCTAATATTCGCTTTGATAAGATTTGGCAAAGGTCGCTTCAAAACCGCTTACGCTTTTCTTGAGTTTTGAAAAGTTGAGCTTTTGTAAACATTCAAAATCCTTGGTTATCAAAGGCATTTTTGCTTTTCAAGTCCTAATTAATGGCATGACATTTTTCCACTATGGTCTGTTGGTCTTGTATTAAACGAAAGCAAATCTGGATGAGGCAAAGTCTGTGTTCAACGGAGTCACAACATGATCATTACTTAGATCCTCAAGTATAACCACGGAGTCAATTTGATTATCAAAGGAAACCATAAGGTCATCTTGATCGCCAAATATAACTACGGGTCTAGTTGAAAATCGCCGGAATGAGATGTGATTGACTCATTTTGAACATTCCGGAGCCTTGCCGGATTCGGGATGTTGGCGAGATATGAGATCGTGAGATAAATATGGTTTGTTCGGGTACTGAGACAAGCCATCGCGTCATACATCGGCCTGTGTCACTCATGTAACTCATGCATATTAGCCATCAACATAATAAATGCATTGGCCTCGCAAGTCCTCCATATCATCATCCGAGTCAAGATTTGCCATAAAGCTCGTCTTTGTCCGTGAGATTTCCACCAGCTTCATCCTTAAGAGCCAAAAGAAGAGCCTCTTTGAAATAAGCACCGCCTCTAGTCCTAGGCTTTGGGCATGCATTAGCCAGTGTCCCTCTCATTGCAGCTTGTAGCATCGAAGACCATTCAACCCATTCCGAAAGCATTCCCTTGTTCCACCACTTGAGCTCTATTGTTATTCCTACCCACAAAGATTAAACCCTTGACCACCGCCTGACGACTATAACTAATGTGATTCAACTTCAACTCGCCCATTGTTCACAAATATTTTGATTCCTTGTGTTAGATGAGGAACTAATACGGTTGTTGGATTTGTTGGTATAACGGCTAAAGGCATTAGCAATCATAGCAAACTTGCTGCGTTTCCGAACGATCGATTCTCATTAGCTTCACCGGCAAGTGCTTGAGCATTGTTGTTGTTGTATGGAACCAATTGAGTTTGTTGAGATTGAGGTTGTGAAGGATCATATGGTGTGATTGTAGTGCTTGGTTGAGTTGTTGATTGAGGAGAATAACTGTTTTGAGCATATAAGGCAAGTTGTTGATTTTCCGGATGTGTCGTTGGAGCAATTTGAGCACCTGAGAATCCTTTTCCTATCAACTTCCTTTTCATGAGGCTTCAAGTAATCGTACAAATAATATGTAGAATGATGCATATTCTTCGCTTGACGGAGAAAAATGACATATGATGATTGTGTAAATACTCATCATTTAGTTAAATCAACCGCAAAACGCTTTAAAAATGCTCAGAATGCATCAAAATATGATGATATCTCAAAATTGCATTTTATATGTTTCAGATGCAAAATGTTTAAAATCGATGAAAATGAGCAAGTTTGCATAATTGGCGCTTCAGTCCCCAGTTTCAAAATTGTTAGAAAAGTCCCCGAAAGCACTTATTTCAAAGAAAAATCACCAAAGGTCCTTTAAAATCATAACTGTCATAATTAGTCCTTGGTGAAAAATGTCAAAAAGTCTTGAGAAATGACAAGTTTGGTCCTCCAAGTTTTAAAATTGGCAAAAATGGCCCTTGGAAATTTGAAAATGTCAAGTTTGGTCCTTGTATTATTAAAACTTGTCACTTTTGGTCCCTTGGAACAACTTTGCAAATTGGCAGCTTTGGTCCTTGAATTTTCAGAATTTACAAACAAGTCCTTGTATTAAACACCTTGGACCCTTGTCAAAACCCATTGGACCCCTGCCATAACACCATTTGGACCCTCCATTTGACCCCCTTCAATATATTAAGCTCGGTCAAACATCCCCGGTCAAACCCCACCTTCCTCCTTTTCTTCTTCCTCCTTACCCAGCTTCTCAAAACACTACACTCAACCCTCCCTCCACTCATCTTCACCAACCTTATCACTCCACATCAACAACAAAACAAGAAGCATTTAATGCTTCTCCTTCCTCTCACTCAATCCACCCCAAGTTGTTAAAAATGTTTTCCCGCCAAAAAATCCATCAAAGGCTAGAAAGAACCCAAGTGATCCAATGGCTTAGATTCTTGATGGAAATGCTCGAGAAGCAAGGGAGTACTTTTGTTAATAAAAAAAGAGGAAGGGAGAGAGACCAAGAAAAAGAGAATGAAGACCATTCCAAGACCTAGTATAAATAGAGAGCTTGTAAGCCTTTCAAAGGCAAGAGGTTTTAGTTAGTTTTAAAAGTTAGTTTTTTTTGTAATTCAACTTTTAAATTAATGAAAAAAAGTTTTCTTTTACATATATGTCATTTATGCTTTTATGCAAAATAAGCACTTAGTGCTTATTTGTTTTAGCTAATTATCATTTGGTTTTCAGTACCTTTTAAGTTACGATTTAGTTTTACAAGAGAAAAATCCAAGTTCATTGTTAAAAATGCTTTTAAGTGTCTTATGCCCATAAGGTGTGTTTGGTTTAAGGCGAAGTTGGGTCAAAACACATTTTAACCCACTCTGACTTGGTAAGTCAAAGTGGTTTCAAAGTTTCAAAGTTTCAAAGTGTTTTTGAAAGAGGTAAACTGTTTTATAAGTTTTATAAGTTTAGAAAAAAATATTGTTTTATAACTGCTTCTCAATCAAATGTGACCGCTGATTCACCTCTTTTCATAGCCTAGATTTAATCAAAAACTCTTCCAAATCATTTTTCTTGCATCACTTCATGCCCACCTAGATCTAAGATTAGTTAGTTTGCTTTTAGGAATAGTCTAGCTTGGTTAAATTTGCATTAGAAATGTCTAAAAAAATCACATCGCAAATTCTTGTAGTGTTTTAAGGTTTTATTTTTGATCTTTGAATTTGTAACTAGTAAGTGTTAGAAGCTAAAAATTTGTATGGTGAAAATAGGCTAGCTTGTTTACTTATTTAGTATCTTTTATTTATTTTTCAACAGCTTATAGTAGCTTAATTATAAGCTTCAAAACACCCCTTAGGATTGCCTGGCTGCAGTTTCAAACAGCAATTGTCACTCTTTTATTAGTGCTTATTAGGAGCCCTTGTTAGCTCATTTAGGTATTTATTGGCTTATTAGTTTAGTTAGTATAGGTTTAGAGTAAACTTAGTTATTTTAGCTTAATTGCATCCTTTTAAGCTTAGTTCTCTCTTATTAGCTTTTAGGATTCCCATTATACCAATGCTATTTCCAACTTTATTTTCAGTTTTATTCCTTAATTTATAGCTTATTATAGTTTGTACTCTAGCATGCCATTTCATTTTGCAATTTTCGAGTGCTTGTCATTTGTTTTTCATGATCAAAACAGCCCGCTTGTTTTGTTTTTTGCCCCTCCAGAGCAACCTTGTCCCAAATGTAGCCCATTCATAATTTTTTTGTGGTTCACAGAAATAAGTCTGCTTAGAAGCTTGTTTTCGTGCTTTTCTAAGTATAGCTTTTGTTAACATATGCTTATTTGAAGTCCTTTGAGTACCAAAAGCTGAAAAATCAAAAAGAAAAAAAATAAAGACCAAAAAGGAGGTGCACTGATTAACCTCGCGGACCTCCTCGGTTACTGCATCACTAACAATGTTAGACTTCCCCAACCAACTCTTCCTTGGGTCTTCTTTTTGTGTTTAACTTGCACAATTAATTACTTAAGGACCTTAGGTGCTTTTTAACTATAAGCCCTTTTGAGCTTATTTCCAGCTTATTTTCAAAAAGCAACACCCATCTTTTTTAATTTTTCTTAGGTTCAAGACTTTTAAAGTAGTTTTGTGATTTTCAGATTTTTTCAAAATGTTTAGTATTTTTAATTAATTAATTAGTTAAACCTAGTTTTTAATTCATAATAAATAATTTAAAGCAAAAAATACCCTGGCTTTTTCCTAAAATTTTATTTTGTCATATAGTAAGTAAGAAAATTGTTTTTACACTCGTAGGACTTTTATTTCATAAATTTTACGCTTTTTACTTACATCCGTAATTTTACACTTAACGACGCTTTTCATTTTAAGTCACGTTTTTAGATAATTTAGGTTTACGTTTTAATTAAAATAGTTTATTTAAGTTATTTTGTTTTATAAATCAAAAACATCATTTTGCAAATAGTGATAGCGTTTATTTAATATATTTTATCTTTTAAATTTTCTTTAATTTGCATTTAAGCCCCTCAGAGTTTATGTACTTTTTCAGTAGTTATAATCATTCAAAACTCTTTTCCGTTCAAATCTCTCATCACTATATCGCTTGGTGATCATTGCATAGCTCGCTGGGACATAACGACTCGGGAAACACTATACTCCCTCGATCTTTCATTGCATTTTGTGTTTGAACTGTTTTAAGTTTCTTACGGTTAGCCATTCACAAGTGGCTAGCTTGTGTGAGATAACTTGACGGTTTAGCTCGATCAAATTTACGCCATGCTGAGCTTTCAGCTGATTATTCTTCCGTTTAGCGATTAGTGATTTGAATATTCACTCCTTTTGTTTATACCATCCGTATGTATTTATATTTTCTTATAAAAATCAAAACCCAAAAGATTTTCATTCTTTGTTTTACAACATGTTTTTCAAAAATACCAAAAATATTCCTCTTTACCCTCTTACCCTTTTGATTCTCTATCCCTTTACCCTCTATCCATTTGATTCTAACTTCTTCTATTCTCATGGAATCTCTCGATTGCATTTAATTCTGGGACGGTTGAAAACTTCGACTTTATCACAAATGTCAAGAATTGTTGTTCGTGATGATCCATTAATTTCGTAGGGAAATGGAACGAGAAACCGTGACAAAGGACAAGATATTCCTCCCTCGATAATGGAAGTGCTAAAAACGTCCAACCTACGGTTATCCAAAGATCTAAACCCTCAATTGCTCCTAAGCCGTCTAAAATTGATCCTAAACTTTCACGATTTACGGTTAAAAGCAAACATGCAGAATTTAGACCGGTGACTAGCAAGAATGACTTGCCTAATCTTCACGCCGAACCACAACCAGAGACCATAACGGAAGTGGTGGAAATTGCTAGCTCTCAGAGCACACCACTTGTCCCACCTCCTGATTTTTCAAAATGTTCTTCGAGACTTGATAGTCATTCGGATCACCATGTTGGTTTTGTTGATTCTTTGAATAAACCGATTCCTTCTCATAACTCTCAAATGAAATCGTTTATTCCTTGTGTCGGTTGTGGTGAGCCTCTTTGGTTTCACCCTGCTTGGTGTACGTGTGTACAGTGTGGTAATGATATTCATAACAGGAGTTGTTTGTTTTGTGGTTCGAGGAATTCATTTGATTATGATCCTAATCCGAACTCATTTAGCGACCCCTCAAACTTTTCCAATTACCCACCACAGCCCGACTTATCTTCATATAATCAACATTACTGCCGTGAATTTTGTGGAGGTCCTCACCAAGGATTTGAGTGTCAATCCGGAAACACCTTTGTCTATGAACAGTTTTCCGGTGATGCTGAACTTGATTATGACCAATATCCATATAATTCACCACCCGCACTCAACAGTTTTATTGTTGTGAGAACTTGGAGGTCCCCACTTCAGCTCTGATTGTCAAATAAGGAATCCATTTCCTTGTAACAATCATGACTCTCACAGGTTTGATAATTTCCAACCTCCACAAGTACCATACGGTTCTAACTCCACCGAGCCGTTCTCAAGAAATCTCCCAAAAATTTGAAACCGCTAATGAAAACACTTGATGATATGATTAGTAACTTTAAGAATCAAGTGAGTGGTGAAAAAGACCATGGGAGAATTGTAATGAAGAACCAGAGGCCCGCCAATCTAGGGAAGAATTATTAGTCCTAGAGCAAGCAGCTCAAGACGTTCCCAATTTCTTAAGGCAGCTCTATATGATGATGACGAGGAGAGTTTTTATCCTTTTTAATATTATTTCAACTCCTCGCCGCTTGATATCCCAGTTGAGATTCCATCTCAAACCATCGCTATCACACCAAGCTCACCACTCTCTGAACATGGGGACGAGCATCTTGACACTGTCCTCAAAAGGAATCGGACAATTCATAAAGTCTAGTGTCGAACCTTGTCCCAATCCTCAGAGAGTCACAGGAACTTCTGATCATATGTGTGATTCTCCTTTCCCTCTTGAGTGTTCAAAAGATCATTTTGAAACTTTCTCCGATCTTAGCGACGATTGTGCTTCCTATGGAAACATCGAGTACGTTGAGGCATCACTCCCACACGATCATCTTCTTGAGGAGTTCACCATGAACTCACTCACATCAATCCACTTTCATCGGAAGTGACGATGTCTTTGATTTCGAAGCCGATCTGGGAGAAACTGAAAGTCTCACTTATAATGATCGTTCACTCACTTCTTATCCCAACAGTCCAATAGAGAATGTTGATCACTTTGTTCCCAAAACATTCAAAGCTACTTTCACCAATCCTCTATTTGAATTCACTCTGAATTCACTTTTAATTCTCGAGAATCCACTCTTTGATACTCATTTGAGATAGTGAGGAGCCCTCAATGGAACAAGAGTTCACAATTTCACTTCATGTGAATGATTCTCTTCATAAAGAGTTCTCCGATGAACTCTCTCATGACATATCTCCTCCGAATATGATCATTTCTATTTTGATTCGAGGATGATATTGGCTCGGAGGAAGGTGTACTCTATCATAAGAGTTTGCTTATTGATGATACTACCTCACCCCTTCCTCCCGATATGTATACATTTGAGGATGAAGAATGGATCTTGATTGTTATCAAAATCTTTCTTCTTTTCCTCAAATATCTTGTGATTTCTCTTCATCTTCACTCCTTCGGGAATGAAGACACTATCTTTGACCCCCGGCATTTTAATTTATCACTTTTGAGCCGGTTCTATGTATATCTCATCGGTGTGGAACTTTCACGTGCTTCAAATGTTTGTCCAAACATCTTGAATGAAAGTCCGATGGAGATTGTCTCCTCCACTTACTTCCCCATGAACAAATGAATTCGGGGTCGAGTCAAGCTAGCGAATTCGTAATCAAAAACAGTTGTTAAACATGGGTTTTCACCCGTGTGTACCACCCTAGTGTGGGGGAGTTCCCCCCCGCTGTTGTATATAAGTTTTCATCAAAAAAAAAAAAAAATGGCCGTAGTATTTCCCTTTTCCGTTCTATGTTTCGGCATAACCGCCGGTACTTTGAATATTGAGGGCCATATTCATTTCTAGTGTGGGGGGAATTCTCACGAATTTTATCATGTAATTATACCTAATTCCCCATTTTTGGCCAAAATTTTTTTTGGAGTAAGTGTTTGCACTTACTCACCTTATTATCATCCGCCATGTCTAAAAACAAAAGGATTGGCTAATCCTAGAGCAAACGGCTCTTGGTAAAGATATCTCAAATCCGTTGACGGCTTGCAATTTGCCCAAAATTGTATGGTATTCACTCACCATATCTTTAATTAGTAAAGAGTTGGCTAGCGCGCAAGTTTATGGCTTGTGGTAAAGGCAAAGGAAAACCATAATTGGTAATCTACTCACCAAAGATAATATTGATAATTTATCTAAGAGTTGGCTAGTCCAGAGCAAACGGCTTCGGGTAAAGACAAATCAAACCGTTGGAAGTCGGTGGTTTGCTCAAAATCACATGGTTATCGGTGTACCATGGTTCTTACTTGAACTCAAAACATTTGGCTACTCCGAAGTAATGGCTTTGGTGAAAGAGATTCAAATCCATTATGTTTTCTCAAAAGATTGCTAGGGACTAGCAATAGTTTAGTGTGGGGATTGATGAGTGTGTAAATACTCATCATTTTTGGTTAAATCTGAATGCAAAAACGCTTAAAAATGCTCGGAAATGCATCAAAATACTGAAAATATCTCAAAATTGCATTTTATATGTTTCAGATGCAAAATGTTTAAAAATCAGATGAAAAATGAGCTAAGTTTGCATAATTGGCAGTTTCAGTCCCCCAAGTTTCAAAAATTGTTAGAAATAGTCCCTGAGCACTTATTTCAAAAGAAAAATCACCAAAGGTCCTTTTAAAATCATAACTTGTCATAATTAGTCCTTTGGTGAAAAATGTCAAAAGTCTTGAGAAATGACAAGTTTGGTCCTCCAAGTTTAAAAATTGGCAAAAATGGCCCTTGGAAATTTGAAAATGTCAAGTTTGGTCCTTGTATTATTAAAACTTGTCACTTTTGGTCCCTTGGAACAACTTTTCAAATTGGCAGCTTTGGTCCTTGAATTTTCAGAATTTACAAACAAGTCCTTGTATTAAACACCTTGGACCCTTGTCAAAACCCATTGGACCCTCGCCATAACACCATTTGGACCTTCCATTTGACCCCTTCAATATATTAAGCCTCGGTCAAACATCCCCTGGTCAAACCCCACCTTCCCTCCTTTTCTTCTTCCTCCACCTGCCTCTGCAAACACCGCTACACTCAACCCCTCCTCCAGCTCATCTTCACCAACCTTATCACTCCACATCAACAACAAAACAAGAAGCATTTAATGCTTCTCCTTCCTCTCACTCAATCCACCCCAAGTTGTTAAAAACGTTTTCCGCCAAAAATCCATCAAAGGCTAGAAAGAACCCAAGTGATCCAATGGCTTAGATTCTTGATGGGAAATGCTCAGGAAGCAAGTGGGAGTACTTTTGTTAATAAAAAAAAAGAGGAAGGGAGAGAGACCAAGAAAAAGAGAATGAAGACCATTCCAAGACCTAGTATAAATAGAGAGCTTGTAAGCCTTTCAAAGGCAGTAGGTTTTAGTTAGTTTTAAAAGTTAGTTTCTGTTTTTTTTGTAATTCATCTTTTAAATTAATGAAAAAATTTATGTTTTACATATCTGTCATTTACTGCTTTTTTTTATGCAAATAAGCACTTAGTGCTTATTTGCTTTTAGCTAATTATCATTTGGTTTTCAGTACCTTTTAAGTTACGACTTAGTTTTACAAGAGAAAAATCCAAGTTCATTGTTAAAAAAATGCTTTTTAAGTGTCTTTTATGCCCATAAGGTGTGTTTGGTTTAAGGTCAGAAGTTGGGTCAAAACACATTTTAACCCACTTTGACTTGGTAAGTCAAAGTGGTTTCAAAGTTTCAAAGTTTCGAAGTGTTTTTGAAAGAGGTAAAACTGGTTTTATAAGTTTTGTTAAGTTTAGAAAAAAATATTGTTTTATAATGTTTTAATCATCACTGCTGATCATCGCATTCAACCTTTTCATAGCCTAGATTTAATCAAAAACTCTTCCAAATCATTTTTCTTGCATCACTTCATGCCCACCTAGATCTAAGATTAGTTAGTTTGCTTTTAGGAATAGTCTAGCTTGGTTAAATTTGCATTAGAACTGTCATAAAAAAATCACATCAGCAGCTCTTGTAGTGTTTTAAGGTTTTATTTTTGATTTTTGAATTTGTAACTAGTAAGTGTTAGAAGCTAAAATTTTGTATGGTGAAAATAGGCTAGCTTGTTTACTTATTTAGTATCTTTATTTATTTTTCCAACAGCTTATAGTAGCTTAATTATAAGCTTCAAAACACCCCTTAGGATTGCCCTGCTGCAGCCCAAACAGTAGCGCCACTCTTTTATTAGTGCTTATTAGGAGCCCTTGTTAGCTCATTTAGGTATTTATTGGCTTATTAGTTTAGTTAGTATAGGTTTAGAGTAAACTTAGTTATTTTAGCTTAATTGCATCCTTTTAAGCTTAGTTCTCTCTTATTAGCTTTTAGGATTCCCCATTATACCAACTGCTTATTTCCAACTTTATTTTCAGTTTTATTCCTTAATTTATAGCTTATTATAGTTTGTACTCTAGCATGCCATTTCATTTTGCAATTTTCGAGTGCTTGTCATTTGTTTTTCATGATCAAAACAACCCGTTTGTTTTGTTTTTGCCTGCCAGAAAGCAACCCTGTCCCAAATGTACCCATTCATAATTTTTTGTGTCTGCTGTAAATAAGCTGTTCAGCAGCTTGTTTTCAGGCTTTTCTAAGTATAGCTTTTGTTAACATATGCTTATTTGAAGTCCTTTGAGTACCAAAAGCTGAAAAATCAAAAAGAAAAAAATAAAGACCAAAAAGGAGGTGCACAGATTCGAACCTCGCGGACCTCCTGGTTACCAGACCACGCACACAGCAGACTTCCCCCAACCAACTGCCCTTGGGTCTTCTTTGTGTTTAACTTTGCACAATTAATTACTTAAGGACCTTAGGCAGTTTTAACTATAAGCCCTTTTGAGCTTATTTCCAGCTTATTTTCAAAAGCAACACCCACCTTTTTAATTTTTCTTAGGTTCAGTACCCTTTAAAGTAGTTTTTGTGATTTTCTCAGATTTTTCTCAAAATGTTTAGTATTTTTAATTAATTAATTAGTTAAACCTAGTTTTTAATTCATAATAAATAATTTAAAAGTCAAAAAAAAATACCCGGCTTTTTCCTAAAATTTTCTTTTGTCATATAGTAAGTAATAAAATTGTTTTTACACTCGTAGGACTTTTATTTCATAAATTTTACGCTTTTACTTTGCGACTCGTAATTTTTACACTTAACGTACGTTTTCATTTTAAGTCACGTTTTTAGATAATTTAGGTTTACGTTTTAATTAAAATAGTTTATTTAAGTTATTTTGTTTTATAAATCAAAAACATCATTTTGCAAATAGTGATAGCGTTTATTTAATATATTTTATCTTTTTAATTTTCTTTAATTTGCATTTAAGCCCCTGTAGTTTATGTACTTTTTCTGTAGTTATAATCATTCAAAACTCTTTTCCGTTCAAATCTCTCGATCACTATACGTTTGGTGATTCATTTCATAGCTCGCTGGGACATAACTACCCGGGGAAACACTATACTCTCCTGATCTTCATTGCATTTTGTGTTTGAACTGTTTTAAGTTTCTTACGGTTAGCCATTCACAAGTGGCTAGCTTGTGTGAGATAACTTGACGGTTTAGCACGAATCAACATACTTCTCCCATTCAGGACCAAGACTACTCAGGAACTTAGTATTCACTGCAATTCTTGGCATGATGATGTTGTGTTTATCCAAATCATTGATGATGTCTGAAAAACGATGATGATAAGACTCTAGTGTCTCTCCAGGTTCAATCATGAAGTGTTCATAAGCCAAGTAAATTTTGGATTCCAAATCCTCCCGATTGAGTACAGATCCTTCCATAAGAAGATGAATATGATCCCACATTTCCTTTGCGGTCTTTTGAGCATCAACACTTCGAAGAATTGGGTTAGGTAATCCTAAGAGGATATATTGCATTGCAAGTTCATCAGCTTCATAGTGTAGAAGTTCCTCTGCATTCAGGTCGGCAACAATAGCAATGTTGGATTGTTCATCTCTTGGTGGATTAGCATTTGATCGGCGGGTACGCATAACAAGAGGCATCTGAAATGGACCTTCCAAGATAACCTTCTTTAAGAACTTTCCATGTGGCTTCTTCTGATCACAAAACCTAAAGAACCTTATCACCCATTGATCATAGTTTCCTGGAGTGAGCATTGGAGGTCTATCAAGTGATCCAACCTCATGAATTGATTATTGGCTGCTTAAAGCTTCACACATCTTTGCAAACCAAGTGGGTTCCTTCATAGTGTTCCTTGATGGATGTTGATTGAATTCGTTGGTGTAGGGTTGTACTTGAAGACTTGGTGGTGGTTGAACCATTTGAGGTTGTGGAATTGCAGCAAGTTGTGGAGTATGTTGTTGATTAAATTGTTGTTGATAAATTGCTTGTTGTTGATTCCATTGTTGATGTTGTGGAGTTAGTTGTTGTTGACGTTGAGAATAAGTGTAAGGGAAATAGTTAGAGTATGGTGGTTGTGACATGTTGAAAAACTTGTGTTGGTAAAAATGGATCTTTGTAGTCGAATGAACCTTTGTTGATGAAGAACCTTAGGCTAGTAATCACAATAAAACCAAGTAGGACTTATGCGTAAAAACACCAAAGTTACGCGTAACAATGAGAGTTACGCATAGTTTTAGCTTACGCGTAAGTAGGATAAAGATGCTAAAGTTATGCGTAGACACAAAGTTAGGCGTAGAAAGTTAGACGTAGGATTACCTTATGCGTAAGACTAGGCTTATGCGTAAGATGAATCTTATGCGTAAGATTTCTACGCCGTAGCTTTTATGCTTATGCGTAAGTTTAGGTTTTATCTCCAAATGATCTTTTACACTATCACAAAGGCAAAAGATATCAAAAGTCGACGTGTTTTCAGGCTTATCCAAGCAAGAAACCACGGAGTAAACCACGAAACTGAAGATCAAACCACGGATAAAGTTACGCGTAAGATTAGGGTTTCACTTACGCGTAGCTTACTCGTAAAATGATTTTGCCCAAAGTTGGTTCTAAACCAGATTTTTGTTATGGAATAGCGACAATATCACCAAAATAACACAAAAGTGTGAAACTTGATGAATTAAAATGGCTAAACAGGTTACAGCAGAGAACGTCACCCACGAACAAAAATAAGCTTAAAAACGTAAATCTACGCGTAAATTTTGAAACTTTTGCCAAAAGCAGCTTATTTTAACACCTTAAAACATTGAAAGTACAAGAATCTTGATTAAAAAGTGTAAAACGAAGTTTTGTTTAAGCAAAGCTCTCGTTACCTTTACGCCAGAAGACCAAAAACTTACTTCTAAAGCAATAACGATTCACCCAACTATTTGGCGATTGATACCACTGTTAGGTCACTAGATTTACAACACAAGCTTAATAGAAAGATAGAGAGGCGATTGAACAATATCCAAACGAACACACGCGTATGAATGTAGCCGGTTATGCGTAAGGAGTGAATGAAAGATAATATTGAACAACCAACCCTCAAGTGAGGGTTATACAAGAGTATTTATAGGCAAGGAGCTAGGGCAACACTCCCACTCCTTCCCTTTTCCTTATTGGACATGGGCCTAAGCTTATGGGCCTTCTACATAAGCTTAAGGCTAATAACAAACATAAAGGCCATAATTAAGCTACCTATTACATATGAGTAACTAACACTTGAATATGGTTTAGGAGTGATTCCAACAGATGAAAAATGTGTTACTCGTAAGTCGGCCACGGAATGTCACCACACCATTCTTAGTCACACTTTAGTGCAAGTTTAAGTCACAAGTCTGGGGATTTTACTTCATTCTCAAGTTGGTCATATCCGGTTTGCTCCATAAGTAGTTACTACTGTTTAGCCGGTGAATTGATAAAGGAGGATTGATTAAAGGTTGATTTGAGGGAATAGTAAATAAAGTATTTATTGACATCTCCTTACGGGTTTATGATGCTTCCAGTTAATCTAGATTTGGGATGTACACCCAAATTATGCTAATTCCGATAGATTGTAATCATCATAGAGGAGAAATGTGTACATCGGGGATTTTACAACAAGTTCACGTGATCGCTTAATCGTTTATGCCAAAGAGACAAGCTGCTATGCCACAGAGATATGATATGTGACTCAACATGTTACTTTGATGTTGGTTGCTATTATTGTTGAAGCCAAGTATTCTACTTGATTATTGTTGAATCAATCTATGGGTTGATGATGTAGATATTATCCTCCCGAACGACAACCTTTTGTCAGAACTAAAAGTGAAGCTTGAAGTAGATATAGTTTATCGATCTTCTACTTATTTTCCGTGCGATAAAGACATTGAAAGAAAATTAGAAAATACTTCTTCAACATCAAGTTTCAAATTATAAGGGTTGTCGATTTAGGAGGGAGAAGATACTTATTTATTATTGCTACTAGGTTAATTTGAGATATTGTAAATAGAGTTACAGATCGACATCCACTCATGGAGGTCGTTCTTTATATTCTTGACTTTGTACTATGAACGTCAAGCCCCGATTACCTTTTTGTTGCGACATTTTAGGGGTTTGAAAGATTGGTATTGATTTGTATGTTACTTCGAGTTAATATATTTATGGCATGTACATATAGTTATGATGATTTCAAGAGATCGTCATCATCCTGAAAGGAGAAATGTGTACATCGGGGCTTTTATTGAAGAACTTGGAAGCATTCGATGTGAGTTGTGACGTCGATAGGATGATCCCCAAACAAAAACCAGTGAAGAAGTTACAGATTATCAGTCTATGATCCAATTTCCGCTGTGCATGTCAAGATAAGAGACTGAAGACTTTTTAGGCAGAATTCAAATATACTTCTTCAAACATCATGGTTTATATCAGGTTGTCAGTTTGGGAGGGAGCAAGTAAAAGAAAAAGGCTCACTAATTAGGACGGAGTAATAACCCAATTAGATCGTTACATTGATTTGCAAGTAACATAAGCAAACTGAGGAAGATACGAGAAGATCAAGAGTTGTGAAGACATCCTCAAAAGCTACTGCACTCCATCAACATTGTTATTTACTTTGTTAGTTACTTGTTAGGGATCATTGTAACCAATTCCCGTATGCCATCACTTGGAGGGAGATTGTTAGAACACTAAAAGTGACGACATTACGGGATTGGACTAGAAATGTAACTAGCTAGACACGTGGGGACTAATAATGTAAACGTGTAATAGTTAGGTTATGTTGAGCCTATAAATACCCTTCAAGACTCCACTTAAGGGGTGTGAGAGTGTAAGCATTTGACTAGTTATTAATAAAACACAGATCACTCCACCCTCTCTCTACTTTCTCTCTCAAGAACATAAATATGTTTTTATCATAATCATCAACCTAGACCACTCGAATCTACCTTGCATCTTGATACTAACACTGGTCACCAATTGCTGATTTTTACAAAGACCGGTTAGTGGTACATATAGTTGGTTAGGAGAAGTTACATTGAAGGGTGGGTGGTTATATTTTAAGGTTCAAGTAGTTAATGACTATTCCCAATGTCCTAATTTTGGAAATTTCCATTTTGACACACACAAGCCTCATATTATGGATGACATGTTTATTTTGTGTCAAGGACTTTGTAAAGACAAGTTATATGACTAGTTTTAGTTATGCTTTCAGAAGATAATTTGTAATGTTGTGATTCTTACTTTAATTTATGCTTTGCTAGGATGCATGTGTTTTGTGTATACATGCATGCTTACTAAGTTTAGATATCAATTGCCATCAAGTTGTCCTTGGCTTTGGGTTAGCATTACTGTTGGGGTTAGGGCTAGTGTTCGTCTAGAGAAGATGAAATCATGAAATCAAGTCGTTATTACGTGTGTGGGCCAGGAAGGAAATAAATAAATAAATTATACATTCATTTGTTGTGTTGTAATCTTGTTGACTAATGGGTGTATTAACAACAATATCGAGATACTCCCTCCGCTCCTCAAAAATAATAGTCCACGTTTCTTTTTTTGGATGTCTCAAATTAATTGTCCACTTTCCCTTTATAGTAAAAACTAGAGAACTTTATGGGGGAAGATTCCTTTTGAATGGTTAAAAATTAAAGTGGTCCCACTTTTATTAAATTGTGTGTTTCGTCTTCTCATTGCCAATTTTGAGACGGATGGAGTATTAGTTAGTAGTTTTTAACTCAAGCTAACCATATTTGCTCATCAACTTGTAGCTTATACCTTTTTTATGAACAAAAATCCTAAATGTCAAATGGCCCCGGTATTCATGACATAAATGTCAAATAGCCATAGTATTTTAACACACAAGCTTCAGGTTATAGGACACCTTTACCACTACAAGAAAAAAGGTCTTTAGTTACGAGTGGAAAATCGTCACTAATAGTGAAAAATTCGTCATTAAACCAACTTAGTCACGAAAATCAAGGTCGTCACTTGTCGTCACTATAGCTCCGTCACTAAGTTAATAGTGACGAAATTTTATTATCTTCAATGATGATTGACAAGTCACATAAGACACTAAATTTAGTGACGAGCTAAAGTCGTCACTTATGGGTGTGTGACGACCCATTTGTCACTTAATTTCATCATTGAAGTGGATAAAGTTGTCACTATTTTCCGTCACATATTTCGATTTATTCTTTAGCTCGTCAAATAGTGACGAAAGAAAAGGAATTTGACACTAAATTTAAAGTCATTTTTGGGTGAACTTGAAGTCCAATAGTGACGAAATACTTCGTCACTTTCCAAAAACCTATATCCCGATAATGCGGTACCTACAATAGTAAATATGGGTATTTATAGACTGAAAATGCAAAATGACATTTGTTTAGTCAATAATAAGAAATTATTTGATCCATAACAAAGCCAAAATATCAGTTATGTCCAACAATTATTCGATTTGTAGCATATACTTCCAACAAGAAAGTTATAAAGAGATAATCATGATTGTGTAAGAGAATCCTCAAGTGGTAAACTGTTACTACAAGTATATCATGCGCTTAAACATCAGCTTGCATTCTTATCCTCCATCCAAACTTCAACTAAACATCATCTCAAGCCTCATCCAAACTTCCAACAAGAAAGTTATAAAGAGATAATGCGGTACCTACAATAGTGAAAGATGTTAGCCATGGCGGAATGGTGCTAATGTGTGTTTTTAGTGTGTGAAATAGGGGAGAATGAATGATTTTCTGGTGTTTATGTCTGAAATAAGAGAGAAGAAGGAACATGGTATTTTTACTCGAGTGAAACCGATGATGCTGTGTAGTTTCATCGAAAGTTTTAGGTATTATGTCAATTTTAGTCCCTGTATGTTTAAGTGTTGGATAACAATAAAAGCAAAAGGTCTTTTAGTCTTTACTTTAATCGCGAAAGTGACGAACAATTTTTGTGATTAAACGTTATGACAAACATGTTTCGTCACTAAAAAATCAAAATAGACACAAACGCTAAATTCACATCAATTTCATGACTGATTAAAACAAAAACATGTCTTGGCACAGAGTTTAGTGGCCCATTTAATGACCACATGATAGTTTCATCACTAAATTTTATAATGTGACCAAAATGATGTGACGACATTTTTTCTCTTCACTATATGGTGTTATTAGTTACAAAAATACAAGTCGTCACTATATTTTCGTCACTATAGGTTTTTTTTTGTAGTGTACGTTGCATACTGGACTTTGTAAAGATGACTTAAACTTTATAACCGACCCTGCAATTGTTTTATTAATCTTTACTTTCTGCTTCATTAGGATGTTGTGTTTTGTGTACTTAACTAGTTACTAAATGTGTTACTTAACTCGTCCTCAGGCTGTCTTTGACTTTCGCATTGATATGGATAAATACGTTCTTAACAAAAGAATCAATCATCTGCTTGAGAGAGTTAGGAAAAAGGTATAACGTTCTTCATTGTATGTCTTGAATTCTTTAATATTTGTGTCTTTTTGCATCTTGTTCCAAGATTCATTTTATTTATATATTGATCAAGTATCTAATTCTTTCATCAACCATGTATAATTTTTTATTTGTTTAATACTGTACTCTTCCTCCAATGTGCAGAATGCTGACGAATGGCCTGGTCCAAAACCTAAAGGTTGCATTAGCTACCCCACCTTGTCGTGGTTAAGGTTCGTGGAGGAAGGAGTGGTAATCAAAAAGGGGAACCTGTTTGTTCTTGAATCTTCCTGCCCTTCGTGATCCATCCCGCCCAACAAAGGCTAAAAGAAATATGAAAAAGTATCTAGATGTTCGCACAGGATTGAGTATCTATTCTATGAAAGACGTGATAGTGAACCTGGATGATCCTGGACACAACCCAATGGAAGGGCTTGGTAATGAAGATGATTTTATCAGAAGGTATCAAAACTTCGAAAAGTTTGATACTGTCGTAGACCATTCAGACCATCTTTTTTCTGAAAGGTTTTATGGATATTTAAATAATAGTATGTCCGGATTCGAACTCGAGACTTCGGGATTGCACACATTACGTATGAGAATTGATGTATATAATTAATATAAATAAAACGTTATTATTATTAATTATTAGTCACGAAATAAAACATAACGGTAGTTAAATAATTAACGAGGTTTGGTTAACGGTCGTTAAATATTAACTAGAAGGACTAAGAATGAAATTAGAAGTCGGGAAGGTTCTAGAATCCCTTTTGGGAGCCTAGGCCGATCGGTTGGGGTTTACAAACCCAATCCCACACAAACTTGGTCACCAAGTTAAGTTACCTATAAATACAATTCATTGTATTCATTCATAACCTAATCTTGGATCACCAAATAACCTAATTTCTCTCCTCCTCTCTCCCTCTTTGTGTGACCGGTCGAAACACCCAACCCCAAGGGTTTTTCGATTTTGTTCAACTCAAAGATACAAGTGTTGGTTTATTTGTGATTCAAGGAACTAGCTTTTCCACATCAAATCGCTATTAGTACGTGTGTACAAGAACGAAGGACAAGCACGTTTGAGCTTGTGAATTTGGTGATCGATTACCTTAGGGACGAATTATATAAACCCTTAAGTTAGGGTTTTGGGTTTTTGATTCTTGCTCAATCATTGTTTGATTCTTGAATTGCTAAAAGGTACGCACTTTCTTGTTTGGTTAATTATTTACATATATTATTCCTATTGTCTTCCGCTGCATGCTTTGATGATGTTATTTGTTTTATATATAATTGTTATGAGTATAAAAATCCAACAGTGGCATCACGAGCCGTTAATATGATGTAATTAATTACCGAAACACATAAAAATTGGATCTTTATGATTATTTGCATGTTTTTATGGTTTCTAGGGTTTTGAATTCGAAACCCTAATTTTATTTAATAAGGGTCGATTACCCTAATTTTATTTTAATTAGGTTTTAATTTTGTAAAACTTGTAGAAACCCTAGGATTGCATGCTAATTTTATGTGGTTAATTAATGAATAATTGTTATGTGCCATGTAATATGAGTATCTTGGGTGATAATTGTTATGCGGAATCCATGGTGGAACATGCATGTTTTGCCATGGAGTATTGTTTATTGGTTATTGATTAATTGTTAAGTGATACACACATGTTTTATTTATTTAATAATTATCAAATTGGGGAAGACTTCAATTATAACTAATAAAAAATTCGTTATGTGCTATTTGGTATATTGTTAACTTTGGCTTACGCAATCGACTTGTCGATGTATGTGGCTCATCTACCTTGTAGTTGAAAGCCCTAGTTAATATATGCATAATTTTACGCCTAGAATTGTTTATTAGAGTTTATTGAAATAATTATGCATGTGGCTAATTGTTTTTACATATGTTAAATTGTTTAGTTATATGTTTATATTATTTGAGTGTGTTTAATTTTTATTAAAGTGCTTTTTGTTTATATAAATTGTTTGACATGTTAGTAAGCAAAAAGGGTTTTTTTAAATAGAAAATTAAATAGACTAAATAATGGCGAAACTGATTTGTTATCTAAGAATTATTCTTGAACTTTTAATCGATTGATGAGACTGTACTAAATGGTTAGAACGGCTCACCCACTAGAACAAACTATAAAGGGTTATTTAAGAAGTGAGCACAGTCTCACTGAAAGGATGTCTAAGGTTATGCTATGCGCTTACCTGGTCCTCTGCCCTCTGTGAGTTCGATTGGAGCTACCTAGTATAACCATTCAATGTACTAAGCATCTTAGTGCAAAGTTGTAAGTTTCTCAACGCATCGATTAAAACTTTGTAGAATTCAATCTTAGCAATTAAAATTTTATGTAAGTTTTTTCAAAAATATTATGTTATAAAGTTGTATGCATGCTTCTTTATACATAAGTTTTGATTACATCGCCAAAAATTGTACCCTTAAAATTTAAGTTTATGCCATCTAATGATATGAAACACTTGAAGTTGTAATTTAGTTATGTGAGACCTTGATCTAGATTACAATAACGAGGTGAATTATTTTGTTGTGTGAGACCTCAGCTTTATGATTTGCGGTTTCTAAATTAGACAACTTAATTAAGTTGTTAGTGAGACCTAAGGCTTAAGGCATAAGATGGGATGAAACATGCTTACGTTTTGCATTAATTGTTTTGGCAAAATTGTAAATCCCATAACTTTTGGAATTGAAAACTTGTTTGTCAATTATCGTTTTTCAACGATTACCTATTCTATACTTTCACCACTAGCAGATCAACCGATGTGGTGAAACTATGATAATGAGGATCCAAAATTCAAGGAAAATTCTATGGTTAATATTTATATTGACCAAAGGGTATTTTATTTTCTTGAATGTTTACTTATCGAAAGTACTAACTTTTGAACTTTTATTTCTCAGAGAAATGGCTCAAGCTGAATCTGCTGCACTAGCCTCGTCGTTCAAATCTATGTTTGATCGAGAGAAATTGACTGGTAGCGCGAATTTCAATGATTGGTATCGACAACTAAGAATTGTCTTGAGGGTTGCCAAAAGACTCAATTATTTGACTACGCTTTGTCCTCCTGAACCTCGCAGCTGATGCTATCACTGAAGCACGAGCTGCATGGCAATCTGAGTATGACAATTATAATGAGGTCGCCTGCATTATGCTCGGGAGTATGAACTCAAGCTTGCAAAAGCAGTTTGAGAATTACTTCACTAATCTCATGCTTGAAGAATTGCAAAGGTTGTTTGAAAAGCCTGTGACAGTAGAGCTGTATGATTTGATAGATGCTCTTCATAGTTGCAAGCAAGGAGACGGGAAACCTGTAAGCGCCCACGCCTCGAAATGATGAGTTACATGGACCGGTTGGCGCTTTGAACTATGTCTACCCTAATGACATACAAATTGGCCTTATCAACTGATCCCTTAATAAGGAGTTTGATGGTTTCGTGCGCAATTATAATATGCATTGCACGGGAAGACATCAGTGAGGTACATGCAATTCTCATTGATTACGAAAAAGGTTTGCCCAAGAAGGCTTCTACACCTGCGGTTTTGACCATCCATAAGGGTAGAATTTCTAAGCCTAATAAGCCGCAAGCGAACAAGAAAGGGAAAGGTAAGGGTAAAGCTGATAAAGGAAAACAAGTTATGACTTATCAGCAAGAACCCAAAAAGTACCCTCCCAAGAAGCGTGAAAATCCGAAGAAGGATATGGCTTGTCATCATCGCACCGAGGTTGGACAATGGAAGAGGAATTGTCCACTGTACCTTGATGAGTTGCGCAATAAGAGGTATAAAAATACTGGCGCTGTGGCCAGACTCGTGTACTCTTTTGATGATAGAATTATTTGCTTTTCCTCATAAAATAAATTCCGGGGTATATGATACTGGATGTGGTATTCACATATGTAATACACTGCAAGGACTTAGAGGAGCAAGGAAGCTTGCCTATGGATTCAAATACCTGCACGTGGGTAATGGAGCACATGCAACGTTGAAGCTATAGGCACGTGTGATTTAGTTTTACCTTCGGGTTTAGTACTGTCATTAAACGATTGTCATTACGCACCATCCATTGTTAGGGGTGTCGTTTCTGTTTCCTTGTTAAAAGATATTGGTTTCGTTCATGCATTTACTGATAATGGAATTTCTGTTTCTTTAAATGATGTTTTTTACTTTAATGTTATTCCAATAAATGGTGTGTTTGAAATTGATTTGCATGATAATGTGAATGATAAAAATAATTCTGTTTTTAGCATCAATAATAAAAGAATCAAAGGTGATTTGGATTCTTCATTTCTTTGGCATTGTACGCTTGCTCATATAGGCAAGAAACGCATGCAACATGCAACACGATGGGCTATTGCAAGACATCAATGATGAATCATTTGATAAATGCGAATCTTGCATATCTGGGAAGATGACCAAGAAACCTTTTACAAATAGTTTAGAAAGGGCTTCGATCTTCTTGGTGATACATACTTCGACGTATGTGGACCACTATGACATGTGTCAAGAAAGGGTGCTAGCTACTTCTTAACCTTTACTGATGATTTCAGGCGTTATGGTTATGTTTATTTACTTAAACATAAACATGAAGTCTTTGAAACATTTAAGGTTTTTAAGAGTGAAGTAGAACGCAACTAGAAAGAAGATTAAAGCTCTTCGATCCGATAGAGGTGGTGAATATTTAAGCCAAGAGTTTAAAGATTATCTAGCTGAGTGTGGTATCGTCCAGCAACTCACATCTCCATATACTCCACAACAAAATGGTGTATCTGAGAGAAGGAATCGCACATTGCTAGACATGGTGCGATCAATGTTTAATCTTACAACTCTTCCTTTATCCTTTTGGGATTATGCTTTAGAAACTGTTGTTCGCATATTGAATATGGTTCCAACTAAGAAGGTTGATAAGACTCCTTATGAAGTGTGGTATGGGAAACCTCCCAACTTGTCTTACTTAAAGGTCTGGGGTTGTGAGGCGTTTGTTAAACGTGACTCTGCTGATAAGCTGCAACCTAGATCTGTTATGTGTATCTTCGTAGGATACCCAAAGGAAACTATGGGTTACTACTTTTACTTTCCACCTGAAAACAAAGTAATTGTTGCTAGGTATGGAGACTTTCTTGAAAAGGATCTCATATCTCATGAATTCAGTGGGAGAATTTATGATCTGGAAGATGATCAAGAAGATACAACACCTTCTGAAAACACTAGCCAACCTCAAGTAGAACCTGAAAGTCCCTGGGCTCCACCGAGATTGAAGTGGTTCTCATTCGTAGATCTTCAAGAACTACGCGTGCACCTGAGCGTCTATGTCTCAACGTAGAAGCTAAGGAATATATGTTAGGGGATCTTGGTGAACCTGCTAACTATAAAGCTGCCATGATGAGTCCCTAAAGGAGAAATGGCGAGTTACAATGAATGGGGAAATGCAATCCATGAAAGATAATGAAGTCTGGATAAAGGTTGACTTACCTCCAAATGCTAAGGTAGTTGGAAGTAAGTGGCTCTTTAAGATAAAGACTGACATGGATGGCAATGCACACACCTATAAAGCTCGTCTTGTAGCTCAAGGTTATACTCAAACCTATGGGGTAGACTACGAGGAGACATTCTCTCCGTGAGCGCACATTAGAGCTATTACGATTCTTATAGCCATAGCTGCGTACTATGACTATGAGATATGGCAAATGGATGTAAAACGCCTTCTTAAACGGTCACCTAGATGAGGACATCTATATGGCGCAGCCTGAAGGGTTTGTGAATCCAAAGTATCCGAAACGTGTATGCAAACTTCAAAGATCCATTTATGGATTGAAGCAAGCATCAAGGCAATGGAACAAGAAGTTTGATGAAGAAATCAAGAAATTTGGTTTTACTCAAAATCTTGATGAGCCATGTGTGTATCACAAAGCTAGTGGGAGTAATGTTATTTTCCTTGTCTTATATGTCGATGACATATTGATCATGGGAAAAGACATTCCAAGTATGCAAGATGTAAAGTCTTATCTTGGAGAGTGCTTTTCTATGAAGGACTTAGGGGAAGCAGCATTTATTCTGGGAATCAAGATCTACCGAGATAGATCAAGGCGGTTAATTGGACTAAGCCAAAGTGCTTACATTGATAAAATACTGAAGAGATTTAGTATGCAAAATTCCAAGAAGGGATATTTGCCGATGCAAGTAGAACATGGCTTAAGTAATAAACTATGCGCCAACACTGAAGAGGTGGCTTACATGAAGAAAGTTCCTTATGCTTCGGCAGTAGGATCTATCATGTATGCTGTAAGATGTACAAGGCCTGATGTGGCGTTTGCACAAAATATCACCAGTCGATATCAACAGAACCCAGTGTGTGAAACATCTGGCAAGCTGTTAATAACATTCTTAAGTATCTAAGGGCTACTAAAGAAATGTTTCTAGTGTATGGAGGAAATCCAGATGCGAACTTGATGTTATAGGTTTTTGCGCGTCTTTCCAAACCGATAAAGATGATACGAATTCTCAAACTGGTTATGTCTTTGTCATTAATGGAGGAGCAGTTGACTGGAAAAGCAAGAAGCAAACAACGGTTGCGATGTCTATTACAGAAGCCGAGTACATAGCCGCTTCGAAGCTGCGATGGAAGTCGTTTGGATTAGGAAATTCATTTCGGGACTAGGAGTAATGCCCTCAATCGAATTACCTTTAAATGTGTATTGTGACAACTCTGCTGCAATAACATTTGCCAATGAGCCCGAGTCATGAAGGGCGCCAGACATTTTCCTCGTTGATATCACTATGTTCGAGAACAAGTTGACATAGGTGAAATCAATCTACTCAAAGTTCATACAGATGATAATCTAGTGATCCCTTTACGGCCTTTGCCAAAAGATAAACTTACTGACCATGCTGATGGGATAGGACTTCGTTTAGCTAGTAGTTTCATGCATATCTGTGATTAGTATTTGGATAAAGGATGTTATGAAGAAATATTACTTTAATGAAATAAAATAGTTGTTATGTTTATTTTTCATTTTCTTAATATTATATCCTATATTTGCATGTTTAATCCGTGAATAACTTATGTTATTCTAAATAGTCCGTTGTCAATCAATGATATGGGAATGTCATTGAATTAAGACAAATCTGAGTTTTGGTAGAATATACTTTTATAGTATATTGATGCGTGGGACATACCAGATTCACATGATATTCAATGAATTGAATATAGGACTCATCCCAACTTTACATGATGATACTTTTGGATTTTTTCATTAAGTATATCATGACGTGTTTATCCTCGAACTTGAGATACCGATAACTGATATGAATATAGTGCATTTGTGTAAGATAGTCTAACGCTATCCGTAATTGGTAGTTATAAGGGCTATTTTCGGAAGTGTTGCAAAATTCATGAGTTATGTTTGTAGTCAAGAGAATTTGTTCCTTTGAATTTGTTTCAAAGCATAATACTATTTTGGGCCCCTCGTAGGGTTGACAAGATGTTTGTATGGCCATACCCAAGATCTATCTGGAATACGTTCAGATGATTTGGTAATCTTGTTCAATCATATACAACGAGAAATAGAATGTTAACTTATGAAATGACTTAATCCATATTCATAGTTAATATAGTATTAGTAACAAAAGGATAAGTAAAAATGATGAATCATTAAATGGTTTTTCCAGGAGACCATACTCGATTCAATCTGGCGCTATGGCGTGTGAAAGCTAGACTAACCAATGTCATTACTATATTTAGTAATATCCAAGTGGAAGCTGAAAGGTTTTATGGATATTTAAATAATAGTATGTCCGGATTCGAACTCGAGACTTCGGAATTGCACACATTACGTATGAGAATTGATGTATATAATTAATATAAATAAACCGTTATTATTATTAATTATTAGTCACGAAATAAAACATAACGGTAGTTAAATAATTAACGAGGTTTGGTTACCGGTCGTTAAATATTAACTAGAAGGACTAAGAATGAAATTAGAAGTCGGAAAGGTTCTAGAATCCCTTTTGGGAGCCTAGGCCGATCGGTTGGGGTTTACAAACCCAAT
The DNA here is from genome assembly GCA_910596185.1 of Chrysanthemum makinoi. Taxonomy (NCBI): domain Eukaryota; kingdom Viridiplantae; phylum Streptophyta; class Magnoliopsida; order Asterales; family Asteraceae; genus Chrysanthemum; species Chrysanthemum makinoi. Next base: position 231,090,629 of record OU343223.1, on the reverse strand, counting down.
CCCACACAAACTTGGTCACCAAGTTAAGTTACCTATAAATACAATTCATTGTATTCATTCATAACCTAATCTTGGATCACCAAATAACCTAATTTCTCTCCTCCTCTCTCCTCTTTTGTGACCGGTCGAAACACCCAACCCCAAGGGTTTTTCGATTTTGTTCAACTCAAAGATACAAGTGTTGGTTTATTTGTGATTCAAGGAACTAGCTTTTCCACATCAAATCGCTATTAGTAATGCGTGTACAAGAACGAAGGACAAGCACGTTTGAGCTTGTGAATCCTTGGTGATCGATTACCTTAGGGACGAATTATATAAACCCTTAAGTTAGGGTTTTGGGTTTTTGATTCTTGCTCAATCATTGTTTGATTCTTGAATTGCTAAAAGGTACGCACTTTCTTGTTTGGTTAATTATTTACATATATTATTCCTATTGTCTTCCGCTGCATGCTTTGATGATGTTATTTGTTTTATATATAATTGTTATGAGTATAATATTCTGACATTTTCAGCACAGAGTTCGGTAATGGAGCAGGTAAGTCATAAGTACGCATTTTCTTTGCGTTATATACTTTTACTGATATAAACAATAATTCCTAGCATTTAAATGCGATATGTTTCAGCCTTCAATTGATTGGGCTAACAAGATACATGAAGAGTGGAGTATACTTAAGGAACACTTACCTGGTATGAATTAGAGAAAGCTGTAACGAACAGTTGCTTTTGTTCAGTTTATGTAGGGAAACGGTTACACTTTTATTAATAAAATCTAAATAAATAAAATTAACAGTAAATAAATAACAGAAAATTAAATACAAACAGAATGTAAGCAGATAAACGATAATTAAATAAAATAATAAAATAGTCAAAAGACTTACTTGATCACCAAAATAAAGATCAACAAAGAAGCACTAAAAGCCGAGGCACGCGGTTTGACACGCTTCCCTTAAAACAGATTCGCCGTCTGTTTCCCAAGGTACAACATGACCAAAACAAGTAAGTTGTACTGTCGGACTTAACTAAACTGCCTAGAATTTCATCTTAAGAGATGCGTATTCCATATGTTGGAAATCAATAATAACTATTGATTTGATGTGTATGAAACTTGTGGAATTAGGGCCTCTATTTATACACAATAGACTCCCTCTAAGTTTACTCATCCCACCGATGTGGGATTGAAAATAAACTACTTTTCCTCTTTAGGCATGGTACCAAATGCCTAACTTTGAGACCCGATATCTCATTCACATCAACTCTATTTTGGACACATAAAGGCTTAGTGCGAAGCTCTCTTCGAGGAGAACGCGAACCTACAAACTATTACTCATATATATGACATATACATATAGATAATTGTGTCCAAAGTTGGTCAAAAGTCACTTTTGCCAACCAATTTTCCAACAATCCCCCACATGAATGGAGATCGGTCGTAATACACAAAAATTACGATGAAATTCCAATAGTTGAATCTTGCAAAGGATAGGTAGGTGTGACCCTTTGAACCTTCCCTTGTGAGATGCACTTAGTCTCCTAGATCCGAGTAGACGCGATGTCCTTGAACTCACCTCTGCTTTTAGACGACAATACATTTCACACAAGACTCTCCCTAACATTGTTAAGCCCTCATAGTCATGTTCATTATGGTCCTGAACATTTGCCTGGTTCTGCAAGAGCTCTTAGGATTTGCGCCCCCCACAATTCCCTTCAAAGCGACCCCACTTCTCTCTCACATAGGTGATTTCATCTTGAATCATTAAAAACATATGTTTTGTGATTTCATCTCGAATCATTATGCTTTGTGATTTCATCCTGAATCATTAAAGCCATATGTTTAACCTCTCAACAAGTCACATTTGTTATAGGAATGGACTAGAAAGTTACAATGTTAAGTAACTCCCCTATATTGACGTGACTTCCCCCACATTTATATGATTAGGTTGTCCTATTGAACCCAGATCTTGGGATCTCCAGATCAACCTGTTAGGTTTTCCTTCATAGAAACTCATTCCTTTAAGGGCTTTAGTCCCATTCCTTTAGACGACTTACTAACTAACTCTCTGCTTAAGCCTTTCGTAAGCGGATCCGCGATGTTATCTATTGACTTTGCGTAGTCAATCGTGATAACTCTAGTTGAGAGTAGTTGTCGCACCAATCAACGTCTATGATGGATATGTCTCGACTTACCGTTTTACATTATGATATGAGCTCTGTCAATTTCCAATTGACTATCACACTTTATATAGATGGTCGTTACCGGTTTACGCCATCTTGGTATGTCCTCTATGAATTAACGCAGATATCCGCATATTCTATAAATTTATCTCAAATGATAAATTCAAATTCCATCATAGATTTAGCTATAAAAGTCTGTTTGAAATACTTTCAAGATTTCCAAGACACAGCTTCCCACGTAGAGTCAATACATCCGCTCTAGTGGATCTAGATTCTTTTATGTAAGAATCCATATTTGCTTTACTCTATCATTAGATAGCAGTTGGATATCTTCCAAAATGCAATATCGTAAGTATCATAGTACTTGTGTAATATTATTCAAATGGTCATCACTTGAATTACTGGTATATTTACTTAACTTGATTATAACTTCTAAATCAAGTCTTACACACGTCATTAGACACATAAGACGCCCAATATTCTTTGAGTATTCAAAATAGGCAACACCTCTACCTCTATTATAACGAGATTTAAAAGATGTCATTGGAGTTCTAGCTAGGCCGGAATCCCCCACATTGAACCTCTCAAGAATATTGTCCTTATAGTGTTTTTGACTTCAAAACAAATCCATTTGGTTTCATATGATCTTAGTTCCAAGAACCATATCGAACAACCAATGTAGTTCATGTCAAATCTTGACTTCAACATTTCATTAGTGGATTTGATCATCTTGTTATCACTTTCAGTGATAAGTATACCATCTATGTATAGACACATGATTACATATATACCAGCAATTATTTCTTTCCACAAACATCCGTTATTTTTAAATCCACGTTCGACATGACGCGAAAAAAAATTGATGTCAATTGTTTGGGAGCTTGCTTTAAGCCATATAATGACTTAACAAGCCTACAAACTTTGTTCTCTTGTCCAGAAGCCATGAAACCCTCGGTTTGGTTCATGTAGATTTCTTCTTCTAAATCTCCGTTTAGAAATGCCGTTTTCACATCCATTTGGTGAACTTCCAAATTTCTTAAAGCGGCAATAGCAAATATCATCCTAATCGAGGTTATTCGCGTAACAAGCGAATATGTATCAAAGTAATCAAGACCTTCTCGTTGTCTAAATCCTTTGATTACTAATCTTGCTTTATACTTGTCAATGGTGCCATCGGCTTTCATCTTCTTCTTGAAGATCCATTTATGGCCTAGTGGTTTACAACCAAGAGGTAAATCCATGAGCTCCCAAGTATGATTTTGTAAAATAGAATCTATTTCACTTTTAATGGCTTCTTCCCATTGAGGCCCTTCTGAGGAAGTAACCACTTCTCGATATGAAGTAGGTTCGTTTTCAACCATAAAAGAAACAAAATTGGGTCCAAACGATTTCTTGGTTCTTGCCCTTTTGCTTCTTCTAGGTTCAACCTCTTCTTCCTCAGTTTGATCTTGTCTCTCATCTTGGAGATCATTATCAACTCCTTTGTTGTCTTTTATCACGAACAACATTATCATCTTGATGTTTCTCATCATGAAGGACTTCATCATTTGGTTGCCTCTCATCATGGACAACTTTACCACCAAGCCTAGATGAACATCCATTCTCCTCTAATAATCAAGGAAACACGGTTTCATACAATGAAAGTTTTCCTTGATTCGGTTATCGTATCTTTGTGTATATTTATCGTTTCCGAATCACATACAAAGAAATGATAAGCACAACTGTTATGAGCATATCCAAAATTATGCAAACCACAGTTTTAGGTCCAATATTTTGAACCTTGGGTGTCAGTACAGATAGACACCCCCACATTCGTAAGTACTTATAGGATGGTTTTCTTCCCATCCATAGTTCATAAAACTATCTTCTTTTCCTTACAGAGGATCTTATCTAAAAGATAAGTAGCCAATAAAACCGCTTTCCCCCACATGCCATGGCTTAAACCATGACTTTAACAACATGGCATAACCATATCTTTAAGGCACAGTTCTTTCCTATCAACAATTATGTTGTGGTGTATAAGGAGCAATAAATTTATGTCTTATTCCATGTTTAGAACATACATGAAATGGAGACACATATTCACCTCCAATATCACTTCGAACCGCCTTGTTTTCGATAATAAGTTGATTCTTAACTTATTTGTATAGATCAATCTTGTCTATATCCTTACTCTCAAGTAAGTAAAAGTCGCAATATTTTGTGCTACCATCAACAATTACGATGAAGTACCTAATTGCTACCTTAGTAGGTATCGATTCCAAATCACATAAAACTATGTGAATCAAGGGTTCGGTTAATATACGGTCAACCGAGTGAAAAGACAAGCTTGTCAATTTGGCTTCAACATAAGTTTTTCTTTTGTAATCCGTGTTCGTTTATTTAATTAAACAACGTATTGAGTTAAATTAACATGTCCGAGTTGGCCATGCTATACATTCACAGGATCAAATAAGCTGAATTCATAGTCATTTTTATTAAAAAAAATAGATTCAGCTTAAACATTTAATGAAGGGCATAACCCGTACCGACCAAAATTTTGTTCAATGTTAACTCAATTTTATTTGATTAAAATAAAAATAAAGCCAAATTTATTAAGCAACCATCCAGACACAAGATTCCTACGAATCTCTGGCACATACAACGTGTTGGTTCACTTAAGCTCTTTTCCACATGTGAATGTCAACATCACATTTCTTTTCCCTTGCTATTAGCAGTTATAGAGTTGCCCATAGATTGCATCTCTCCATTTTCTGCTACTTTGAAAGAGTTAACCAAACTCTTATCATTATACTCATGACATGATGCCCAAGTGTTAATCCACCATTTTCTAATGTCGGATCCCGCCTTGGCAACAATTTTCATTTCATTCAAGCCATTTAACCCATAGTTATGGCACATAAAATCTGAATCCTTTAAAGCATCTACCGTACACATAACTCGAGTATCGGTCTCCCTTTCATCAAGTTCGAGCATATTTTTTAGATGTCACTCATGACATTCCGAACATTCTGTTAATATTTCGTTATTAGTGTAACACTAAATTTGGAATAATTAACAACTTGCTATATCACAAAGTGTTTCTTAACAAACACGATAACATCAAATTTTGTTTAAAACACTACTGTTTTGTAAGATCCATTATACAAAACCGTTTTTAAACAAGTATTTCAATTAAACAATATCGCATATTACATAATGTTTTTAAACAAAAAAAATTTGTAATATGATTTTGTCAATCTTCTTTAACAATATCTTAATAGATCTGCATCACATGGTATATAATTCTACAATGAAACTCGACAAGGTTTCAAAATAGATTTACTCTTTCAAAGAAACTCAACAAGGTTTCTATAGATCTACTTTCAAATGCATAAAGTTTCAAGAATTATATTAAGTTTATAATTAACTCAACCTGGTTTAAATAAGCTAAACAAGTCAAAGAAACTTTTCCACAAAATATGATAACAAATTGTATATTATCAGATTTTGTTTCAAACAAACTCATCTTGGTTTCAATAAACATGTTCTAGTAATCTAATAAAATAACAACTTGTATTTTATGAGATTTGTTTCAAAGAAACTCCACTTGGTTTCAATGAATCTAATTTCATCATGATTTTTAACCATGTTAGTAATTGGCGCACCAATTACATTCGCAAGATTCACTAGGGTCACAAATTATGTTACCATCAGTTAACTTGTGAATATTTAAACACAAAAACAGTTAAAACTGTTAAAACAATATGGTATCTAATAAAATCGACATGGTTTATGTAAACTTGTACCAAATATGATTCCGAGAAACACAAGCTTGGTTTCAGTATCCAGATTTAAATAATAACACATGCAATAAACAAACTAAATAAATCAGTTTGAAAAGAAACTCATCATGGTTTCAATATAAACTGATTCAATAAACTGTTTTAAAAATCATTTATAAATCTGTTATACCAAATCTGTTAATTAAAATTCTGTTTAGTTATAAAACTGATTTTCAAATAAACACAATCTTGGTTTCAGCAGAAAAACAGTTTGTATAAAATCTGTTAATTAAAATAAATCAGATTTTAATAAAAAGTATTTTAATTCTGTTAAACAGAATCTGTTTTAAGACTGTAGGGAAACGGTTACACTTTTATTAATAAAATCTAAATAAATAAAATTAACAGTAAATAAATAACAGAAAATTAAATACAAACAGAATGTAAGCAGATAAACGATAATTAAATAAAATAATAAAATAGTCAAAAGACTTACTTGATCACCAAAATAAAGATCAACAAATAAGCACTAAAAGCCGAGGCACGTGTTTGACACGCTTCCCTTAAAACAGATTCTCCGTCTGTTTCCCAAGGTACAACAGCCAAAACAGTAAGTTGTACTGTCGGAATTAACTAAACTGCCAGGAATTTCATCTTAAGAGATGCGTATTCCATATGTTGGAAATCAATAATAACTATTGATTTGATATGTGTGAAACTTGTGGAATTAGGGCCTCTATTTATACACAATAGACTCCCTCTAAGTTTACTCATCCCACCGATGTGGGATTGAAAATAAACTACTTTTCCTCTTTAGGCATGGTACCGAATGCCTAACTTTGAGACCCGATATCTCATTCACATCAACTCTATTTTGGACACATAAAGGCTTAGTGCGAAGCTCTCTTCAAGGAGAACGCGAACCTACAAACTATTACTCATATATGTGACATATACATATAGATAATTGTGTCCAAAGTTGGTCAAAAATCACTTTTGCCAACCAATTTTCCAACAGTTTATTCTCGATCTAATCATATTCGGTTCAACAGAGACCGTATTTGTGAGGGCTTATGAGGATAGGATGGATCTTTTGAGAGCTGTAATTATCGGACCGCAGGGGACCCCTTATCATGATGGTCTCTTCATTTTTGATGTGTGTTTCCCTAGAAACTATCCTTATAGCCCACCTGTATGTAACCTCACAATTCTCGTTTATTTTTATGAACATGTGTCGTTTATGTTAACAGTCCTTTTATATAAATGCTTGATTCTTTTGTTTCAGCTTGTGCGCTCTCTCTCTCTCGCATGTTCTGGGTTCCAATCCAGAGTGTGGTGAGGTTGGGTCATTCCTTAAAAACATAGCTTCCAGATTGGAAAAGACATGGGTGCCTGGCACTTCGAATGTACTTGAATATTTAGTCTCCATACAAGATCTGATTTTGACTGCAAAACCTTTATTTCACGCACTTCCAATGATGAGCCATATGGCTGGAGAATCACTATCCTTACTATACAACGAGAATATCATTGTAAAATCACTTAAGACAATGGTGTGCACCATGATGAAACCACCCATGGTAATTAAAATATCTTCAAGTTTCTTCTAATATATTGCTGCTAATTAGTATTCATTCATCTAAGCATATGTTGCTATATGATGCATGGATGCAGCACTTTGAGGTTTTTGTAGCCGGGCACTTTTGTGAGCGTGCAAATGATATCCTGATGGCATGTAAATCTTATAAGGATGGTTTGCAAGTCGGGTGTCTTGTTAGTAGTAACAATCAGACTAGCTCAAATAGGTTCAAGAAAGATGTTGGCTTAAGCAGCGAGCTACTTGTAAAGGCAAAAAGTTGATGAAAATTCCCCTCATCTGATTGAAACCAAAACTACTACCCCGTTTGCATATGGACAAACCTCTGTGAGTCTTTGCCTGATTATAATCATGCTTTTGTGAAATATATTTGGTCGATTCTTGTGTAAAGCTAGTATTGGTGTTTTTTTTTGTGTGTGGTTGTTTATTAATTCTAGATTTTTCAGGTTGCCGGTGGCGAAGACATTGATGTTGCAGTGAAGAAAAAGAGGAAGGTATATGCTTGTTTCTATGTATAAGGGCGGGGTATTGTATCATCTTGTATCTTGTCCTGTAATCCTATGACTAATTACAGGACAAGACAGTGGTTTTATAATCATTTTAATTTGTCAGGTTACCTTTGACCTAGGAGTCGAAGATGCAGGGAAGAAAAAGAGAAAGGTATAATTTTGTGTCTTTCTTTGTCTCGATTTATAGAAATATGTGTATTGATCTATCTGGTTAGATGTGTGTTTCTGTATCCTGTACGCACAACATACAGCAGGAATGAGTGGCTTGAAAATCAAACCTTTTTTATTTTAATGAAGTGATTATCAACCTCTCAATCACAACCCCTGAATCTTTTTACAATGTGACCATAAATGATTCACGGTCAAATAGTTAAAGATAGAAATCAGATATATTTTTCATGAAACAGGAATGCGAGTTATATAACCTAGACTCCTTTTTATTTTTATTTTTTTCCTTGAAAAAACTTTCAGGAATATTATCGTCGTTTACCATGTGCCATCACTGCCCCGTCTGCTTTTAAGGTGGGTAAGGTTCTGGTAGAAGAGGGAGCCGGAGTTGAAAGAGGGCAACCTTTGTGTATGATGGTTCCATTTAAACATAAGGTTTGGAATCAAACCACATCTAGTATTTATCTAACAAATCAAAAATTCTCTTGTCACATTTGTGAGCGTGTCTTGTTATATGGTTACGTAGGGTATTGTCTCTAGTACTGCAACACAAACAATTAAGAAGATTCTGGAAAGAAACCAGAGTTCACGTGTTGGTATTTTTTCAATGGAAGATACTTTAGTGGACAGGAATCAAAAACTCCAAAGGGAAGGGCTTGATAATGAAGATGTCCTGAAAAGGTATCAAAACTTCAGCAAGTTTGATACCGTTGTGGACCATTCAGATCATTTTTTCTCATCCAAACGTTATGCAATGAACCAGGTAGTACAGTGTCTCGCACGTGTGTGCATTTTCTCATCAGTTTATTTAGTTAATAACTTTGTCATTGATGTGATACATCAGTCAAAAGAGTGGGTTGACAAGATACATGAAGAGTGGAGGATGCTTGCTGAAAACTTGCCTGGTATGTGTATGCCGATTCATTAGGAAACACTTGTATTGTTCTGATTTTAACTAATAAATTTCACATCTAATATATATTTTGGGTTACAACAGAGACAATATTTGTGAGGGTTTATGAAGATAGGATGGATCTTTTAAGAGGTGTAATTATCGGGCCACAAGGGATTCCTTATCACAATGGTCTCTTCTTCTTTGATGTGTGTTTCCCAAGGAACTATCCCAATAGCCCACCGGTATGTCATACTCTTTTTTTTGCTTTAATTTTATAAATACATGATACTAAGTATGGCGGTTATGATAAATTGTTGAAAGATTGATTATTTTTTATGAATCTTTTCAGCTTGTGCACTATCGGTCTGGTGGTCTTGGTATCAATCCAAATTTGTACAAGTGTGGTAAAGTTGATTTGATCCTTCCCAAAGCAAGTGGTGTGGGCCAACAGACGATGTGGGATCCTAGCAATACAACTATACTCCAGCTTTTAATCTCCATACAGGATCGGATCTTTAACAAAAATCCTCTGTACCATGACATCACATATTCGATTTTGAGAGGCTCTATCTATGGTGAACAGTCTTCAATATTATACAACCAGAATACATTCATTAAAACACTCAAGACAATGGTGAATACCATAAAGAACCCACCCAAGGTAAAAAAAACAAAACAAGTTAGTTTCTTTTTGTATCTAATGTTGTTGGTTTAGTTAATTGATGATGCTGTTGTTGTATGATGCTTGCATGCAGAACTTTGAGATTTTTGTGGTTAGGCATTTTCGCAATTGTGTGAATGATATCCTCATGGCTTGTAAAAAGGAGATCGGCTCAGTCACATTCAAGAATGATTTGGATACATGCATCAACCAACTTTTATTTGCATTCGTCGAAATCGGAGCACAAACAAGTCAAAACTTACCATCCTCTTAAGGCAAACGAGTTTATTACTTCATTTCATGTTATACTAATGGATTCTATGGTACACACAATGTGATTTTAGTGTTGTTTCTATGATGGCAATAAATAATGTAATTACGACCTTCCAGTATTTGCTGTATTTCTCATTCTGATGTAGCAATGACGTGTTGGACTTATCGATTTTCAGAAGGGGCCAGTAGTACTGTGAAAGTTAAAATGTAGGATTACGACTTTAAGCAACAAAAGCATTTTTCTTTAGGTAAGGAAAACCTCATAATGGCCATAGAACATGGATTAATTTCGGGGCCTGGTTATATTGGAGGTCTCATGCAGAACTGCAACAACCCATGCTGCGTACCTGTTATTATTTTATGCAGCAATTTCGGGGGTGTTTGGGATTGCTCGTGATATCCTAATGGCAGGTAAGTCATATAGGAGGGTTTGCAAGCGGGGTGTCTTATTAGTAGTAAAAGCAGACCTGCTCATCGAGATACTCTGAGCAAAATCGGAGATGTTGCATTGCTTCGTGCATCGAGATCCTTGTAAAGGCATTTAACAAAATCGGAGCAAAGGAAGTTGAAAGTTGTCTTCATCTAATTGAAATGAATGCTCCTCCACTGCCTGCATATGCACCAGCATCAACCTCTGAGTTTTCACGAGCTTATAATCAACATTTGATGAAATATTTATACACTATCGGGTTTTGATATACTGGCATACAGCATTATAATTTGGTCTTACTTATGTTATGATGGGTTTTTCTTTGTATGGTTGTTTAATCACTTCAAATTTGTCAGGCTGTCGGTGGTGGACAACAATGTTGCAGTGAAGCATAAGAGGAAGGTATAAGTTTATTTGTTTCACAAAGTATAAAATAGTTTTAAGGCTTACCGTCAAAATGAACAATTGTGTTGAACCAAAAAGAAAACGGTTTGTTTTCGTTATGTTTATAGCTAGTTACACTTGCACCGGCTATGAATCCTGGTACACAATTCAAAATTTAAAACAATGTTTATTGCTTGCTATCAGTTCACCAATATAACAGGATAGATAATATCATATATAGCTAGCAACCATTACATTCATAGATGTGCATGAAAGGAAATTAGAAATCGCAGATGCATAATATCTTTAAAGTTAGTCTAAACTATCCTTCCAAGTTATTTAGATTTCATGCTATCATAGAAGAGTTCAAAGGAAAAACACCAAACAACATACTAACTAGCATGCCATGATCTGAAATATCACAGCTCAGACCCCTCGGTCCCATCTTGGCATTCATCCACGATACTCAACCGAAGCAATCCGCCTTCATCATATGCTGTTCCCACAACCTCATCAACATTCTTAAGCACACCATCCGCGACAGACATGGTAGTTACCAAATTGCTCTCACCAAGTTTGCTTAAGGATAAGATACACTTGATGATTTTGGGCATATGAAACACATTTCTAAGAGTCCAAACCTTGCCAGTGGTCAACCGAAGCTTCACTGTACCTACCCCAGCAACTTCAGCACGCCTATTGAAGTACTCCATCTTCACCTCATGGCCATTCAATGGGTGGTAGTCCACAAACATGTCCTTCGAGTTACAAACATGAACCGTGCATCTATTAGACAAGACCCACCCGCGAGCCCTTGCTTTGGTCAACTCTGGGCTCTCACCGGCAACCAACAAACTTATCGTTTCATCGTGCACCACTTTCACACCTGAGTCTTCTTCCAAGACACTCAGCCGATGCAATCCATCCTCCTTGTACCCTTTTCCAATGACATTGCGACCCTTATTGATGGCACATTCCTCACCCCCAAAAGACACACTGAATCCGATATCAGTAAGTTTGACAACAGATATGAGACACTTGGTGATTGTGGGGATATGGAAAACATTTTCAAGAGTCAAAACCTTTCCTGTGGTTAATGGAAGCATCACTGTTCCAAACCCAACCACATCGACATGGCTATTGTTGTCCAAAATCACCTCATGACCAGTCACTGGTTCGTAATCAACAAACATGTCCCTTGAGTTACAAACATGCACGGTGCATCTAGTTGCCAAGTACCACCCTCGAGCCCTAGCCTGGGTTAACTCTGGGTCCTCATTGCAAACCAACAAGCCTATTGTTTCCTTGTGCACCACCCTTTCAGCGTCCACATGTGGCATGTTGATTCCTAAGATTACAACAGAAACATAAGAACATAAACATACTCGTGCAATCCAATTGTACTTCTTGTGCAAAAAATTCATATCAAGCAAATAATATCATATTATTGCATTCCCATAGCACATACTCGTGCTAGCGCCATTCTTATATTATATCATAAACATCAATTGCGCGTAACAATAAAAAATAGTAATAACTTTCTAAACACGATGAACAAAGACATCTCACAAAAATAACTTTGTCACAATATAAAGGTAATAGCGGGCTTATTGCTTGTGTGGCTTTCGACTTATGTTTCATAAGTTCACTTTTTATGGCTTATTTTGAAATTTTTCGGCTATATTAAGTGACGGTCCAAAACATGTGTACCCTTACACTGTTAGATTTTTGCAACATGCGACTATTATTATTCTTAGAAAAAAGCAATAAAAATGTAGAAACAATATTGAAAGAATGTGAAGTAGTAAATTATATACCTGTGATTGATTGATTGATTGTAGCTTTTAACCGTAATTCGGAAGACACTCTTTTTGGAAGAATGTGATAGAGGGTTAGGGTGGTTATATAGTGGGTGAATCATTGGGGTGGTTTAAATTAACCGTTTTTTTTTCTTCTTTCATTTTTGTGTTTAATTCCATTTCTAACTTTTGGTTTTCAATTTTATGGTAATTTAAGGCTTAATAACTTTTCATCTTCCGTTAATATTATCTGCAAAAGATATCATAATCATAATTTTTTTTAAATGAAATTGTCTTCCCCTAACAGGTAATAAAACACTAGCATTTTACGACTGTGTATGACTATCTTTGTCTTGATGAAAAAATCATTTAGTAAAAACATTGTATTAACGAGTACGAGAAAGTTGTTTTTGTGTAGTGTTGTGATTGATTCAATAGACCAACAAAATAATGTAAAAGGAGTACTTAGATTTGCATCTATATGTATCGTGAGTTGAGATCATTATAAACCCTATATTTTCTAATAAATCTGGTCATTTACTTTTCTTAAAAAAAAAAAAAAAAAAAAACTTTTCATCTTATTTATGAACATAAAATATCTTTTAAACGTTAAATTATTAAGCGACAAAAAATTAAATGGCGATGAATTTTTTTTATCTTTAAGTAGACGGGCAATTCGCTATACTTTCGACGATTTTTTTTTTTTTCGAATTTTGTTTTATTGTTAAATTTTTCTTCTAGAAAATCACATGTGAATGTGGTGGCGCGATAGAAATGGTAATCTGACTGAGTACTCGGTGAAATGTGCTTGGGAGGCTTTTAAGACCACGTGGCCTTGATGTCTCCTGGTGCGATATTGTTTGGTTTCCCCGGCCCGTTGCATCCCCGGCCATGCTTTTCACCTTTGGCTCATCATGAGACGATGTCTTAAAACCAAAGATAAGCTGCGTTCTTGGGATGTGAGTCCGACTACGGTTTTATCTTCGCTTCGATGCTCTTTATGTGGTCTTCATATGGACTGACATGAACACCTTTTCTTTAAATGTGATTACATGGCCAAGATTTGGTGTCGTATTCGAAATCTTGCTGGAATGGATATTGTACCACCTGTTTTGGAGGATATCGTGGCATGGCTCCAACCTATGGCAGCCAAACGCTCGGTTAGTTGTATTGTGGGTAAACTTCTATTTGCAGCTGCGAGTTATTATGTTTGGAATGAACGAAATAATCATTTGTTCAAGAATACTAGAAGAATCCCTAAGGAGCTTTGCGATCTCATTATGGTTATGATACGACTCAAGCTTATTTCTTTCAGATTCAAGAATAAGCCAAGGATCACTGATTTGCTCAAGAAATGGAACATGCCAACTGGTTTTAGAATTTATAGTTAATTTTTGGCTAGTAACTATATATGGCATGTCACATTGGTTTTTGGTAGTTCAAACCAAGGTTTGAGGTTAATATGACATTCTGTCATATTCCATTGTGCTTGAAACGTTTTTTGTGAGTAATATAACTTATCGGGATAACCTTTTACCAAAAAAAATAATAAAAAAAAATACATGTGATTTGTATGTTAGTAATCACGTGTGATTTCACAAATCACATGTGATTTCACAAACCACATGTGATTTCATAAAATCATATGTGATTTAACAAATCATATGTTATTTTTCTTGACATAAATTTCAACACTCACAACAAAAAATCGAAATAAAATTTCGTGAAAAATATATAGAAGTGCCCTCTATAGAAAGATAATTTAATTATCGTCGTGATAGTATTATTTCTTTTCGCGTAACGATTAACGGTTTTGTGTGATATTCTTTTTTAAATGGTGAAAGTGAGTTTTTTTGTTTTGATACAAAAAATGGAATGTTGTGATTGGTTCATTGGGTCTAAAAAGCATTTGGGGTCTATATTGAACTTTTCTCCAAACTCTTACACCACTTCACCTTCCACCACAGTGCAACATCAATTTTCTCTCTCCTTCACACCCTCTCACTTTTCACTCTCATCCATCTCATACCATTTCACATTTTATTAAAATATCTCACTAAATACTACAAACACATTCACAAACTAAAAAAAACAAATAATAAAAATACTAGAGAGGCCCACAATGGCACGAAGCCCTTTGGTTAAGTTGTTTTCGTCTTGCCGCCGTGACCCCAGGGGCTCCGCCCCATGAGGTGAGCCTTGCCGGAGGTCCACTCCCTCCCGTTGGGACCCGCCTAAGTTAAGTTTGTTAACTAGTATACCCAGGGACGGAGCTAGGAATTTGTGAAGGGGAGGAGGGGGGGCTCAACTTTTTTTTTTTTTTTTTTTAAATACAATTCTTTGTTTTAGAAGCTAACATTTGGCTAGTTCAGTGGTGGACACATAAGTAAATCCAATATGGTTTCTCAACTTATGTGATGCGACAAAATCGACAGTTGAACAAGTCAATTGGTAAACGGTTTTATCGAGTTAGGTCAGGGCTACCACAAATAATTAGAAAAAACGGTGTAAGATTGTGTCGATTAAAATACTATAGTTACGAATATAATAGAGATAATAAAAATGTCCTAGTGACTAAGCGGCATTTTTATAACCAAGCATGTTAGACAAACTAAAAGTTGTCAAATTTATGTAGACAAACAAAACTTTCATAATTTAAAAATGGTTCATTTTTTATAAATGAAACTAATTTAACATGGTTTCTCATATATTTCCAAGGTAGTTGATTCGGTTGGGGGGAGCACCCTCCAGCCCCCTACTGGCTCCGTCTCTGAATATACCTTCGTTTTCAAATTTTATTTCAATTTCAATGCAATTAAGGACGCTCTCTGGTCTCTATTAAGTTTGTGAAAAAGAATGTTACAGTTACATTTCGAATGCACAATAAACCTAATGCATTCAACACCATTACCATTATACAAAGTAAAACTACTAATCGAGGTCAATAATCTTTTTTCTTGTAATAATAATTACGAGTTGTTTTTATCAAGGTCGTGGTCATTCTTGAGCCCATTAATTATATTTAGTTATGCGTTCATCACACCTCTTCAGTTTCAGTAACCATCATTCTCATTTAAAGTTATCATTAGTTTTCGTTTAATTAGTGCATCTTTTTGTATCACCAATGTAAGTGGTTCTAAAGTGCTTCATCAGTCTTAGTTTACGTTGGCTCAAGAATCCTCACTAGCTCTAAAGTTCAACTATGTTGCTCGGGTTTTCATGTTACGCTCAAAAGCTCTATTTTAGTTAGTAGTTCTTTTTTTCGATAGCATTTAGTTTCAATTTCACGAGTAGCAATGGCAATTTCTACTTTGTTTTCAAGCCATGCTAAATGTCATCTTGCATCTGTCAATTCTGTATCATCTTTTGGATCATTTTTGATTCATTATCAACACAACATCTTGTTGCTAATATATATATATATAAATATATATATATATATATATATATATATATATATATATATATATATAAGGACAACTTTAAAGGCAATGAGAAACAAAGCATCATGAATTTTTAACACCGATTTCAAACATAACAAACATAACTAGATGTACATGAAAAATGTTAGATTGTCTTGGCAAAACTAAGTTTTTATATTTGGATATACATAGAGGTGGAAGGCAAACCAACAACATGCTGGGCCCGTAGCCCTTTTTGGATTAACTTGTCACAAACAAGACGGATGGACAATACTCTTCATTGATTGCATATCCATATTCTGAATTACACCCAGCTTGCAAGACACTATATCTTTATAGCATGTTTCCACCAAACCTGTATAGTATACATAACATAAGAGCAATAGGTGTGGTGAAGCACCTCATCTCTTCATTTAGGCCCCATCGGTGCCACATCACCTCAATACCTCCCACTTTAAAACACCCCCTCTATCATAACATAAAACAAACTCTTCATTTGGGCCCCCCACAAAACAAACACTTCATTGGCAACGGTTATAAAACCTACAAATAAGTTTTGTCCCTTTGTGCTTCACTGCAACGACGAGATGGAATGGCGAGGCCACATGGTGTGGTGGCGAGGCAACGGCGAGCGTCGTTCGTCTTCCACGTAGGAACGGCGAGAGGGGATCCATCACCACACCTTTTGCTCAAAGCGATAGCATTGTTGTATATATTTGACAAGAAGAAAAAAGCTATTCAGGCATCAAGCACAAAAGCATACAAAACATAATTCTTTAGCAAAAGTAATAACTTTAGTAAGACATCAAGATATAACCACAACTTCAGATCCTTTAGGCAAACATAAGATGTGAAGTATGGATTTAAGAAAGTTTGTGGACGTACAAAACTAAAATTAGCCAAAGTGACAATCTAAACGACCACGCTCACACTTGATTTCCACCTGAACGCTCATCAATGACACCCAACCGAAACAATCCATCCTCAACGAACCCATTTCCCACGATCTGGTCACCCTTTTTAACATATCATCCCTCAACATCAAAGCCCAAGCTAAATCCCATTTCCTTAGGTGTTTTAACGGATATGAAACACTTGACAATTGTAGGCATATAAAAAATTTAGTAGTCAACTAAAGTTTCATTGTTCCATATGCAACACTTGACGATTGCAGGCACATGAAAAACCCACCCAAGGTATAAAAAAAAATATTTTTTTAGTTTCTTTTAGTTCCTACTATTGTTGGTTTGGTTGATTACTAAGATGTTACATGCATGCAGAACTTTGAGGTCTTTGTAGTTGGGAATTTTCACAATCGTGTGTGGGTGATATCCTAACGGCTTGTAACAAAGAGACGGGGTCAGTCACATTCAAGAATTATTTAAATTCATGCACTAAGCAACTTGTTGCTGCATTCCTCCTATTTAGGTGATATTACTCTCTGTTACTTTATCATGCAATCAGTGGCGGTAATTAGCATGTGCAAGTGGAACAGCCGCACATGGCCACCATTTGTGAGCACTACAACAGAACCCACATTCGGAGGGGACTTTTTTTGCCTTTCGGCGGGAACATGTCCCTGCCAAAAACTTTTAGCTGGGAGGAGTCTCCACTAACTCCTAGTCGTGGAACGTTTTGTCGTCTTTTGGCGGGGACAAGTGGGACCTGCAGCCTTTGATCTGGTCAAACATGGTCCATCGTGGCACTACTTTTGGCGGGGACGTGTCCCTGCCAAAAGTCTACATAATTAACCAAAAACATAAAAAAAAAATGATTAAGTTAATTAATTAACGCTTTTGGCGGGGACATGTCCCCGCCGAAGCCTTTACCACTGTTGCAATTCACTCTTTTGGTGGGGACATGTCCTCGCTAAAAGGTTGAACCAAAATTTAGTTCAACCCTTTTGGTGCGGACATGTCCCCGCTAAAAGGCTCAACCATGTTAAACTGGTTGACCCTTTTGGCAGGGACATGTCCCCGCCAAATGGGTAATGTCCCGATTTTTTCTGGAAAAAATCTACAATATCACAGCTTGTTTCACAACCACAAATATGCTACAACATCCCAAATATGCTACAATACCACAAATGGTTCAAATTCGCTAAACATAATATTATAAGTTAGAAATTCGGCAAACGGTTCAAAAACTATGATCCCTTACACATGATCATCCACAAAACTATCCATAACAAATCCACAAATGATCCAAAACTATACGCATAATCCATTTAGTGAGGACCCTAACACATAATCCACATAAACACATAATAATCCATCTTAATATCCGCAAACAACCCATAACCCAATAAACACATATAAACAGACCCATAACCCAAACAACCCATTCCTACTCCCCACTCCCCTTCCCATTACCTTCATCTTCATCTTGTGCAACATCATTTCTTCTCGATGTCCCCGGCATGTCCCTCGCTAGCCGCACGACCCAACCCGGCCGACTCCTCAAGAACTCCATCATCATATCAACTTGAGTTCCTCGCGTGTTTAGCTCCTCTGCTTGTTTCTGCACTGTTTCCCGAAGCGAGGACACAGAGGCTTGCTTGCGAGCTCGTAAGGCACTGAGGGTAGTGTGGACACCACCGTCGGGTAAGTGTCGACCAATGCTAGGAATATGACCGCATTGTTTAAAGTGAAAAATAATCATAACCACACATTTGAGATGCATCTACTTGAATTATATGCATATATGTTCATTTAGATGCATGTCAATTAGTTTCGAAAGCGATTTTACCGTGAAAACGATGCAAAGTGATACTAGCAACACATTTGACGTGCATAGAACAAAAAAATACATAGGATTCACTAAACTTGATGAATGCATCTAATATATTTATAAACATCTAATTTTCTAATTTTGAGCTACAAAACATACTATGATGCATCTAAAAGACTAAGGATGCATCTATATCAAGTTGATGCATCTTAAATATGTGGTTATAATTATTTCTCATCCATCTTATTTTAAGTTTTCTTCTCATTTGATCTTAAGTCACCAAATATTATCTTTACCCACTAAATTCTACTTTGATTGATTGAAATAAAAAGTAGACAATTATTTTAAAACATCGCAAGATTAATAGATGGGCTATAATTTTGAGACGGAAGTATTTCATAAATCAACTTAGAAAACACATGAGGCATGATAAATCACTAGCCTTTCATGATTGTGTATTCCATCTTTATAATAAGATTGTCCCTAAACAAAAAATAAACATATTATAAAATATTGATATTTACTACTAATAAAAAGTCATTTTACCTACATTACTCTTTTATACATTAGTGATAAGGACGACGTAGTTTTAGGCCGGAAAAAAAAATGAAACAACGCCGTTTTGGCGCAAATGACGGCGTTTTGACATCAACGAAATTAAAAGACGTCGTTTAAAGTCAGGTTTACACAAAACGATGTTTTTTTTTTTTTTTTTTTTTTTTTCTTATTTCTTGGCTTCCTTAGATATCGATTACATTTCTTTCTTTTCACCAACCATCATGCACAAAAGATCCAAAGCTTACTAAAACCGTGTCTCGATCGTTAAGGCTAGCTATCAGGCAATCAATGGTTGCCAGCTAAAAATTGGGAGTCGCAGTCATTCGAGGTTTAATGTACAGATTAGTGGTTTGCATTTATCATGGATTATAGTATCTTTTTTCGCTTGATTTGGTTAATATGAAGTTGTTGTTACATGGTCGTGGATGTAGCTGTAAACTGGTGCCTCACTTTTGGTTATGACTATCAATAGGGGAGTTAAATATGTAGCTACCTATTCTTAGTACCTTAATGTTAGATATCCCTGTTGCAGGAAATTTGGAATTGTCAAGAATGCTAAGAGAGGGAGGTGTGGTAACATTTGCATCAAGGTCAAGGTTTAACATTTGAATGTTAACCGGTGTTAACCATACCGCGTATGGTTTTAACGAAGTGTTAACATCCCCATGTTACGCCCCTAAATGAGGGGTTGTTTTTATAAATTGTTGGTGAGTTAATGTTTAACCTTGAGAAATGTTATGATAAGGGGTGTTTTTTTGTTGAGTTAAGGTGAAATGTTAAAGCTGATGTGGCGCTGACGTGACATGGTGTTTAAGGTTTAACCTAGGTCACCATAAGGAGTGCTCTAACAGAAGGTTTAGTAGTCAAAGTAAGTTTGTTGTCGTTTATTTTGTTTATACTTTTTTGTCTTACAACAGTTATTGGTATTCGCTCATAATATGGCTCAAAATTATTGATATAACTATTTTTCGCATAACATTGATCACAAACAAAATTGATTTCAGGGTAGCGGCTAGTTTGTATTAACGATTGCCGGTAAGTTGTTTTTCTGTAGTTTGTGATTGATTCAATAGAACAAAATATTGTAGAAGTACTTCTAGATTTGCATCGTACATGTATAGTAACGTTTGTTAACCAATAGACCTTAGTTTTGTGACTTTTTTTTCAATTTCAATGCAATTAGCAGTCACAGACACTCTAATGCATATTAAATGCGCAATAAACCTAATGCATTCAACACCATTATCGTCATACAAAGTAAAACTATCAATCGAGGTCAATAACCTTTTTTCGTGTAATAATTACGAGTAGCTTTTAGCAAAGTTATGGTCATTCATGAGCCATTGTTACATTTAGTTATGCATTCTTGAGGCAATGGGAAAAGATGAGCATTAGGAGATTTTAACCCGATTTTAAATATTGATAGACTAGATATCAGATGTGCATGAAAAACTGCTGATAAACTTGGTAAAACTAAGTTTTTAACACAAGATGTCGCGGTCTATCCTGTCACAAACAATATTGCATATCCATATTCTGAATTGCACATCAGCTTGCAATGCAGTATGCCAATATATCTATATAGCCTGTTTCCACCAAACCTGCATAGTATACTGATATACATAACATAAGTCATGGCATTGTGGTATATATTTGACAAGAAGAAAAAGCCAATCAGTTATCAAGCACAAAAGCATACAGAACACAATTCTTCAGCAAAAGTAACAATTTCAGTAAGACATCAAGATATAACCACAACTTCAGACCCTTTAGGCAAACATTAAGAAAGTTTGTGGACAAAAACTACCCATTAGCTTAAGTGACAATCTAAACGACCACGCTCACGCCTGATTTCCACCTGTAAGTTCATCAATGACATCTAATCGAAACAAACCATCCTCAACGAACCCGTTTCCCACGATCTGGTCACCCTTCTTAACATAGCATCCGTCAGCATCAAAGCCCAAGCTAAATCCCTTCTCCTTAAGCTTTTTAAAGGATATGCAACACTTGACGATAGTAGGCATATGAAAAACTTTTTTAAGAGTCAAAACCTTCCCAGTAGTCAACTGAAGTTTCACTGTTCCATAACCGACCACAGCAACACGATTATCGTCTTCCAGAACCACCTCATGACCAGTCGCCTGTTGGTAGTCAACAAACATGTCCCTTGAGTTACAAACATGCACTGTGCACCTAGCAAGCACATACCACCCTCGAGCCCTGGCTTTGGTCAACTCTGGGTGTTCGTTACCAAACAACAAGCCTATTGTTTCACGATGCACCACTTTGGCAAGTGGGGGTGGTTCTTTCATAAAGTCCATCTTATATAAACCGTCACCCTTGTACCCTTTTTGAACGACCACATCACCCCGCTTAATGACATATTGCCCACCCCCAAAAGTAATGATGAATCCCGAATCATTAGCTTTGTCCGCGGTGAACTCAAGGACCGACATACCAATCCCGGCCACATCATCATTATCATCACCACTGTCCAAATTAACTTCATGATCAATCATTGGGTCGTAGTCAGCACCTGGACGTTCATTGGCAATCATTTCCCTAACAGGACGATCTCCCATTAAGCTCAACTGATACACTAGTACCCCATCCCCTACTACATAATACCCATTACCTATGACCTCTTTTCTCTTCATAATGACACTTACGAATCCCACAAAAGACACGATGTATCCAAGATCATCGAGTTTGGGGACAGATACATAGCATTTACTGATTTTGGGTATATGAAGAACATTCGAAAGAGTCAAAACCTTTTCTGTGTCAAATCGAATCACCACTGTACCAATCCCAGCTACATCCACATGATCTTTGTTGGGCAAAATCACCTCGTGATCTCTCATTGAGTTGTAGTCCACAAACATGTCCCTAGAGTAGCAAACATGCACTGAAGAACCACAATTCAAGTACCAGCCTTGAGCCTTATTGTTGGATCGAGTCCCGAAGCCTATTATTTCCTTGAGCACCACTTTCACAGTATCAGATTTTTTGTCTTTGCATTCCCGAGCATAATGTCCTGTCTCCCCACACACGTGACACTTCATTGTCTCCTGAAGCACCACTTCTTCAGACTCTGACTTTCTTTCATTGCAATCGCGAGCATAGTGTCCTGTGTCCCCACACACGTGACACTTCCCGGTCCTCTTCGCCTTGGAAGCTTTGTTCGTGGAACGTGGCATGTTTGTCCAACCTGATTGTTACAAGATTATTAATTAAAATGGAATTTCTAAAAATTAAATAAATAAATAAATAAATAAATAAAAGAAACTTTTAACATGTAGCACTGAATTAATCATGATCGGTGACAGTAAACAAGATAATAAAGATATGATATCCACATAATAAAATGTTTGCAAAAATTGAAACTTTATAAGAACCGCTACAAAACTTCAAATCATCCTTTAAGCATTGTAATACCTCATATGACTATATCATTTTGAACATGTTTACAAACTACCTTTTTAGCATGTTTCAGTGTTTTCAAATTTCTCCTTTCTGTTTTGTTTTCCAATCCTTCTAAAATTTTACCAATTTAATATCTTTTTAAAAATATTGGTTTTTTAAACCATTATGCCATTATGTATCGACATTTTACAAACAGATTACGGCATGACCATTTGGTATGATAAAAAAACATCGTATCACATAAGATAGAAGCAACCAGATTGGTCCTATTAGACTACAGAGAAACAGCGCAGTTTGAAGGGAAAATTATTAAGTTTGAACAGTATATATTAGATATCTGATTTCATACTATTTGTACCATAGAATGACAAGTTTGCCCATCTGCGCAAACCACCCCATCTTTCTTGGGGTTACACGTAACAAACTACTCCAAGTTATGCCTACTTCTCTAACCAATACGACCAACATTCCGTGCTCTTACAGTTCCTCTTGTAACATGTTACGACCTTCTGATAATCCCACCATACGACTCTACTTATGGTAAAATTTCATTTGATTGAAATAATTATCATTTTCATCATCGAATACGTCATTTCACACTCTTACGGTTCCTCACACAAACTATGTTAAGATCTTGTCGATTCCACATGATACAAGTCATACAACTATGGCTCCATGATCCTAATCCCACCATAAGACTCTACTCATGGTATGTATTCATATTCAATCAAATAATTATATGCTTTTTTCAATTTCATAAACTAATTATTTGTCGTAGTATACTAACAATTTTAACATCTCATGGACGCAAACATTTAGAAAGCATGTGATCTTAGCTCTATCTACCTACTTATCTCGCTAAACGTACAAGAGACCTACCAATATACTTAAATCATTCATCACACAGCTACATGTACACCTTCGCAACTATATCACTTATAATTGGGTACCTTCAGAATATAATAAAACTCACAAAATGAGATCAGAATGTAAACTACAGGAACTTTTTAACAAATAGAATATCAAACATGTATGAAGACAATTTTTTATTAATTATGACTATGTTTGGAGACGAGCTTTTTGGAGTGTTTAAAATATAGTGCTTGTTTGGCAACGAGTGTTTACCTTTTGGATTTTGTTTAAACGCTCCTATTCGAAACGCTAATAAAAGTAGCATTCTGCGTTTAGCTTTTACAACATTTCACTGTTTACCAAATGCTTTTATAAAACGAACTAACTTCTACTGCTTGCTTAGGAGTAGCATAAGCCCAGTAGTTGTTTGTTTTATAAATCGTTTGGTACCAAATGATGTATGTTTAAAATGACGTAAAATTAATCGCTAACGTACTGCTTCTTTTATTAGCATTCAAAATAAGAGCGTTTAAACAAAATCCAAACACTAAACACACATCGCCAAGTAAGCATTATATTTAAAACGCTTCTAAATGCTCCAAAAAGCTTGTCGCCAAACATAACCGTTAACCAAATAGTTATGCAATTTATGACGAATCTGACATATTACAAAGTTTGGTGACTAATTTATAAGTTTTCAGATCTAGTGATATAAATGAAAGAATCAAATATACAGGGACTAAATAATAAATTACACAAATTAAACAAAAGTTCAGGACAGGTCCATAATAAAATTACAAATGATCATCTAAAAAATATTAATAACTTTGTCTTACACATAAATATCTCACACCAAGACTTTGAAAAATATTACTGCATAAATTTTGGTTTAAAACAGATGACGATGATGACATCACCGTGACGTCGTCAGTAAACATAGGAAAAACAACTGTAACTTGTGCTATATTAAGTTAAAAATGAAAATGAAAGATGCATAGGAGGATTTGAGGTAGAATTGTACCAGTGCAGAAGACAAACCCTAGCTAGTTTCAAATGGGGTTGAATTTGGGGTTATGCCGGTGGTATATGATGCTTTTATACTGTGGGTGTTGTTTTATTACACTGGTTTTTACTTTTGGACAAATGTGGTGAAAAAACATAATAAATGTTACTCAGTCCTAAAATGAATTTTCAAAATTAAAAAAAAAAAAAAAAAAAGAAAGAAATCTTACTATGCTCTCCATCAATCAAATAATACTGGCAAGATATATACGCGTTGCGACTACAGGTACCCTGAAATAAATTTTTGTGATGAATCATGTATTCTAATCTAGGGGTGAGCATATCGGACCGTGTACCGGACCAAACCGAGAAACCGGACAGGACCGAACCTATTTCGGTCATTCCTCGGTCCACACTTTACCTCATTGTTCAGTCCTCGATCCGGTCCGGTCCATTCTTACGTACAACCGACTAATAATGTCTTCTCGGACCGGACCGGATCGACTCAGACCAGACCGAACACATTCGGTCCTGTCCTCGGTCTACGCTTTACCTCATTGTTCAGTCCTCGGTCCGGTCTGGTCCAGTCTTACGTACAACCGACCAATAATGTCTTCTCGGACCGGACCGGATCGACTCAGACCAGACCGAACACCTTCGGTCCGGTCCTCGGTCCGTGGTTTTGGTCTTGGTCGGTTTCGGTCGGGTCCGGTCTTGATCAGTCCGGTCCGGTTTTCACACCGTGATCAGCCCTATTCTAATCTTTTACGGAGTATGTTCTTTTGACAATAAATTTACATACATTAAGAATTTCATATGACAGATTTTCAACTATTTAACTAATGACAATATTTTTCATTCCATTTGTGATAATAATTTTTTTAGTGAGCAATGTTTTTTCGTCATTCTAAATATCTATTTGATTTATTTAAAGCTAAGTTTTATGGATATGGGTGTTTAAAAAAATCTGTGAAACAGACAAACCTAACCAACCCGCTTAATCAAAAATTGGAAAAAAAATGATAACTAAGAAATTGAATTCGAAAAAATCAGAAACCGGATAAACCCTCTTATCGCGGTTCGATTGCGATTTTTATTTTTAAATATCAGCGGTTACTCGAATCGAACCGTGTTTTATATAAATGTAGTTTAAACAAATTGAGGCTATATTAGAAATAATAGAATAAAATATAAATAATATATTTTGTAATTTTAGCTTTATTGTTTGTATTTCTTAAATTGTTGTTTTTGTGTTTGAATAGTATTATGCTTTATTATTTGTATTAGTACGTTTAATATAGGAATTGCGTTTAAGTTTGTTCTATAATATGATTTGTATTTTTTTATGTGAATGATGATTTAATAACTGCATTAATTGATATGAAGTAGGTTTGGAGAGCGAGCGCTTGTACGCAAGAGGTGGGATCAACCTCGACTGAGGTGGCGGTAGTGTTACTCGGTGTTCAACATTGCCCTTTGTTTGACGTTAACCATTTCAGTACGTATACAGATGTCGATCACCATGAGCGGGTGATACACATACTTTATTTTTTCCTTTCAAACTTTTGATGTAAACAAACCTGTACATGGTATAAATTTACAATGAAACATATGATGACGGTCCAAAGAATATGTATGGATTTGTTGTCAACTTGTCATTTTTGAACGAGTAACAAAGCATAACGTCAACATGAGTCGTACGATTTAATTTCCATTTCCTTTTGCGTCATCTTTGTTTCAAATATTATTTGTTCTATCTACGAAAAAATTATGTTACATGCAAGTATAGATGTGACCAATGTTTTGAAAGGCTCAAGGCGCACTAAGGCGCGAAGGGGACCAAAGAGCCTTGAGGCGAGGCGTATATCAAGGCGCGGGATTCACGAATACGAAGAGCACTAAATAAATTAAGTTTTTTTTTATAATATATGTGACCATTTATGTAGCTTTAATAACACAAAATAACACTAAATACTTAATATGTGACACATATAGCCATTATAAAGATTAAAATTGATCAGTTGTCACTTCTCAAACGGATAAACTCTTTAGCTCGATGAACTACATGTAGATAAAAATCCATATCAGACTAAATATGCTTGTGTCCTACACTTGCAGACTTACATCTGACAAAGCTCACAATTTAACCCAAAATATCAAGCAAGCAACATATTAATATTCAAGTCATAATGCCACACTTTCATGATAATATGTCATATAGAAAATAATTAATGAAATACTTGTTAAAAAACAAAAATCAATAAAATAAGCATAAAATCAGTTCAATATTAAAAATCATGCAAATACTCACCTTATGATGTGATGCTTGAAGATAAAATAAACTTAAGACGTTATTTACAAATCAATAAAATAAACAATCAATATAAATCAGTTCAAGATATAAACTTATGATGTGAGAGAGATTACATATTTGTAAAATGATCAGAATCTATAGTTACTCACTTGATTGTGTGTTTTAGTTCTTTTCCAAATTAGAGTTATTAGATATAACTTAAAAAGCTCATCCATATAACTTATAAAGCCCATGTATTTTATCTTAATATTTAGAAAAAAGCCACAAAACCTGTTACATCTCCGAGGTGCAAAAAGCCCCAAGGCGCAAAGGCGCAAAAAGCCCCAAGGCTCTGCGCTTTTTATGGGATTCATGCATGTCATGAGCCTCGTTCCGAAAAAATCCCTAGAGCTTGATCTTTGAGCCGAGGCGCGGTTTTTAAAACTATGGATGTGACCACATATGTGTAATGGAATGCTTTCACAATTTTGAAATGAGAGCATATGATATGAGACTATGAGAGGAATATGTAAAAACTTATTATGCATATCTTTTTGCTCACCTTCCTTTTACCCCTCCTCACCTACATTTACCTCCTTCTATTAATAGTATAAGACAACTTTCTAATAGTTTATGTTTATTTTTTTATTTTTTTTTTGTCAGTTTATATTTTGTAATTCTTGTCAAACTTTATATTTTTTATTTCGTATATTGTGTCGTAGTTTTATAGTGAAAACGAAATTAGATTAATAAATAAAAAGAAATTAGAGGGTTTATTAGAATCAATTTAAGAGGTTTGAATATCCTAACCCAATGTAAAATTGTTACCAGTATTATTATGCAACAAGATAAAAAAACATATAGTTATTCATGAAAATGGTCAAAATCAAGCCTCATCACCAATAGGCACACGTAAGCTTGCAAAAGGGAGAAGTTGCCAAAAGTTCGATAAACTTAAAAGATGTTATTTTCAAAGGTTCCTTCATTTCCCCAATGTAGAATAGCTACCATCATCACACGCTATGTCAAGTAAAGAACAAACATAGGAAATCACAAATAAGGCTTGCATAGAGATGACTATCCAACCTCGAAAAATACAATCCTTAACAATTTACTCCTTGAGCCAATGTTTAGTCATCTAGTATCAGAATCTAGCATGTGCAAAGAATCATGACAAAGACTCATGGAATAACTAAGATGGCAAGTCAATTTTTTAAGTATTTGGTAATCAATGGAAAGCAAGTGACCAACAACATGGAGAGTTTATACAATTTATGGCCAGCCACAAAGAGCAAAAACAAATGTAAGAATGAGAATCCATAAAGTTTTGGAAATAAATGGAAAGGTTCCAAGTTCCATGGTCGGTAAGATCGCGAGAAAGTACCATGTAGACATTATTTTAGTTCAAGAAACTCAAGTCACATTGGTTCGGAACCTGTTCTTAAGTGTATATGGACTGCCTAGGAGTATATGCAATGTGAAGAATTCGAGTTTTCTAGTCCGTGCGTCGCTTGACATTTCAAGGTGCTTACATAACCCTAAAATCGTGTCATAAGGCAGTTAAGTTAGACACTCTTAATTAAGTCTGAGAAAGAATTTAACCTTGTCTACATGTAAGGACGCTCTTAATTAAGCCTGTGGAAAAGAATGTAACATTTACATTTCAAATGCAGAATAAATATTCATTTCCAGTTATCAAAATATTCATTGCCAGATTAGTTGAACCATGATAAATAAAGGGCAAATTCTCTAAATGCCTCAGTTGCCCAACAAATTTACCCCAAATGCCTCACTTTTTTTTCACTTCTCATAATGCCCTATGGGCAACTCTCCAACTCAATATTTGGGCAACTATCTCAAATAAATGACATGTGTCCCATTTTGTGAGGCCACCTTGTACTTACATAGTACAAGTGTACTAGATCTTTAGTTGGGCAACTTTGACTTTCAATGTTGGGCAACTGACAATTTTTGTCTTTTAGTAAAAAAGTATGGTCTTATTTTATTATTAAAAAGTACATAAATCTTGGGCAACTGGGTCCCACACGTATGTACTTTTGGGCAACTTACGATGTATAAAGTATACAATGCATTCAATGTATAAAAAAAATTAAAAAGCGTATAACCTTTATACATTTATACACTTTATATATACAAATACAATCTTCCTCAACACACTTCTTATTTCATACTACCACACTTCTTATCAACACAATCTTCCTCAACACACTTCTCATCAACAAATAACACACTTCTCTGACCACTACATCGCCACGACACTCTCCGATCTAATGTCTATAAGAAAAACGATTTGGGCTAGGGTAAGTAATTTTGTTTTTGATTAAGGGTTTCGTTATTTGGGCGTTTAATTTTTCGTATTTCATCTATTGATTTATGGTTTTGTTAATTTAGGGTTTCGCTAATTTAGGGTTTCGGTTATTTATTGGGTATCGGTAATTTAGGGTTTCGCTAATTTAGGGTTAACTTTTTAAGTTGGTATCGTATTGATATAGGGTTACGGTAATTGTTCTTGTTTGATTTTGGGTTTCGATATTTTAGGGTTAATTTTTTAAGTAGTTAACGTATTGGGTCATTAATTGTTTTTGTTAAGTTTGTGAAACAAATGATGGATGTGAATAAAGCAGTGTTAGATAACTGGTAACGTATTGGGTGATTAATTGTTCTTCTGGTTTTAGTGATTTGTTTCTACTTATTAAGTTTGAGAAACAAAATGATGGATGTTGTTGTAGAGTAAGTGAATAAACCACTGTAAGATAAGTGGTACTAAGTGAATAAAGCACTGTAAGATAAGTGGTACTAAGCGAATAAAGCATTGTAATGATGGTGCAAACTGGTTGGGTTAATGAAACAAAATACACTGAAAATTAAACTGCAACACAACTAAATATAATCCGGGTGATCCCAAGTTTGAGAGTTGTTAGAGTCGTAACCATCGTCGTAAAGATACTCAGAGCACCCTTCAAATCTGCTCTCATCCCACTCTGCATACAATGCATTGAATTCTCTGTCCCGACGTTCCTGTTCATCGCTTTCAGCTTGATCCATACGAGCAGCTTCCTCCATCTCTAACAGCACTTCTTCATCTTGGAGCATAAGTCGCTCCCTTTCGGCTTCCTCCTTAAGAGCAGCTTCTCTTTCTGCTATCTCCCTTTCTTCTTCCTCCTTAATAGAGTGCTCCTCCATTTGTATTAAAAGTTCTTCTTCATCAATTTGTTGGCCAAAGTCTTTTGTTCCGGAATTGTTGGCGAAGTCTTTTGTTCGAAACAGCCGGAAATTGTTGGCTGAAGTCTTTTTTAGACATTTTTGATAGAATTTTGTAACTATTTAGCAACACCACTTGAATTTAAATTCACACATATAAGGTGGGTAAGTTTGAAAATTTATTACCCTTAATATGTCAATAAATGTGATGCAGGTGAAACCTCTCCCATATAGTTGACATGGGCCCACCTTGTACTTACATAGCTGATTTATTGGGCAACTTTTGCCTATTTATTAAGCATTTAGTTATCTAATAAAACACTGTGAGTATTTTTCATACTTGATGAAGCAAATGATGTGATTGACCGTATCTTGGCATGGCAGTTTTATTACATCCTTATGCAGCCATGGCGGTTATATCTTAGATGCAGCAAATGATTTGTATCATGTATGTGAGTATATACTTTCCGTGGATAAGAAGTGTGTTAAACTAGACATGTAACTTTTTCAAACAATTCCATTACGTATACATGCTGTTAATTTGTAAGAGGCTGTGATGACAAGTATCTTATTAAATCATGCAAATGATGCGATATTCAGTTTCATGGCGTGGCAATTCTATAGTTTTGCAGCCATGGCGGTTGTATCCTGATGTTGTGTAAACTATTGATTTATATAGATCTGAGCCTCCGTATTATGTTAAGAAAAGGTAATTGTACGCTTCAGTTACGAAACAAACATATGAATGATCAAAGATGGATGTACGGCACCACCTCTGAGTAGCAAAATAAACTTAATATGGTGTCGTTCATCCATCTTTGATTATTCATTACTGTTTGCAGCCATGGCGGTTATATCTTAGATGCAGCCAAGTTAACCAAATGCAGATAGTTTGTTTACTTACAATTCAGCTTTGTTGATTGAATGGCATGTCAGACCTGGGATCATTTGTGTGATTCATAAATCAACCTAGATCTGACATGCTATTCAATCAGCAAACCTGGATTGCAGGTGAACAAACAAGTATATGGAGGAGTTTTAGACCATCGTCAAAGACGACTGTTGCCCATGGGGCATTTAGGGAAGTTAACTTTATCATATTTTGATTTTTTGTTACTTTATATGAGTGTCATATAATTGTTATAGACTGTTGATAGATTTAAAAAAAAATAGTTTATATATGTAAAGGAGTTACTTAACAAAGAAGGAACAATATGATATACTTGTGGATTCAAAGTCAAGTTGAAAGTAACAATGTGGCCATACGCAACTTCCTACATTCAAATTGTCTTTGAATATCTCAATGATCACGATAGTGTGTATTGTTCATGACACGCCACACTCCATGATTATCCAACTCAAATTCTTTTCTAGAATCCACGAATTGTAGAAAAGACGTTGGTACTTTGAGCTTCCCCTCGAAAACCCATTCCTATGTCACTGTCATAGCAATGGGTTTTGACATGGCAATGGGATTTCGAGCGGAGGGTCAAATTACTAACGTTTATCCACTTGTTTATAACATATTGACAAGCAACTTTGTTAACCAACTCCTTTACATAGGTAATTGTTTTAAGTAGTTGGTTTATTTTGGGCCACGTGTGTGTATTTGTGATATGCAAGAGGCTGTGATGACGATTATCTTATTTGATACGCAAATGATGTGATTTATCGTATGTTGGCATGGAAATTTTATTACATTATTTTGCAGCCATGGCGGTTATATCCTGATGTTCCGGTGTTTATCCAACTTTTTTACAGATCTGAGCCTTGCTAATGCATATCACACTGCACACTCAGTTTGGAAGTTTATATGAGTCTGATATACTTGTTATAGACTATTGCTAGGTTTTAAAAAAAAGTTAAGGATCAATATGATATACTTGTGGATTAAAAGGGAAGTAGAACATTTCTAGGTGGCCACGTTACTTTGTATATGCGTAGGGAATTTCAGCATAGTTACCCATTCTGAATTCCCAAATAGTGCGTTTTGTTTTTTCAACGAGCTAGCAATCCGCCTGGTGCAGGCCTTTGCTCAAAGGGAGTTGAAACGACAAAAGGTACTGTAGGGGGATTCAGAAGGGTTCACTAAGTTGAAATTCCATACACACCTACAAATTAACGCGACCACATTGGTATGTTCAACTTTCGTTTGAATCAACAACTATATCATATTGTTCCTTAACTTTTTTGAAGAATCTAGCGAAACTATAATTATGTTTGTTCATCAATCTAGCAAATCCCTTGGTGCGGGCCTTTGGCGATAGGCAGGGAGTTGATAAGACAATAAACAGGAGCATGTATATATAAGGTGTGTGTGTGTGTGTGTGTGTGTGTATGAGGCTGTGACGACATGTATCTTATTAAATCATGCAAGTGATGCGATATTCCGTATCTTGGCGTGGCAATTCTATAGTTTATACTATTGCAGCCATGGCGGTTATATCCTGATGTTTTGTAAACTATTGATTTATACATATCTGAGCCTCATTCAAATGTTTAAAAAGTTGTCTAAAATTGGGTAATTGTTTATTTTGTGTGAGTATGATACAAATACTTCATTTGTTAAATATGATTGCCGTATTAGGAAGTCAGTTATACATTGTTTTATTGATTGTAGTTGTCGTAAGATACTTATTAATTGTTGTTAACTTGATTTTTTTTATTTCTTCTAAGGAATACGAAGCCAATGTCATCGTTAGGAGCAAATTGAAATACTTTTCATTAATTAAAGAAAAGTTGAATCATACTCGAAGGAAATTGTTTAGGACAACCTGTTTTGGAGGGTGGCTGGATATGTTCTTTTTTGACCATGAACCACATATGTTAGATTATGTTTTACAAAAACAGGGTTTTGTGGATAATCGTCACTATGACATGCCCCTTATATATACTCTTGATGGTCGTTGTCTACATTTTGGTCGACCCGAGTTTTCTCTTATAACAGACTTTCGTTTTGGGACAACTAGTTTTGATTTATATAGTTCAGGGGTGTAAGACCTTAAAAATCCGTTTTCTAAAATTTTTATATAATTTGAATTTTTCTAAACGCTATGAATATCATCAAGTATTTAAAATATTACGGTATGTGATAATTAAATTAACGTGACATTTTAACCTAAGTAAGAATTTAAATCATATAGCCTATAATCTTTGAATTAACATTACTTAGTAATAAAAGTTACTAACCTTAGCTAATTATATCTTAAACAAAAAAGAGTTAAAATCCTAACCTAAATTGAATATTAAAAAGATGTGCACTGAAGAAAAAAAAAAGTCACACGTTTCCTATGTCCTACTTGTACAACCGAACATATACACGTAAGTACACATTTAAAGATAAGAGTAACAAAATTGGAAAGGATATGATTGACAATTTTTCTTCCTAAAATCTCGGTCCCTTTTTATATTTGAAAACCGACTACTGATTCTCACCCTCATAAAACCTAATAGCAAAACCTAAGTGACGGCATCATATACTCCTGATCGAGGGACCAAGTCTGTGTGAAGAGCTAATTGCATGAGGAGGTGATCGTTTGGGTTATCTTAGGGCTGTAATCAGGTTGTTCGTGTGTTCGAGTAAGAGTTGTAGTTTGGTCATTGTAGCCTTGTTCATCCGTCTACTCGACTCAAGAGGTATCCATAATCATCTTTGTGCGCTATTAATTCTAATTATATCACTACAAAAAATATCTCTATTCTCCGCACTTATTTTGCTACGGTATGCTCAAGTGTGGACATTTTTTTATATGGATAATAATTTTGCTACACTAATATGTGTCACAAATATTTTAAAAATTAATCTATATATATAAGTGTGTACAATTACAATAAAGCTACACTTATATGTGTAGCAAATGTTTCCACACTTTTTATTATAAACATTTTTTGCAATTTTGCCACACTTTTAAGTGTGGACATAAAAATTTCCACACTTTTAACTATAGAAATTTGGATAATATCTCCACTCTTATATATGTAGAAAATTTTGTCACACCCATTATTACCACACATGAGAAAGTGTGGAATCAATAATTTTACACATTTTTAACTACGGCCAATTGGCCTTTAAAATGTGGAGAATTCAATTAGTTTTTTGTAGTGTATTCATCTATACGTTTAAGATATAAAGAGCTTAGCCTAACCTACATATATGAATATGACACAAATGGATTGAAGTAATATCTTCGAATCGGTTTAGCATCGGGTCGCATAAAATCATGATAAATGAACTATATATGTGTCGACCCTTGCCTTGGTTGTCATTCGAATGTGTTAAGGTCATGCGTGTGTTAGATCTTTGAGACCCTTATATGACCACTTGATCGAACCTACATGTTAAATGTTGAACTTGGAATAATACTTGTGAACCAGATCTGAGTGTGGTAGGAAGGTTAGTGTAAACTGTTTTTAAAAAGAATGTAAGCTTGGTCTCGTGGGATAATTAAAACAAACCAGTACATGAGTCAAAATTGTAATATGGAATAAGTATGTACATGGTCATATGGGGTAAGTTTGAGGGTGATCGCGGGATTCATGCGTTAGTCATTTTTTGTTTTGAATGTGCATCGGGGGAGATGAGTCAGGGGTTAGTCCGTTGGCATGTTGGTTTGGTCGCAAAATGTTTAAGGGCGATCGCGGGGCAAATGGGTAAACCGTTTTGTATGTTTGGAAGTGTGTCGGGAAGGTGAGTCGGGGATTATTCATAAGGCACTTTTACTTGGTCGTAGATGTTAGCCGTTTGAACCGCGAGCGAGGATAAAGATGGCATGTCGATAGGGTAATTGAAATGTGAAAATGAAAAAGAAAGCATGTCCTATACGAATTGGTTAAAAAAATGTTGCATGTTAAATATATTTCATATATTTTCACTTGTAACCCTAATTTTTAGATATTGGCGCATGCAAACCCTAAACTTTGTCAAGTGTTACTTTTGACTCTTATCTTTGGAATCTATCATATTTGACCTCTAACTTTGCTATATTGTCATATTAAACCTTTAAATTTATCACTTATCATTTATAACCCCTAAGTTGGCTAATTAATAATTATTACCTTAAAAGTATTTATTTCGATCCATTACTACAGTGAGAATACACTTAATACCTCTAAAAATATTAATATGATTTATATATAAGCAATAAATCCATTATGACTTAAATGAGCTAATAAGTATTATGCGAACCGTAATCCGTGTAGATTCGTTGAAGAAGACGTGACGTTATTTCTTCGTGCTCACATTTTCATTTGCTTCCATTTGCTAAGGTACGGATATTCCGTCATTTCAGTAATGACACTTCTTTTCTCTCATGACTTGTCCATTTTGATATTCGATTCGTATTCTCCTCGCTTTGATTTGTTATAATCCATTT
The DNA here is from genome assembly GCA_910596185.1 of Chrysanthemum makinoi. Lineage (NCBI taxonomy): Eukaryota > Viridiplantae > Streptophyta > Magnoliopsida > Asterales > Asteraceae > Chrysanthemum > Chrysanthemum makinoi. Next base: position 231,055,097 of record OU343223.1, on the reverse strand, counting down.
GATATCATTCGTTTTGGTATGACCCTCTGATTTGATATTCGCTTAGTTATTCTTTTGATATGTTAACCGTTTGAGATTCCTTATTGATATGATTCCATTATATGATCAGTTTGATATGATATGATTTGTTTATTTGGTTGCCCGAGCTAACTAGCCATGGAGGTACCATGGCCATGTCATTGATGCACCAATGGCATGACACTATCTGGGGCGGTGTGATTGGTCACAGGCGTTCCCTTATGATATTTGCGCACTTGGCCATTATGATTACGTATGTACATGCTCGTACTGGCATATGTATATTTGATTTGTTTTGCAGGGAGCGTATGGATGCATCCTAAGTACTCAGTTAAGTTTTGGTGATGTGGTGCGTGTGTGCAATACACCCCCTCACATTTGGGAGCTAGCTACTCCATTTGGTACTTGAGAGGTCTCCCCTCCTTGTGCACTTATGATTTGACGGATTTGATATGATTTGGCAGATATGGGTTATGATATGTGATTTGTTAGATTTGGCTATTGGAGTATCTCCTTTAGTATTAGGTGCTCGTGGCAACATTCTGATTTTGGTTATTATGTGACTATCTGATATTCTGATTCATTCGTTTGCTATGCCTATTCAGTCATTCAACTGACTACTTATTCACTCAGTATTCTTATGTGATTCGTTTGGCTATCGGGCTCATGCTCTAGTTCATTTGGTTATTATACTCAGTCTTTAGTTCATTTGATTTACTATGCTTTCACTCTCTTTCGATTGGCTGCCAAGCTTATATTTCAGATTACCACTTCATCCGTTTATCGAGTTATTATATGATTATTGGATTCAAGTGTTGATTATGCTATTATATGATTATTTGATCCATCTGTTTACCGTCTTTGGTATATGATTACATGATTTCTCTGTCTATGTTATTAGATGGTTACTCGATTCATCTATCATCATGCTAATATCTGATTATCCACTTACAATGCTATTATGCAACTATTTGATTCGTCTGGTTGCCATGCTAGTATGCAATCCTTTGATTTATCCGTTTATCATGTTATACTTCGTTCAATTATTTTGTAGGCTATGATTATCATTTAGTAATCCTACCTACTTTTGTGACTACCATGTTTACATTTTGTTCATGTTACCGATTAATGAAGGAATATGGTTCAACTTATGTTATCTATCTAGTTGACTTGTTTAGCTGCCATGCTATATTCTTGTTTAGTTACTTCATTTGATTATGATGTTCGTTCAGTATTTCCTACCTATATTTGTGACTGACATGCTTATACTTCCATTAGTATCTCAACTTGTTATAATATTTATTATGTTTATTAATTGTTGATTTTCTGACTTGTGTGATGTTGGAAAATTTAGTGCACTTGTGGGATTAGTTCACACCTTGTAATGGGTTAGGAGGTACGGAGTGTACACCCATAAGGTCCATGAACACCCTGACTCTTGTAGTGGTTTGTATTGGTAGTGCTAGTAGAAAGTACTGCTTATGGAAAGTACTGCTTGTGGAAAGTCTTGCTTGTGGTTTCCAGCGATAAGCGTGCTTCCACGATAAGCGATGTTTCCAGCTGAAGCTTGTGTTTTCCACTGAAGCGTGTATCCATTGAAAGCACTATGAAAGTCTTGATGAAAGTCGCTTGTAACGGTTTTAACCTATTCAAGTGGCAGTTTCAACTGCTTAATGACCACGTTTAATTGGTCATGTAACCACTAACGCCTATAATGGGGATAATTATGAGGCTATTAATGGGCCGATTAATACTCATAATTCCATTTGACTAGCTAAGAGTAACCTCCTATAAATAGGAGATCTGATTATGCATGAAGGACAGACAGAAAACCATTAACACTTATTAGCGCAAGGGTTATAGAATTGTGCCTAATTCAATAACTGCATTTGGTCTTATCCCAAGTAGATATTCGTGTAACCCAGGCATTAGGGTCGAATAGTTTACTTTGGAAAGTGATCACATGATTCCAAGTGATATCCGGTAACCACCTAGTGGTATTTGTTTCTGCTGAACTTGTTGTTTGTTTCTGCTGACCTTGATTATCTAACCCTGTTCTGGGAATCACACACCAACATGTGATTGCCATACTTACATTCTATTCAGTTGCTCCCATCTGCTTAAAGATTTCAGCTTAGCTTATGTATATCTGATTATCTGATTTGTTTGTTTTGCCATATTCATGTTTAGTTGATCCGCTGACTGATATGCTTTTACACTATTGGTTGCTTGATTTGATTTATGATATTGTTCATCAACTCCTATGTGATTATGTTCCGATACTTGTATGTTTGGTTATTTACATGTGCTTATATTTGTTCAATGATTATTTTGCTTTGCTTTGCTTTGGTTTTCTTTGATTTATGTTCCTCCTGGATATCTGTTAATATTGTGTTCTGCAGGTTCCTCATTAACTCATAGACTCATTGTGCTCATTCGTTACGATTTTGATATCAGTATCCTTTGTTTTGTTTTGTATTTTGATTCAGTTTAGTTTTTGTTTTGTTATATCTGTTCACTGGGCTTTTTAAGCTCAGCCGCATTCTTTTCCATGCGGCAGTACCAAGTGGGATCTTGGGGTTTGATGGGCTGAGAGTAGGAGCTTTTGAGTGAACCGATCCTAGTTCCCCTATCATTTTGGATTATTTTGAAGAGCAATTGTTTTGATATTTCATTTCATTTTTGACACATTGGATTTTGTATTTTTCCTTGTAAGTCATTTGCTTATATGACTTGGTATTTTATTTTATAAGACTTCCGCTTGCAAAAAAAATTTATTAGTATTTTCTGATATGACTTCATAATGTGACATTCGGACCCTTGTCGGGTTGGGGTGTTACAAGGGGATTTAACATTTAAGTTGAGGGTATTTCCAAAAAAATTAGGGGTAAAACTTTCCAACTTAGATCTTCTTGGTGTTATTGAGGATGAAGAGTTGTTCGGTAAATTAACTGATGAAGACGCAGTCCGTGTGTGTCTAGTGTTATCATTAGAGGTTATTTTTGTGGGTCGCTTATTGGTTGAAGAGGTGGATGATTCACTCCTTCGTTTGGTCGAAGACCTTGATGCATTGAATTCCTTTCCATGGGGGGAGCACATTTGGAGGCACTTGTACGACCAGATACTAGAGGTTGTATCAAACCACAAGTGGGAACACCTAAAGGGTCTGGAAAGAGATCGGAAGTATGTTCCAACATACACGGTTGCTGGATTTGTTTGGGCATTCAAGGTTATTCCTTGTTATATTATATTTTCTTAGTTATTATTATCGAACCCAAGGTATGAGAGTAATGCATCTTTATTATTATAGATATGGATTCTTGAGTCGTTTGAAAGAAGCAGTCATTGGTGGAATAAAGTCCCAGATGTCATACCAAGGGCAGTAGCGTGGTCAAGGACTCAAGGAAAGTAATGTTTACAAGATCGGATTATGGATTGATATTTGGCAAGGTAAAACACATTCAAATGTTTCAATGCATTAGACGAGCACCAGTCGGACTGGTATATGCAATTTAATCTCCTTGTGGTTGATGATGTTATTTAGGACTCGAAGATAATTTATGATCTGAAACCAACATTAGACGAGCACCAGTCGGACTGGTATATGCAATTTAGGGAATTTTACATGCACTACATACCAAGGACTCTTCCAACAAAATTACCGCATGATTACGATGTGTATTTACAGAAGTTGGCTGCTACATGGAAACGTGGCAGGACAGAAAAAAAGTATATACCGATTGTGGCTAGGGTACAGACCAATAGTCTTCTAACAGAAATCCGCCTCAAGGATTGTGTCATTCAAGAGTTATATTCTCGTGTTTTCAAACTCGAGGCTATTATTCAGGTTATTTACTAGTCAAAGTTATATAATAAGTATACGTTTATTTATATTAGAATTATTGTTAAGGATAATACCCTTTATTACTTCGTAGGTCCTTGCATGTGAAAGAACTTGCGGATTTCGGGTAATAAGTTCATCGATATAGTGTCTTTATTTCTTAAAGAAACTGTTGGTTTTACAATGAACTTTATTTCGCTGACACGATAAATTGGACTTTACTGCATCCTTTTCCCACCTGAGCTATGAGTTTCGAGACCAACTAAATCGTGAATTCTACGAATTGGTTGACTCTCTTATTTCTAGCAGTCGTTCAGACCCGGTTGATGTCGATGATGAGGATGATGTTGTTCTGGTAATGTGATTTCCAAATTACACTTTTGCCATACTATAGTATTCAATGTATTTTGAAATGCATCACCTGTTACTCAGGAGTATCTTTTGGAAGAGGAATTAAGGTTGAGGAAAGAAGACGAAGAACGGTGGAGGATGGAAGAACAAAAGATGATGGCAAAGGATTTTCTAAGGGCGTTGATAGAGGAGAAGAATCGCAGGTTGGAAAAGGCAAAGTTGTTGAAGATTGAGAAGGATAAGAAAAAGAGGTCTATAGCTTTCTATAATTCAGACCATTGGAAAAGAGCCAAGGCAGACATAACACCTGACAAGAGGAGTAAAAAAGATGGTGCGGAGTCGTCGTATTACTGGTCAAAAAGATTTGTGGAATCTCAAAAAAAACGAACACCTCCCTATGGCTGCCGGGATCCAGATATGACCGCACAATTACAAAAGGTTAAACCTTGGGTTGAGGTGTGAAAAACAACTTTAACATTTTTAAAGTTAAACAAACAATACTTATAGATCCGAAAAGCTTATAGATTTATGTGGTTTGGAGGTCTAGGTTGGTGGAAGAAGATGAAGAGATTCATCTCTTCTAGTGAGAGAAACTAGAGAGTGGGAGGATGAACACAAAGTAACTTGAATAAAATGGAAACAATACAAAACACTAATGATTCACCTCACCCCTCATGGAGAGTCATGAGGGGTATTTATAGGCTCAACAAACCTTAACTTTGCCACATAAACGATACTAGTCCCTATGGGCAAAGTATACTACGCATCTAGTCCAATTCACGTAAGTGACGTTATCTTTATAAAAAAGCGAGGCTAACAATATCCCTCCAAGATAGCGTCACACGTGAATGGTTACAATGAGACCTATAAATACAAAACAAAGTAAATTACAATAGTAATGAACAATGTTGACTTTCTTGAAGCGCAGAGTCTCTGTAGTCTAGATACTGAGGCAAACTTGAAGTTCTCCCTTCCGACGATCTTGGCATTTGATCTTTGGCGCTGAAGGCATAAATCCTTGTAGTTCTGAACTTCCTGTAACGTTCTAGTTAGGTTATTGCTCCCTCCTAACTAGTGAGCCTTTTTTTTCTTTTTCTGCTCCCTCCTGAACCGACAACACTCATCCAACACGCAGCGGAGAAAGTAAACTCTTGATCGTACAATGGTTGTCGTTCTGGGAACATCGTAACAACATAACTCACTTGGTATTGCATCCAAGTTGGTAAAAATCCCCGATGTACACACACTACTTCTCCTTCTTCGGTCTTAAGCACAATTGCCTTCGTAATCCAATCACGGAAGATGAAATACCAACTTCTCCCTCCTGATGGTTGCGAGCTATCGGAATCATCATAATGTTGTGTACATGCCGTATTAACTTTTTCTTGATGCAATATTAATCCTTAGTTTGAGCATAATTCTGTGAGAATATGTCGCAAAAATACTCTCAATACTACTTCTCTCAAACCAACCTTTAAACGAACCTCCTTTGAATTCACCGGCTAATAGTAATGACCACATATGGAGAAAACCCGATATGACTAACTTGAAAAGCAAGTAAACATCCCAACTTTGTGACTTACTGCTTGTTCTAAATTTTTGAACAATCCACAACGCCGTGTGACACTAAGTACTAAAACTTCCTTAAAGTGATAGTTATACACTGTGAGCACTACAACGTAACTCCTTACATCAGTTATAACCATATTGTCAATTCAAAATCACTTAAAGTGACAGTAATACCCCAACAAGTTATCTTGAGACATGCATCCAACCAACCAACGTCTCAAAGATAAAGAAGATCACCCGTGAAACGTTACTTCAATTCCGCATCAATAATACCGTACAAAAACCCCGTAGTCATTTTTTCAGATCTTCGCTTAAGCCGTGAATTTATGTATCCCTCCGTGAAAATATATCATACCAACAATACCACTCTTTAACTTTCTACAAAAAATATGTATCCAAAATTTTTTATCACAAAAAACTTCGGATGACAAACTATTTGTGATAAGTATTTTCACCATGTTAGCATGTTATACGATCAGTCCATACCCATAATACTTGAAGTCCAAAAACATCCTACAACAGATGAGGAGGTCCACGTTCATTTTCAGACATAAGCCACCAGTCCATACTCGAAGGCCCATAAGGTATAATACCCGATCCACTTAAACCGGATATAAAATATCACGATATATGACCTAAACAAACTAACCCTAAAACACACTCAGAAATACTCCGCCCCCATCCAACTGCCTTCTACAAAACTCATCTCCTTTATCCATTATCATAACATCCTACCACTTGAATCAACAAACACAAGAACTATCATTCTTGTACCGTTATGACATGTTTACGCAATCCGAATCAAGATAGATTCTTTGGAGGATCTCAGGTAGGTTTCTCCATGATAGTTTGACTTTACGTTTTGATTTTCATCAAGAACGAAACAAGGATAAGGGGAATAACAAACTTGTTATTATCACTTATCTATTTAGTCGGAAATTAACGAAGCTATGCTTCAAAAATGGATCTGTGAGGATAAAGATTCAATTGAAACAATCTTTTAAAAAGGTTCCCAAAAAAATTGAATATGAATCTGAGATTGTTTATACTTTTACTGTTAAGAGTCTTGATTGATTAAGAGATGGGGAGTGATAGTGAGGGTCCTTGAAGTGAGTCTAGATGTAGGAGTTGTAAATGGTTTTGGAACTCTTGGACTGATGAAGTATGATTAAAACTGAGGTCAAGTCTTGTTGGTATATGGTATTTGTTTGTGGTCATGTTTACGCGTAATTTTCTTTCATATTCTTTATGCGTAAAAATTTCAGTTACGCGTAAACTTTGGTATTCGGAACCTTATGCGTAAATCTTAATTGCTTATGCGTAGCGCAGTCTTAGGCGTAAGCCTAAGCTTATGCGTAAAATATACGCGTAACATTTTTTACGCATAACTTCACAGTTATGCGTAACTTTCTCTGTAGATGCTCCTTAGGCGTAGAAAAAGAGGGTTTTGACCCTTTGACTTTTTTTCCGACGAATTTTTCCGACCATGTTTTCTGTCAATCTTCATGAAAACCCAAAAAAACAGCTTCTTTTGACCACAATATTATTCACGGGATTGGTAAAAAGATGTCACTAAAAGTGAAACAGAAGCTGTTTGGACATATATGACACAAGACAGGTTCGTCACCGTAATAGACCAGATGACATATAGTTTTTGACCAAATAAAGATACACAAAAAGGGTTAAAGACTGGTAACCAAAATAATAGGAGAAAAAAAAATTCGACCCAAAAAAATGGTTAAAACAGCCTCAACACATGTACAAAACCAACATAAATCATCAAAAGATAACCATGGCTCTATACCACTTGTTAGGACCGAAAAGATTATAGATCCGAAAAGCTTATAGATTTATGTGGTTTGGAGGTCTAGGTTGGTGGAACAAGATGAAGAGATTCATCTCTTCTAGTGAGAGAAACTAGAGAGAGGGAGGATGAACACAAAGTAACTTGAATAAAATGGAAACAATACAAAACACTAATGATTCACCTCACCCCTCATGGAGAGTCATGAGGGGTATTTATAGGCTCAACAAACCTTAACTTTGCCACATAAACGATACTAGTCCCTATGGGCAAAGTATACTACACATCTAGTCCAATTCACGTAAGTGACGTTATCTTTATAAAAAAGCGAGGCTAACAATTGTAGGACCTCGTTTTTACACCAACCTTACGCGTATACCACCCTTCACAAGATGAACACACGTAAACCAAACACTATGATATGCGTAAAAGATTAAGAAGAAGAAAGGAAAGTGGTGACTTGATGTTATAAACCGTGTATGTGTAGATATAAAGATGAAAACAATAAGATGTTTATATCAAAGGAAAACACACACAAAACACACTGAAGCACACACCTCAAATGACTCATTTGAGGTGTATTTATACTACAAATACTAGGTGCCCTAATGGGCTTTCCATGGGCCTCGTGGAAATGGGTTGGACATGGATTGGACAATAACTTATACAAGGCTAGCTTAACATAACTTCTAGCCATTTAGCTTAACCCAGTCCACGAGCCCTTTGACTATTCTAGCACGATATCTAACACACGTTACAAAGTTCCTAAATATGAATGACCATCACTTCTAATAAAAACTATTAAGGCTAACAATCTCCCCCTAAGGGGTGGTCATTCAAAAGATGCTCCACTTGATAAGATCTTTACTTTTCTCGAGCTTGAACTTTGTGTGTAGATATAGAATAGTTTTGATTCTTTGTTCCTTCATGCTTTGTGATCAATTAATGTGGTTGTCTGCCATTGTCAACTTCATTGGTTTGGTGTCTCCACGTCTTTCTCCACCATGCTCACACTTCTATTTGTCTTTTGGTTACCAATGATGTAGTTCTTGAGTCTTTAAACTTTGTAGATTCTTTGACATTGACGAAGAATCATCTTTAACTTTGAGTAGCCTTTGATTTTGATGAGAACTTTCATGTGTTGTTGGTATGAGCATGTGGAGTGTCTGCACGATCAATCTGCTCCGGAGCTTCCATAAGAAGAAAACATAAAAATAGGTTAGTAATAAGCGGATTCCGGCACTTACAAGTTTGAATTTCGAGGGTGTTAACAGCATAGTGTGAAAACACGTCTCTAATTCTCACAAAGGCCGTTCCTGAACTGGAGTCCCACAAGTGAGATAACGCGATGTACTGAAATACACCTACAGTTCAGATGAGTCGCTGAGGTACACCGAAGCATCACCCCACGACTGTAGACCGTTTGAGACACACTACGCGTAATCTACGGGGAGTTACCGAAGTGACCTGCTGTCAGGGCTGTTTGACGTTGACCCTGGCAGGAGTTTCCATTCAATCACTGAAGATCACAGATGTGAAACTTCTCATAAATGTTCTGGCAGATTGCTAAGATCTGCGTAGGACTCTAGAATATATCACTTGTGTCCTTATAGATGAACAACAAGCGATGAAATGTCAAGTGTTCCTAGGAGATCTTTTGATGAATCTCGTGGCTCTAGACTCGATTAGTGCACATTGGTTTTCCTAAGCGGAGACTAGGGATAGGGTCTCCTTCTTCAATACCAACCAACTCTAAGAGAAGGTCAATAGATTATGCAGGGTTCCCAGTGAGAATGAAAAAAATCCTTTTAAGAGGAATTGAGTAGCTAGGAGGTTTAGTGCAGTGCGTCATTGGGTCCATGACATCTTTGTCTTCAATACTAGTGTCATCTTAGTGACAACCAGTAGAGTGATGAATTGAACCCGGTTTATGCCCTAAGGTTGATTATGGAGGGCTATTTCTTTTCACCCTTTTTCTTTACTTTTCTTTTTAATTCTTCAACCCCTTCTTTCTCCTTTCTCACATTACTCCTTTTTCCAATCATACCTAAGGACTTCTAATACTAACTATGGGTATTGTCCTTGAGTAGATCCCTCCGGCTCTGGCGGATCATAGGACTGATTTTCCTATCCTTAATCACCTTATAACTCCATGATTGTCCCATGTTGCCATAAAACCTTTTCTTGAAAATCTCTCAAAGTGTTTATGAGTGAAAACATGTTTGGAACACTCTGAGAGTTTTATATTTTCAGAAACACTCCCCCTTCACATGTGCTTATAAGTTTTGACAGAAATCTACACATAGAGGGTAGAGTTCGCACTTTTTGAATTGATCGGCTCATGATAGACAATTCCCCTCGAGACACTGTTACGTTGCTCAGTTAAAGAGTTCCATTGTCAGTTTTTAGGTGATAACTAGCTCTAATAACTAACTTGAAGTTGTAAACACTCCTTGAAAAGGAGGTTAGACCCATGAAAGTACATATCTATCACAAGTTTCTCGAGATGGTACATGGTACATTTACTGACTTTGATTCCCGTCAATTCATTGGTTTCAACTGAGTCGAGCTCTTTTGAGATTCAAATACCGATCATTAAACATTTTTTATCACATTTTAATCACGTCTTCTCCCCCTCAAAAATAGGATATTCGTGATATTTTTTATATCAACGGATTAAACATCATTTTTTGGAATCTTTTAGGGAGACAAACAGATTTGATATAAGCATGAATTTGGAACATTTTGTTTTATACTCCCCCTTTAATAAAGCATAATCAATTAAAGGGTTTTAGAGGGAGTTATCTTGAGCACAAAATATTTTGAAAGATTTTGAAGATCTTTTTGAACAATCTTGAAAAAGGTGCTCAAGATGATGATGATTTCTCACCACTTTTAAATGTAGTGCACTGAAGCGTACACTTGATTTTTCTTTGAAAACACGAGTTTTGATTTGAAAATAATCAAAAGTCATCATTTTAGTCCGGGTTTCGTACTGAAGTATACGAAAGCCATTTTTTTTTTTTTTTTTTTTTTTAAGAAATTTTGAGAAACGACATGTTTTGGAAAACATTTAAAGAACTCTCGCTCAAGCATATGTACATACCCGTATCATTGTTGAATGACATTTCTAGAAATGTACAGAATATCGATTATACGAGAGACATGTCGTGAGAAGAATATTTTTGGATTTTTGATTTTCTAATGTTTTTGTATTTTTTGAAAGTTTTATATTTTTATATTTTGCTTTTGTAGGTTTTTCAAATTTTGTATTTTGTTTTTCAAAAAATATTTACAGCGAAGCTTTTTGGAAAAACATTTTCAAGAAGATTCGAGAAGACGTTCTAACTCCTCAGGGGTTAGGCTTCGCATTCCAATTCGTCGAACTAAATCGTCAAACCTTTCTTTTGGAAGGGCTTTAGTAAATAAATCGGCGAGTTGGTAATCTGTCTTCACGAAGAATAATTCAACAGTACCTTCTTCCACATGTTCTTTTATAAAGTGATAGAGGACTCTGATATGCTTAGTCTTTGAGTGATGAACAGGATTGCACGATATGGCTATGGCACTTTTCGAGTCACAATACATAGGTATTTTATCAAAAGTAAAGCCATAATCTGTAAGTTGTGTTCTCATCCATAGAACTTGAGCGCAACTTGCAGATAGAGACACATACTCGGCTTCAGCAGTTGAAAGTGCAGTGCAATCTTGTTTCTTTGACGACCAACTTACTAGCTTTTCACCCAAAAATTGTGCTCCTCCAGATGTACTTTTTGCTGTAACTTGATCACCTGCGTGGTCCGCATCTGAAAAGGCAATTAGATCAAATCCGGATTCCATCGGATACCAAAGACCCTTGTGAATGGAAGTCTTCAGGTACCGAAAGATCCTTTTAACCTCTTTGAGGTGCAGTTCGGTAGGCTTTGCCTGAAACCGTGCTAATAAGCAAACAACAAAATGAATATCGGGTCGACTAGCAGTAAGATACATGAGAGAACCAATCATGCTCCGATATTTCTTCGGATCAATAGGTTTCCCAAACAAATCGGCTCCAATTTTTGGTGAAGTTACCATTGGTGTTCCAACAGAGTCACAATTATCCATACCATGATTTTTCAAAATCTCAGTTGTATATTTAGCTTGATTAATAAAAATTCCACGTGGGGATTGATGTATTTGTAAACCAAGAAAGAATTTTAGTTCCCCCATCATGGACATTTCAAATTTTCTTTTCATGAGATTTTCAAAATGTTTTGAAAGATTCGGATTAGTGGACCCAAAAATGATGTCGTCCATGTAAATCTGAACAATCAAAATGTCGTTTTTGCATTTTTGTGTAAACAAGGTAGGATCGACCGTTCCTTTGGTGAAATTGTTAAGGATAAGGAAAGAGGACAGTTCGTCAAACCACGCTCTCGGAGCTTGCTTTAATCCATAGATTGCCTTTTTGAGTTTGTAGACGTAGTCGGGATGTTCCATGTCTACGAAGCCTTCAGGCTGACTCACGTACACTTCTTCTTTCAGAGTTCCATTCAAGAACGCGGTCTTAATGTCCATCTGATAGACCGTGATGTTTTTGTGAGCGGCGTAGGCTAAGAAAATCGGTTGCCTCAAGTCTAGCTACCTGCGCGAATGACTCTTCAAAGTCTATTCCTTCTTCCTGTCTGTATCCTTTAGCCACAAGACGAGCTTTGTTGCGAATTACAGTCATTTCTTCATCCCTTTTGTTCTTCCATAACCACTTGAGATCAATGACGCGAACGTCAATTGGTCTTGGAACCATATCCCAGGAGTCATGTAGACGGTATTGGAGAAGTTCATCCTGCATTGCTTCTATCCATGCGGGTTCTGCCATTACCTCGCGAATGTTCTTTGGCTCTATATTGCTAATTGAGCAAAGGTAAATGCATAAGTCGCAATCGGTGGCAAGTTGGCGTCTCGTCTGAATTGGCCTTGACGGTTCACCAATAACTTGTTCAAGCGGATGGTCTTTAGTCCACTTCAGAGTAGAAGGATATCGTAGATTATACGAGTGTGAGTTAGATGGTTCTCGTAAGCTTGAAGATGATTCAGCTGATTCCGTAGCAAACGGGTTTTCAAATAAGTCATCATCTAACGTTGCATCGTTCTGGTTTTGAGTAGGTTCTTCTTGAAATGATATGTTTTGAATTTGCTCATCAACTGCTGGTAAAACTGTTTGAAGAATTGGAGTTCTCTGGAGTGGATGTAGATGATGTTGATGGAGTTGGTGCATTGGTTTTGACCGTAGTAGATGCATCTTCTGTTGGTGGTGGTAGATGATGTTGAGCGGGTGCAGCGGAATGATGGTTTGACTCATTTGTCGAGGTTCCACCATAGTATTCATCGAACATTAACTCAAAGAATTTCTCCCATTCTTGTTCATGAGGTGTGTCAGCAAAAGTTGATGAAGCTCTTTGTGGTACGAGTCCTGAACTGATGTGTCCAGAAGTCTGCGGGGTTTAGTGCGGGTTCTAGAGAGAGTCTCTCAGAAGCCATCTGTGAAAGTTCATCAAAATTCACATTCATCGTCTCCATGATCCTCCTAGTTCTCATGTTATACACCCTGAATGCCCTCGAGTTATCTGAGTATCCAATGAAGATTCCAATATCACCTTTAGCTTTCAGTTTTCCTAGATCTTCTCTGTCGTTTTGATGGGTAGAACGCTGAAAACGGAGTTACGATTCAAAAGTTATAGCCGTTTGAAGTTTTGCTCAAAATCTTACTCGTAAAACTGTTCTTAAGCGTAGAAATTAGTGCTTATGCGTAGGATTGCTTACATACTCCCTTTCAACTTGCATCTTGTCTTTCTCATCATGAAGATAATGTATCTGGTCAGCAAGAAAATCTAACTTCTTCTTTGTAATATCTTTTTCTCTGACCTGCTTGACAGCTTTAACGATTCTGGTCTTTGCTTGAGAGATCCAAGACGCTGTTGGCTTCTTCACTGATTTGGATGTGGATTTTGTTGTTCTTTTAGATGGTGGTGGTGAAGAGTGAGGAGGCGGATCAGATGATGATGAACTGTGAGGAGACTCCGGGTCTTTAGATGGTTCAGACGTTTTCTCCTTAGAACGTGTGGGACTGTTACGAAGAAAGCGATCATAATCGTCATCATCTTTTTGAGACTTAGCTACGTCATCAGTCTTAGTATCATCACCAGATGCTTTCTCAGTCTTTTCTGTGTCTGGTTCTTCAATGTCAAACAGGATAGAATCCTCCACGTGCTGTTGTTGTTGCTCATAAGTGGTGGCACCAGATCCCTTATCGGGTTGATTAACCACATCAGGACCTGGTGAAGGTTGAACTCCACCACTCGATCCTCCGGGGCCACCCATTTGATCCTTAGCAAATTCTTTTGCAACGTGTTGGAGTCTAATGAATTTGAACTTCTTTCTGTACTCAGTGTCCAGAGGCTCTTCTTCTGATTCTTCTTCTACTTGTTCAACTACTGGAGTCTTTCCTTTTCCTTTATCTGTTGGTGGACTGGGAGGTTTAGCGACTGTTGGAGTGATATCGGTTGCAGTTTCTGAGTAGGTAACCTCTTCGTCTGATTGAGTATCTTCAGAACTTTCATCCTTCAGATATTGTGGCGATTTAGGTTTGGGGATTGGAATAGCTTCCTTCGAGGGAACTTTCCTTTTGCGACCAGGTGACCTCTTAGGAAATTTTCTCTGTCCTTCATAATGTAACACTCCCTGCACTTCGTTGTCGGGTTTTCCTTCTAGGTGTACCAACAGATTTTTCATCGAGAAAACCAACTTTGTTCTCTTCCACAGCAACCAAATACCTTTTATAAGGGTAGAGTTGTTTGAGTTCATCAGAGAGAAGGTGATCTGGCAACACAGCACCTTGTTTCTTAGTTGTTGACTCCTTAAATCTGACAGTTAGAGTGGATTCAGTCAACATGTCATGATTGTCTGGGTCATTGATTCTCTTGGGGATATCAGGGTTATATTCAAGTGCTCTCAAGATCAACAGTTTTGTATATCTGATATAAGGAATCTTTGAGCCAAGCTTTTTGAGGAATGTCATCATGTCATCCCATATCAGAGCTTCAACTTCGATGTGTTTCATGTTTATCAGGGCCCAAAAGATTTGCAGTTCCACAAGCTTAGGATGCTCATAGCCACTGTCTCGACCAGAAACAGATTTTGTGATGATGATATAAAGGGTTCTCCAAGGCTGAGGAATATTCTTGAGATCCACGTGTGAATGCTTAATGATAGCTCCTGAAGCTTCGTCATACCCAATATCAATCAAAAATTGCAGAACAGTCTCTTCAGTAGGTGCAGCAGAGTATTCAGTTGGTATGATGTCAGGAATGAGGAGAACAACCCTTAAATCTGCAGGAGTGATGGTGATTTGCTTGTGATTGAGCGTCACCGTCACAATATTTTGACCTTTGATCATTTGCATTGTATTCCAAAACGGCTGAATGTAGATCTCCGGTACTGTGGCAGAATTGGTGAGCATGTTCTGATAAGGATGGTTCTTCAGAATGTCAACAGCAATGAGACAAGAAGAATCCGAGCAGGTGAGAGTTTCAAAGTCGACACGAAGATTATTCTTTCCAATCTTCATAGGATAGCCATTAGGGAAGATATCAACAAGTGTGAGAACATTTGGTGCATCCACATTCATTTGAGCGTCCATGTCGTGATCTGAAATAAATTTAGCCAAAAGAACCAACATATCGAAAGACATTACGTTAGTCAACAGGTGGTTTTATTGTCTAATTATTGAATGTGCAATGTTGATGATTGTTACGAGTCGAAAGTCACTTGTTTGTCCAATGACGTCGTGAAAAGTTTCGTGAGTTAGTTAACTTTAAGTTTTAAGGTTTATGTTATCACTTATTTTTCACAACATATTAAACGTTTAAGTTTATTAGTGACATTGTTGGTTTCGTGACGTTATGATTTATTTATTCACAAGTTTGCACGTGTAACAATTCATGATGAAGGTTTAATCAAGGCTTGGGCGTAGAAATGGCAGCTTATGCGTAAATAGGAGTTATATGCGTAAAGGCGCAAGCTTATGCGTAGGACCTTGTCTTACGCGTAAGAAATATTACGCGTAGGAAAAAGGGGACCTTATGCGTAGAGCTTACGCGTAAGCGCATATAAAACCTTACGCGTAAGGCTTACTCGTAAGAGTAGACCTTATGCGTAGAGGTCACTGTTTACGCATATCCTTCACAGGATACGCGTAGTCCCTCATGTAGAACCTTATGCGTAGAGGTATAACAAACTTGATTCTGATTTTTACGTGTAGCAAACCTGAACTAAAATCATCATTGCATCAATATTAACACATACATTCATTCTATAACAGATCATGGCATGAATACTAATCAAACAGTTTACGCGTAAAATTACTTACGCGTAGACTTAAACCCTAAAGTTTAATAATTACGCGTATGAAATCAAGCCATAGGAAATGCACCAAAGTTTTTCTGGTAGTTCTAAGTAGTCATGTGAGTGATATGACCAAGTTTTAACATCAAATTCGCAGTGAATCAAAAGTACCCAAATATCAAGAACATTAAACCCTAATTTCTAATTCTCAGTCAATTAATGTTTCAGGGTTGTTTCAGATCCTAGATAACATCAATTCACTATAGTAACAACATCACGCAACTATCCTTTTAACCAGAAACATTCACATTTGAAAATACCCAAACTCACGCATAAACCCTAATTTACAAAGTCACTCAATTCGTGTATCTGGGTATGTTTTTGTGATCAAAAAAGATTCAATGATGTTATTTAAGCGATTTGACACAATCTTTTTCACCACAAACACCCATTCATGATTCGGTGTTCTTACGCTTATGCGTAGAACACCAAATCGATCATAACTGAAAATCTAACCGTTAGTTTTTTATTTAAATCAAAACCTTTGTTTGAAAACACGTTTAGATTAAGAAGTCACTTACAAAAAGATGATCCAACACACGGATTTGAAGATCGATTTATATGCGTAGGATATGGTTTGGTATGTGTAATAAATGTGAAGATAAGAAGTTAGGTGGAGTGTTTTATTAAGAGTAACTTTAAGATTTTAACAGTTTTAGTCCCTCCACCTTTTCCATTTTCATCCAGAGCCTTTAACTTCCATTTTGGTTATCAAACGAAGGATATTTGGAAAGAATTTTGACGACACTCCCCCTCGACTTAAGAAATAATGAAAGTTTATAAATTTTAGTCCGAGGAGTGTCAGAAACCAGAAATGTGACCACCATTATTAAAAGAAACAACCGGGATAAGATAACATGCAAGTACAAGGTTTTATGAAACTGAAAATATTTGCTATCTCCCCCTCAACACTTGATCGGAAAAAATACTGAATTTTGAAAGATTTGAGTGTTGACGGAAGATTTGTACTTGCCATGTTAAAAGAAATATAGATAGAAGAATATTTTTGAAGTTTTATCTGATTTTATATTTTTGTATTTTGTTTTTGAAAAATATTTACAAAAGAGATTTTGGTGTTTGACTTGTTTTTAAGAATGTTTTAAGAGTTCATCCAGTTCTTCTTGAGTCAAACACCGCATACCAATCCGGTGGACCAACTCATTAAACCTAGCGAGAGCTAAGGCTTTGGTGAGAAGATCGCCAATTGGTATTCGTACCCACAAAATATAATTCAACAGTACCGTTTCCGTGGTCCTTGATGAAATGATATGAAGATCGATGTGCTTTGATTTTGAATGTTGAAGAATTGCGAGATCGCAATAGCACTTCGATTGTCGCAGTACATCGGGATTTTATCAAATACGTAACCATAGTCTTTGAGTTGTGTTCTCATCCAAATGACTTGAGCACAACACGCCGACATGGCTACATATTACATTCGTTGAGGACGGTGATGTACAATCCTGCTTCTTCGATTGCCATGACACCCGTTTATCACCAAGAAATTGTAAAGCTCCTGAAGTACTTTTCGTGAATCTAAGCATCCTCTCGTGATCGGCGTCTGAAAAAAGCGATTAGTTCATAACGAGAATCAACGGATACTAGATTCCTAAATTAATGGTTCCCTGATGTATCGGAGGATTCTTTTAGCCTCGGAGGTGGGTTTCATTGGTCTCGAATCGTATAACGGAGCAAAGATAGACGGCAAAAAAATATCTCCAATTTCTTGGTACATTAGATATGAGAGACCCAATAATATTTCGGTATTTGGTAGGGTCCACCAATTTCCCATGTAAATCAGCGTCTAGCTTCTTAGTATGAGCCATTGGTGTGGCATTGTTAGGAATTAGAAATTCCCGGTATTAAAGAGTCGGTCACCTCAAGTATATGTAATCGTTAGAATGCTCGTAGTCATAGTTATATTTAGTTAAGTAGTATTTTGTTAAGTAACACCGTGGAGGACGGACGGGTCTTTACCCACTTGTATGCACGATCCACGACCCGTTGTGTGGCGTTTTATGTAAGACTATAAATACTCTCTACCTCCCAAGGTAGAGAGTTGGAGCTCATAATAATATCTTTCACTTTCTCTCACTAAGTTCCCTAAACCTCTAACTTTCTCTCTCTAGAATTCCACTTATACGCTCACTTGTGTTAATGGTTTGATGTGTTTGTGAAATCCAATATCCAACAATTGGTATCAAGAGCCATGGTTAGATCATATCTTGCACATCTTTGGATTTCTAGTGGTTTTAGGTGGTTTTTGAGTTTGAAAAAGTTTAGTGGTTTGTGCATCATTTGGTTGATTTCTAGTGTTAAAGTTTGGATTTTGATAGTACTTTTATGTTTAGAATCATCACAAGTGTTTAGGTTTTGATTTGGTAAGCTTGAATCATCTTGGTTGGGTTGTTTTTGGATTGAAAAGTGATGTTTATGTGGTTTTCTTGCTAGCGACTTGACATTCGGACTTCATTCTTCGTAGCGACTTACTTTGCAATTTTTGTAGCGAGTTACAGTTTTGGAGCTAGCGACTTAGATCTAGCGATTAACAGTACAAGTAGTGGACTCTCCACTACGGGTAGCGACTTGGTGGTAGCGACTTGGTGCAGCGAGTTGCTCTTTAGCGACTTGTATCTTTAGCGACTTGAGTAGCGTTAATTCTTAAAATTTTGCTAGCGACTTAATACTTAGCGAGTTACTACTTAGCGACTTGCAATTGTTTAGCGACTTGGTGGTATAGCGAATTAGGTGTTAGTGACTAGAGGATTAGCGACTTGTACTTAGCGACTTGGATGTTGATTTAACGACTTGGGATTATTACTATTTAGTTGTTAGCGAGTTGGTTCATTATCTTCTAGCGACTTGGATGATTGCTTACGGTTTTCTCTTGATTTAGTAAAATCCCGTGAAAGAATCTATTTCTCGGTTTAATCATAGAGTTATAAAATCCGGTATTATCTGTTAACATGTCTACCAACGTTCCTACTATCATCTCCATTTGCGAGGGATGTTCAAGCATTGGGTCGGATACTCGTCCACCCATGCTTGAGTGACTACGATTCTTGGGCTCAGCGAATCAGTTATGCCTTGGAAAGGAAATGGTGTCAACATTCTCAAATCCATTGATGAAGGACCATATCGAGTTGAGACGACTAGAGACATACTTGATACTAATGAAGATGGTACTCCTGTTTACGGAATGGACAGGCCTAAAATGTATGATGAGCTTGATGATAAGGAGAAAAAGAGATTCGATGCAGATATCGGGGCTTCAAACATTGTTCTTCAAGGTCTTCCTAAAGACATCTACAAGCTGATCAATCACAACAGATGCAAAGGCAGTTTGGGATAATGTTAAGATGCTTCTCTCGGGTTCAGAATTAACTATGGAAGACAGAGAATCCCAACTCTATGGCGAATTTGAACACTTCAAGATGAAACCAGATGAGAGTGTCTATGAGTACTATGTGAGATTTCATAAGTTAGTGAATGACATGAGGAACATCGGAATGACTATGCCTAACATTCAATTGAACTCAAAATTTGTGAACAACATGAATCCCGAATGGCACAAGTTTGTCACCTCTGTGAAGCTCACTAAAGGATTGAAGAATACAAACTATGAGCAACTCTATGCCTTCCTCCTTGAGAATGAGAGACATGCTATGTTTGAAAAATTGATTCTCAATCAGTTCAAAACCAACCAGGGGGAGACAAGCTCGTCTAATGACTCAACTGCCTTCTACTCAAACATCGGAATCACAACCAAAGCTCCACAAGTCATACCCTTGGGTAATGGTAATCACAAACTCATTCCTGATCCTATGTTCAAACAAGTCGATGCTTTGATGCACCGTGGGTAACTTCATAAATCAACTAGCTCTTCTGATTAGTCAAAACATGAATTCTCTCCCACAAACCAACAACAACCTCGAGCGACATCTAACCCACACAATCAAGCCACTGTTAAAGATGGAAGGATGGTGGTGCAACCAGTTCAGGAAAGACAGTATGATCAGGGAAGAGGTGGAGCTGGTAGAGGTTATGTTGGCAATCGAGATCGAGGAAGGAATGGTAATCAAGGTCAAGCTAAGCCGATCAAATGTTATAACTGTGGTGGTGAGGGACACATTGCAAGGAAGCGCACATCTCCAAAGCGTCCACGAGAATCTTGATTACTTCAGAGATAAGATCTGCTTGTACAAGCTCGGGACAATGGTCTTGCTTTGGATGAAGAGGAATTGTTGTTTCTAACTGAGGGCAATGCCAAGACCTATGATGCAGATGTGGATGAGCAACCTATTCAGGAGATAGGTCACAATCATCAATGCCTTTCAAGTCGTGATTGTGATGCATACGACTCTGATGTGGATGATGGACCTAATGCACACACAATTTTTATGGCTAGCATTTCTCCAATGGTTTCTCCCAAGGTCTCTTCTTCACCACTAGCTGGCCCATCCAAAGACAAACTCATCTCAGAGGTATTAAAACTATCGATGATGATGCGATGTGCAAAGATGCATGACAAAATACAATCAACTGAAACTATTGAATCAAATGTTGAAAATATGGGTAATATCAATATTGTCCCATATGATCAATATGTGAAACAAAGTGAAAGTGAAGGTGTACCAAGTGATGCATCTTCTGCAGTCAACAATGACTATGTTTTTGATGAATACATTGCATGTGCCCCGATGATTACGTAATTTCGAACTAAATGCCTATAAAAAACGTGTTGCTATTTATGAACAACGTGCTAAATTTGAGTTGACCACTCGTGAGCAAGAAATGGATGACCAAGTGCGTACAATCATTAGAAAAAGTAATTTTAGAGAAGAAGTATTGAAACAAGAATTAAATTCCTTGCAAGAAAAACTTTCTAAAACGGCTAAGCAAAAACAAGAACTTCAAGAAAATGTGAAAATGCTTAAGCAAGAATTTAATGCAAAGGAATCAAAACTCTTGAGAGATTTTTCTAATCTGAAAACTTTGAAAAACAAACTTGAAAACAAGTTGTACATACAAGGAAACACCATTGATTTGCTCACATGGTCACTCAGCATAGAGTTCTAAGCGATAAGCATAGTGTTCCCATTATTGATAAACCCAACCACGAGGCGGAAAGATAGCTAAAATGCTCAAAGTGTGATCTTTGATGGCAATGAGATTCTTAAACCTAGACAAAAACCTAGTTGCGTTGAGTGCACAGAGGAAGATAAGAAATCAGATGAAGTCACTAGGGAAAAGATGAACAAAAAATTAGATGATCCTAAATGCAAAGAGAAAAAATAATTATCACTCCCCATGACTACAAGAAGGAAAACTGGATTTCCTTGAACATGTTTAAGCCTCGGACATTGTTGACTCCCGAACAAGTTTTCTGGAAAAAGGATTTAGATAAGCGAAAGCTGAAAATATTGTTGAAACAAACCCTCCCCTATGGAAAATGCCTAGAGCAACTGTGTATCCTCCTAATACACCAATGCATCTTGTTCCTAGAACAATTGCCACTAAAAGCAAGACCTTAATTAGCCAATATGTTATATTTCAACTATTTGTTGATTTTGAGAAAACTTGCAAGAAAAGGATCACACCCAATGGTATAACGGAAGGAGAAAGGGGTTTTGAGCAAATGAAAGAATGTTATTTAACTGAGGTCATGCCTTTCTTTAAACTTCTAAAGGATCACTTTGAGAGTCTTAAAAAGGGGATAGAAACTGATATTAAGGGAATGGAAAGGGAATTTGATGCAATGATAGTTGAAGTTAGTGATTATGAGCGTGCACTAAAATATAATGAGATTGAGAGGAAGAACTTGCATACCTTAAATGAGACTCTTATTCCTGAATGTGTTGCTCAAGATATCTTTTTCATTGCTTCAAATTGCTCTATTAATGCTTCCAAATTTCATGAACTATCGGTTGTACTGCCGAAAGTCTCCCATGATCATGTCATTGAGCTTGAAAAAACTAATTCTAAACTAAGCGAGAAAATTGAACTGGATGATCACGACAATTTGGTTAAACATTTTTCTAAACTAGAAGTTGAGCATTTTAATTTACAACTAAAATATCAACATCTTAAAGAAAATGTCAAAACTTCAAATATCAAGACATCTTCAGGATGCTCCGAGTTTGATCAGATTTTTCAAATTAACAAGCGTGATGAATATTCAAGCTCATTCAACACGATCGAGAAAGTTGAAAGCCCCAATCTCTCAATTAAAGGGTCAAACGAACAATATGGCAGGCTCCCAAATGCCTCCTCCTTTAGATTCTCGAAATTCTCAAACTTTTCATCTTCAAAACTTAGTTGATGCCTTACAAAAGGAAAACAAGAGTTTTCTAGAAGAAAATGAAAAAGTTAAGCGACATTTTAAAGAGTTATATGATTCAATAAAAGTCACCCGTGACCAAAACAACGAAAAAATAACGTCTTTACAAAAGGAAATTGAGAATCTTAGAAGTCAGGGAAATGGGAAACTAACACTTGTTTTCAATAAGAATGTTGTCTCAAAGTCACCCTTAGATTGCAAATACAATGTGACAGTTAAATATATTCCTCCTCATCTTAGGAATAATGAACATGCTTTTCATGAATCCTGTGCTCACCTTAAGGATAGTCTAGAATGTTTCCGTGAGATTGTCGAAGAGGATTTCATTAACAAACCTCTTGATAGTGAAATTAGGTTTGCTTGCCTTCAGGCCAAACGATCTCAAGAGTTGCTAGAATGTGTAATTGCCACATGTCCCAAATCCTTAACCTTAGGTGCAAAAGGCAAAGCTGTGATGCCTTGTTCTATGCCTAGTGCCAAGCAGGAAATCCGTTCTATGCCCAGTCTTAAGAAAGGAAACACTAATGTGCCTTCAAGTAGTTGATTCGGATATGTTAGTGCTAAGAAAGTGAACTTTAGTGTGCATGCAAAAAGCTCAAATCACAGTCTTAAGAAAGTATACACTAATGTGCCTTCTAGTACTTGAGATCCTTGCACATCAAGTTCAGGAATGCAAAAATTAGATCAACCAACTAATGTTCCCATTCCTCTACAGAGTAATCGGTGACTTTAAAGCGGTGTCAAAGTCTCAAGGTAATACAAGGAATGATAGGACCTTGCAAGCTAAGAATGTGCATTGGAAGAGAGTAGAAGACCAATCTAGGAACTTTAAGCTTGAGTTGAATAAAACGAATCGTGTTGATTCTAGTATTAGCCTTAGGCGTCTTGTAATTAATTAATTCGATACTATTTGCAAACCTTGTAATGATGTGCAGCTTGAATTTGCTAATCATGAATGTGGTGTGAATGCTTTGTCTAATCTTTGTCAAATGCCCGATTAAAATTGTTAATGCTGATAATCGTGCAAATAAGGCAAAAAGGCAAAAGCGAAAGATTGTTAGAAAACAGTGGAAACCCACAGGAAGAACTTTTATAAAGATAGGTTATTATTGGATACCTTTTGGCCATAAGAATAATCAGTTTTGTTCTCAAACTGCTAAGATTATGCCCACTAGAAAATGGATGCCTCCTGGTAGAACTATTCCCTTAAGAAGTGAACATACTTTGAATAGGTCAAATCTGAACACCAGACATTGCATCTATTCCCAATGATTCCATTGCTTCTACTTGATATGGATGTTTCGTATTTACGATGTGGGTGTTCCAATTACTGTTACTAACCATGTGGATCCCATTCGTGCATGGGGATCCCAATTATCGATTATCCATTCTTGTATGCATGTTCAAGCTGCAGATCGTTCAAATCGTTACGTGGTACACGGACTCGGTTGTTCCAAGCATTTGACTGGAGACCGGTCGCGGCTCATGAACTTCGTGAGCAAATTCATCGGGACTGATAGATTCGGTAATGATCATTTTGGTGCAATTATGGGTTATGGTGATTATGTTGTTGGTGATAGTGTTATCTCTAGAGTATACTATGTGGAAGGTCTTGGTCATAATCTGTTCTCTCGTTGGTCAATTCGTGACTCGATCTAGAAGTAGCTTTCAGAAAACATACTTGTTTTGTTAGAGAACTTGATGGTAAGGAACTTTAAGAGGAACTCGTGGTTCAAATCTTTACACCATCTCTATAGATGATATGATGAAGTCTTCTCCAATTTGCTTGTTGTCAAAGGCTTCTAAAACAAAGTCATGGTTATGGCATCGACGTCTCAATCACTTGAACCTCGGCACCATCAATGATCTCTCCAGAAAGGACTTAGTTGTAGGTTTACCTGGACTAAAGTATGAAAAGGATCATCTTTGTTCAGCATGTCAATTGGGAAAAAGCAAAAGTATGCCCATAAACCCAAACCTACTAACTCTATCACAGAAGTTCTTCATATGATTCATATGGATTTATGTGGACCAATGAGAGTGCAGAATATCTTTGGGAAGAAATATGTGTTAGTTGTGGTTGATGATTACTCTAGATTCACGTGGGTCAAGTTCTTAAGGACAAAGGATGAAACTCCAGATATCATCATCAAACTCATCAAAGCAGTGCGGAGTTCGACTTAACAAAACCGTCCGTAATTATCGAGCAGACAATGGGCTGAGTTTGTTAACAAACAACTTAGTGAATTCTATGAAAGCATTGGAATCACCCATCAAAGAAGTGTTCCACGAACTCCTCAACAGAACGGTGTAGTTGAAAACGAAATCGAACTCTTGTAGAAGCCGCTAGAACAATGTTGATTTACTCAAAGGTTCCAATGTTTCTCGGGTCGAAGCAATTGCCACTGCATGCTACACACAAAATCGCTCCCGATTCACCGTTCATGGAAAAACTCCATATGAACTTGTAGAAAACCTAATCTCTCTTTCCTTCGTGTGTTTGGTGCATTGTGTTATCCAACTAATGAGGGTCAAGACTTAGGCAAACTTAGGGCTAAAGCGGACATTGGAGTATTTGTAGGATATGCACCAAACAAAAAGGGATACCGAATCTACAACAAAAGAACCCGAAATATCATGGAAACAATTCGTTACGTTTGATGAGTGACGGTCAAATGGCTCCTGGACACTCCATTTCAGGACCCGCACTTCAAAACAGTCCCATTGGTTCATCCCTTGTTCCAAACTCTTCTCAAGAAACTCCATATGTACCTCCATCGGAAGATGATTTAAAGAAATTGTTTGATCCTATGTTTGATGAACTTTATGATTCAATTACTAATGAGGTGTTGATCCCTACAACAGAGGATGCTCATATTCTTGTGAATGAAGTCAATCCTTCAGTCTCAATATCTTTAAGTCAAGAAGCACCTGCTGCTGATCCTTGAGTCTCATCAACAAATCATCATTCTTCAAATGTACATCATGGAAATGTTTACGCATCAATGATGAAGTTAATCCCTTTGCTACTACCGAAGATGCTCCATTTGAAAACATATTTGCTCTGAATCATCATCGAACCATCTTCTTGAGGAGACATCGACTCTACTTCAGTCCCTCAACAACTACC
Source organism: Chrysanthemum makinoi (assembly GCA_910596185.1). Lineage (NCBI taxonomy): Eukaryota > Viridiplantae > Streptophyta > Magnoliopsida > Asterales > Asteraceae > Chrysanthemum > Chrysanthemum makinoi. Next base: position 231,029,605 of record OU343223.1, on the reverse strand, counting down.
ACATGAACACCTCAAAAAATGGACTCACGATCATCCATTAGACAACATCATTGGAAATCCCTCTCGTCCTGTATCAACCGGAAACAACTTGCAACCGATGCCTTATGGTGCTTCTTCAACTCCGTACTATCTAAGATCGAACCAAAAGATGTTAAAACTGCCATGAATGAAGATAGATGGTTCAATGCCATGCAAGATGAAATTCATGAGTTTGATCGACTTGATGTATGGGAGTTAGTACACGCTCCGATTGTGCTATGATTATAGATCTTAAATGGATCTTCAAAGTGAAACTTGATGAGCATGGTGATGTGTTGAAGAACAAGGCTCGATTAGTTGCTAAAGGATACCGTCAAGAGGAGGGTATTGACTTTGAAGAATCTTTGCTCTGTTGCTCGAATCGAGGCAATCGGAATCTTTTGGCTAATCTGCTAGTAAGAACATGGTAGTCTATCGATGGATGTGAAAACGGCATTTACGAACGGAGATCTTAAAGAAGTCGTCTACGTCGGCCAACCTGAAGGATTTGTGAATCAAGAGCATCCTACTCACGTTTATCGTTGAAGAAGGCTCTTTATGGTTTAAAGCAAGCTCCAAGGGCATGGTATGATACTCTGTCAAAGTTTCTTCTATCTACCGGATTTAGCAAAGGAGCGGTTGATCCTACATTGTTCACCGGGAAGTCAGGCAAACATTTAACTCATGTTCAAATTTATGTTGATGATATTATTTTTGCCTCGACAGACCCAATGGAATGTGATCGTTTTCAAATGAAATGAGTTCAAAATTTCAAATGTCAATGATGGGACAAATGTCATTTTTCTTGGGATTACAAATTTCACAAAGTCGTGGAGGCATTTTCATAAATCAATCTAAATATGCAAATGAGATTTTAAAGAAATTTGGATTTGATTCAAGTGACCTTGTTGACACTCCCATGATTGATCGAACCAAACTAGATGAGGACCACTCAGGGGTCATGATTGACCAAACGAAATATCGTAGTATGATTGGATCCACGATGTACCTCACGCTAGTAGACCGACATCTTGTTATTTGTTTGCATGTGTGCCAGATACCAGGCTAAGCCTACTAAAAAGCACCTTGAAGCGGTTAAGCGGGTCTTTCGGTATCTCCAAGGAACCATCAATATGGGACTTTGGTACCCGAAGGACACCGGTATGTCACTAACGGCCTATGCAGATCGCGATCATGCAGGTTGTCAAGATACTCGTCGAAGTACATCGTCGGAGGTGCTCGATTTTTGGGTGATAAGCTGGTGAGCGGGTCTTCAAAGAAGCAAATGAGTACTTCTATTTCCTCTACAGAGGTGAATACATAGCCATGTCATCTTGTTGTGCTCAAATCTTATGGATGAGATCTCAATTATCGGACTATGGCTTTGTATTCAACAAAATCCTCACATCTTTGTGATAATAAAAGTACTATTGCTCTCTCATGCAACAACGTTCAACACTCAAGAGCAAAGCATATCGACATTCGACATCATTTCATCGGGGAACAAGTGGAAAAAGGTGTGGTGGAACTCTATTTTGTGAGGTGCGAATATCGGTTAGCGGACATCTTCACCAAAGCTCTTCCAAGAGAACGTTTTGAGTTTATTCTTCCACGACTTGGCTTGAAAAGTCTTCAACCAGAAACACTCAAACGTCTTCGGGAGGAAGACGAGGAGTAAAGGTCTATCTTCATCTATCTCTTGTATATATCTATTCGAAAATCAAAATACAAAATTATAAAACCTTCAAAATCCATAAAAATCAAAAATTGAAAAATCTTCAAAAATATTGTCATTTTGTCATGCGATTTCTCGGTTCGATAATATCTACGGTCTTTGTGCTTCATCAAAGAATGACACGGGACTTTAGATGTTGTTCGAATTCTAAAAAATATATATAAAAATAAAATATAAAAAAAAAAATAAAATAAAAAATATATAATAAAAAAAAAAATATAATATATATATTTTTGAGAGAAAGAGAAACAATGGTTTATTGTCATTTAACCCGCTTTTCAAAAGAAAGAACGAGCCATACTTTATCATGTTTTCAAATTCCATGCTCGATTCTTTAAACATTTATCTGTGAAAACTAACGCTTTGAAAAATAACTCTCAATCATCCGGACTTATTTGTCAAAATATCAATCTCTCAATCAACAACCTATGTCATTGATTGAGGGGAGAATGATTTCAATTAAATTAAAAGGTTATTTGTCATTAAATTGTTTTCAAAAGATATTCATGCATGTTTAATCAATGGAGTTTAAAGTCTTAAAATCCGATCATTATCGGTTAAAACGCTTTCATAATCAAGTCACAATTCTCCTTAAAAGCTTTCAAAATCAATTTAAATCTATAAGAGATCACAAATCTCAAATGATTTGATAATTGTGATCGGGGAGAATGTGTGATTTAAATTGGATTTAAACCGATAATTCGGTAAATGGTTTTATAAGGATGTACAAGCTCTCCTTCCCACATGTGACAAACGATTTCAAATTTTCCATGCACATGTTGAGGGGGAGCATCTATCTTAAACCTATGATTTGAAACGTGATAACTTATCTCAAGGTGCAGGTTCCCTCTAGTATGTGCAAAACTCTTTTCAAATCTCGAGGCACATATTGAGGGGAGCAAAATCATGAAAACCTCATCCTTCCCCAAAATGCTTTATCTACTTGATTCGATTAGGGAAGTGATGTTGATATTTTTGAAAATGGTAATCAAAGAAGTTAATTCTTTCTCTTGCCTCCATGTGGAAAACTATTTCAAATACTTGATTCACATGTTGAGGGGAGTTCTTCTTCTAAAAATATCAAAAACAATTCAGGTACAAAATGCTTTGATAAAATATCATAAGTATCGGGATTGATTTTCAAATGGTTTTCAATTGGTTCCTATGGCAGATGAACAATACCAAAAGACCGACCAACTTTACATTATGTATGGTGATATAAGGATGATAAGGTTAGGTATGTGTTCCCATGATCCGCCAGAATCGGAGGGATCTACCTAGGGACTATCCACTAGTTAGTGTAGAGTTCTTAGGTATGATGATAAAAGGAGAAAAATGAGATATGGGAAGAGTGCGGACTAAGACTGAGCTAGTCCTGGAATAAACCCAACAAGGTTCTAGCTATGAAGTCTCGGTAAGCACAGAAGGGGTTGAAGAATGAAAAAGAATTGAATGAGAAAAGGGTGAAAACAAATAGCCCTCCATTTATTCAACCTTAGAGGCGTAAACCGGTTCAATTCATATGCTCTTGATGGTAACATCGGTATTGAAGACAAGACGTCATGGACCCAGTGATGCACCGCACTTCAACTTTCCAAACCACTCAAGTTCCTCTTAAAAGGACTTGTTTCATTCTCACGGGGAACCGACATTATCTATCGACTTTCTCTTAGAGATTGTTGATATTGAAGGAGGAGACCCTCTCCCTAGTCTCCGATATAGGATCCAAATATGCACAAATTGAGTCTAGAGCCACGAGATCATCAATAAATCTCATTAGGACACTTTCAATGAAGACTCTCTGTTTCACACAATGTGGAAAGAGATTATATCTTGAGTCCTACGCATTATCCTTGTGGTATTGCCAGAACATCTAAGTGATATGCAACATACTCACAATGAAGATGGAAAGCCTTACGGAGCCAACATCTAACAAGCTCTTGGTAGGTGGCATGTGAGATCTATTATACTGATCAACCATGTGACAAGCGAGTAAACAATGGGGCGATGCAATCTTTTGAATCAATCTTGGTTCAGGTTATGGATTGACGGATACCTTTGAAAACCGGTCTTTGTGCTTTAAAACTCTTTTCATTAGCACGTCGACCGTGTACTAATTTTTCAAATCAAAAGGTGTTTTATGATTGATAATTGATTTTCATTAAAACCTTCGTTATATTGCAAAAACAATTTCTATTGAGCAATACACGATTGTTTTTCAAATCTCTTTTCATCAATCGATGGACGTAAATTATTTGGTTCACTCACTCCGTGTTGTCTTCTTTGAGAGCGTTCGGTTTGAGAACGGCTAGAGCATTTGCGAAACCTCAAGGAAATTCTTGAATTATACCGATCACGAGCGTACTTATGCTGATCAGCGGGGAACCGTGGGCCGTGTACCTCAATTCATCGAAAGTGATCAAAGACACTTTCGCATGCTTTATTGCTAACTGTCTTATGCGGTACACCCCGCGTTTGCAGGTGATCGAAATGAAGCGGTCAATCCATTGCCGCATGCTCACACAACACATTCATATCAAAAGAAATCATGATTGGTGCATCAATGACTCTGATATTCTAACTCCATGCTTACGCTGCTGCCAATATAATGAATCAACGAATGCTTCCGCTACTCTAATGAGAAGATATCATGATCCAGAATGTGAGCATGTCGGTCCGAAAGTCACAACATCACATAATACCAACACCACAATGGATGTATCGGAGATTTTCTATTAGCTGATGATCTCAAAAGTTGGCTCAACATTATTATCACGTGGATCATTAAAAGACCTCCACTTGGATTAACCAAACATGCAATGAGTGGAATCAATGACTACGAGCTTGAAGCAAAGTACTACATTAAGAATGCAAGATCAATTGTTAATGTAATATCTGGTTGTATTCAATGTCATTTTAGTATATGTTTGAGGTGACCTCCCTTAGGGGAGATTGTTAGGAATTAGAAATTCCGGTATTAAAGAGTCGGTCACCTCAAGTATATGTAATCGTTAGAATGCTCGTAGTCATAGTTATATTTAGTTAAGTAGTATTTAGTTAAGTAACACCGTGGAGGATCTGCCAGACGGGTCTTTACCCTTTGTATGCACGATCCACGCCCGTTGTGTGGCGATGTATGTAAGACTATAAATACTCTCTACCTTCCAAGGTAGAGAGTTGGAGCTCATAATAATATCTTTCACTTTCTCTCACTAAGTTCCCTAAACCTCTAACTTTCTCTCTCTAGAATTCCACTTATATGCTCACTTGTGTTAATGGTTTGATGTGTTTGTGAAATCCAATATCCAACAGAACATAGGTGTCCGCAGTTTTGCATTCCAAATTTGTAACAATTCAAAGGGCATATTTGGGCCGACTCGAAAATACCACCTTGGGGTGATTGATGAACTTACATTCCAAGGAAGAATGTGAGTTCACCCATCATTAACATTTCAAAATGTTTTGTCATAAGTTTTGCAAAAGCATTTGAGTATTTTAAATGTGTTGACCCAAAAATGATGTCATCCACATAAATTTAAACGATTAAGATGTGAGCCAGGTGATATTGTATTAAAAGAGTGTAGAATTAGACGAACCTTTGTGAACTTATTGGCAATAAGGAAGATGATAACTTATCATACCCATAGAGGGCTTGTTTGAGATCGTAGAGAGCTTTCTTCAGTTTGTAGACATGATTAGGGAACTCTGGATCAACGAATCCTTCTGGCTGGCTTACATAGACCGTTTCTTTTAGTTGTCCATTGAAATCAGGTTTGACATCCATTTGAAAGACCGTGATGTGTTCATGTGAGCGCAAATGGAAAAAATATCCGAACAGACTCAAGGCGAACAGCAGACAAATGATTCTTCAAAGTCAGTACCCTCCTCCTGTCTATGACCCTTAGCCACCAGACGTGACTTATTTTGGATTACGTTCCCTTCAACATCCAATTTGTTCTTCCAAATCCATTTGAGACCAATGACGTAGACCCCTGTTTGTCTTTCAACCAGTTCCCATACTTCAAGACATTTGAATTGGTTGAGTTCTTCTTGCATGGATTCAATCCAGTTGTCTTTTGTCATTGCGTCTTTAATGTTTTTAGGCTCAGATTGGCAGACAGTGAGTGCATAAATGCAATGTTCACCATCTGTGTGAAGACGTTGTCTTATTCGGCCAGTTGATTAGGTTGCCAATAATATTCTCAAAGGGATGGTCTTTTTTCCAAAGATGTGTGGAAGGTTGATGTTGATATACATTATGCAGATTTTGAGGATTCAAATGGCTTGTAGATGATTCCATAACATAGTCAGCAATTTCATTGGCGAGCGGGTTGAAGCATTTGGATGAAAATCTGCGGTGGGGTTACATTATTCAGAGCAATATCACACTGGTTCTGCGTCATTGGAAGCAGTTTGTTCAACTGTTGTTGTAGAGTCAACTGGTGGTGCTTCTTCAACGAAGTTGTGGTAGCGGTTGTATCGAGTATAAGAGTATTATCGGGTTGAGCATCGAAACGGATATTGGAACACGTTCATCAATATCGTCACTGAGCGGAGGAGCAAATAGTCTTTCCATTTGTTGGCGAGTAAGTTGAAACATTTGGTGATGATGGGGTTTGGGGAAGTTTAAGCGGTTGTGACCGGGTTCCAAGTTGTTAATACTTTCGAGGAAGCCATTTCGTAAGCTCATCAAAAATTAGCATGAATCATTTCCATAACCTGCTGTCACGATGATTCCGGATCCGGTAACCTTTAGAATTCTCACAATTATCAATAAAAACTCAATGTCAGCTTTGGCTTTGAGCTTTCAAAGTCATCGATCATTATTCGGATAGCAAAGGGATCCACTGAAAGTGTTTGAGATTCGGTTTACGGTTATGGAGAAACAGTATGGTGTTTTGTTGTGGCATTTTGTAATCATTGAGCGGTTACGAGTGTAGCATGCAGTTGAAGGCATTTCGGCCACAATAATCACGGAAGTTTAGAATTGATTATCGTTCTAGCAGCTTCACTAACGTGCGGACGTCTCTTTCACTCCGTTACGTTTCGATTGTGCGACAATGGATGTTTGATTCTTAATTCCCACTTTCTCATAATATTCCCGAAGAGTTTGATTCACAAATTCAGTTCCTTTGTGCGTTGAATTTGTCTGTGGTGTTCCGGAGCTGAACATGAATTTTCGTGAGAAAGGTGATGATCATCTATGGAGCTTGATCTTTACTGCGAAGAAAGTAAACCCAAGTCCATCTTGAGTAGTCATCAATAATTACCAAGATGTAGCTTGCCATTAATGATGCACTTGCAGCGCGCAGGGCCAAATCCATGTGAAGAAGATGTAGCACATGCTAGAGCTGTTCCACCTTTGAGAGGAAAATGAGCACGAGTGCTTTTCCCTTGTTACAAAGCTGAGCATAGGTGATCTTTAGAATACCGAATGCGGGGAGACCTTCAACAAGTTTGTATCGAGCAAGGTTGGTTATGGTTTGAAAGTTTAGATGTGAGGCGAGCGGTGCCATAGCCAGATTTTGTAGATGTAGCCTTTGAGAGTAGACAAATGGGAGATGAAGCGATCATGTCTTGCATGGAGATAGTGTAGAGACTGGATGAGTAATGGCCAGACATAAGATCATTTCCTTGTAGATCACGAATGAAACAAGTTTTCTCCCTGAAACTACTTCCAAGGTCTCCATCACAAAATTGACCAACTGAGAATAGATTGTGACCGAGGCCTTCCACATAATAGACCACTAATTTCGATGTTCCCATTAATGTAATCTCCGTAGCCCATGATAGCAGCGAAGTGATCATTCCAAGTCGGCAGTGCCAATGAACTTTGAAACAAGTTTGATAACAGTTTAAGGTTGCCTGTCATATGTGGGAACATCGCTATCAACAATCAAGGATGATCGTATCACCTTAGACACAGAGGACACAGATGGAATAGAAGTAGATGTGGAACCCGAAGTGTTAGAGGGTTCCGAAGCGATTATAGTAGAAATACACACATCAATGACTTTAGGCATCCATTTAAATCCTAGTGTATTATGTATCCATTTCTGCCATCTCAAACTAGTCTTAGCTTTAGTCTTAGTGAATGTGCTAGGTGGTACAACAATCCTTGGAGGTGATACTGGAACTACAGGGACATCAATTGTTTAGAATCTAAAGAAGGCGGTTTACCAAGTACAGACTTAGAAGCATTAGTGAGCCTGAGGTATTTGAATCTTAGGATTCCGTAAAGCGTGACAAGATAGCCTGAGCAACACATTTATCATGACAATCAGAACGCATACTTTTACGACAAATAACACAAGATGCATCGGACTGAATATCAAAAGTACTTAAAGGTTCAACATTAGTTACAACACTTTTTCCATTACATTTGCCAGACGCAATATCTAAAGTGGGTGCAACTGGAGTCTTATTCAAAGTCCTACGGTGTTATTCTACTTCAACATATTTTATTTGTCTTTTCTTAGGTCGCAACTTCCTATTCTTCCTTGTATTGCTCCTAGGCTGTGAAGTGCAGATGTTTGGAAAAGATACTGTATGTTCTAGATATAATTTACGTGTTAGTAACAATGTGTGTATTGGTTCTTTCCCGAAGGAACAAGGCTATCGACAAAGTACATCTTACTGATGAGTACGACGAATTTCTTGGAAAGTAGGGGCCCCTTCGATGTATGTTTCTTGGTCCAGAAAGTTCGTGTGGATCGGAGGTTTTGGAATCCTTAGTGTGTTTAAGACCCTCCTAAGAAAGGTTGGCTTATGGGCGAGGAGTACTTGATCAGCATATCTTTTCACTCCGATAGTATATTCATTTTATATTGTTGCTTTTATACCCTAATCATTTTTTTATTGTTGTTTCAGCACATAGAGTTGTGGGTGGAATACATGTATTTCAGGACCGATAGGCTGATTGGGCTATAGTTACGCATACTTTGTTGTTTGCTCTTACAAGACTCCATACCCATTTGGTATGTTAATGGGGAAAAGTACAAACTCCAATGGGCTGATGTTGAACAGGTAATAGTTGTGTTCATTCCTTTATACATATATTGATATGTGTTTTGTTAACATGGCCTTTGGTGTTATACTATGGTTTATATGCCTATCAATGAAAAGGAAAAAATTGGTTTGGCTTGATTCCATATCAGGCGGGGTTGTAACATTTATAGACGAGTGGCGATAAGCATGATGATCCTGAGTGGCGTCCTTGGTATTTGGAGATGCGGGCATGTTTACGGGT
>OU343223.1:230966293-231020503 GCA_910596185.1 Chrysanthemum makinoi | reverse complement strand
GAGATTTGAAGATGATTATAACTAAGGAAAAGCCCATAAACTACAGGGGCTTAAATGCAAATTAAAGAAAGTTTAAAAAGATAAAAACTATTACATAAACGCTATCACTATATTTAAAATGATGTTTTTGTTTTTATGTTTTTATAAAACTAAATTTAAAAACTACGCGACGTACAAATAAAAACGTGAAACTTATACAATATAAATCCTAAAAATATGAAAATGACATTTTCACAAACCTAATGATAAAATAAAATTTATATAAAAAGAAAATTATTTTTATAACTATTTAATTAATTATTATTAATTAAAAACTAATTTTAACTATTTAATAATAACCTAAAACACAATAAAATATGAAATAAAGAGTGAAAAATAAAATTATGACTTAGAAAAGTCTAAAATAACAAAAGAGAATTTTCAAAACTATTTTTGTATTTTTCTGATTATTTTTCTATTTTCTAGGAATTTTAAACTATTAAAAACTAATTAAAATATTTAAAAATACAAATTTAACTAAGAAAAATATGGAAAAATATGTTTTTGGCTTTTTATATTTATCTTAACATAATAAAAATGAAAAATTATTTTTTTGATACTTTTCTGAATTTTTTGTATTAAATACTATTTAAAACGACTTAAAAACTAATTTAAATAAAGAAAAATAGCTAAACACCTTAGAAAAATCTGAAAATTTCAGGAAAAGTTTAAAACATTATTATGAAGCTAGGAAAATTAGAAAAACAGGTGCATGTGTGGAGGATTATGCAACTGATGAATCAAGTGCTTATAAATAAGCACTTGAATAAGCCAATTGAGTACCAAAAGCTACCAAACCAAAGCAGGAACTCTAATAAGCTAAAACTACTCTAATACAACTGGAAACAACAAGTCATGACCTCAGATTTGCAAGTTGCTATGATTTGGTCAATTGAGCAAATGAGCTAAATCTGTTAAAGGGGTACCAAGTTTGAGCTATTGCACAAGATTCAAAATACGCTGGAAATGAAAAGCACTAGTTGGATCCTACACTAGACCTAGGTGGGTATATAGGACCAAAAATGGGACCTTGCCAAGCTCAAATGAGCTTGTGGCAAGGTCTGCAAGTCTACAAAAGCCAAATGCTTGAGCTTAGTGCTTGTGCACAGGGCACTTTTGCCACTTTTAATAAGCTCATTTGGAGCTTTTGAAAAAATTCTAAAAATCAACAAAAATAGTAAAAAAAAACTAGACCTACTGAACTTATAGAACCCAAATTTTCATTTGATTTGGTTCAGGAATGAACCCAAGAAAATTCTTCCTAGTTGAGCTCAAAATGGATTTTTACCATTTTGACTTTTTGAAACAGAACTGAAATTTTGACTTTTTCCAATTTTGAGAGTGATTTGTGGACAGATGTTAACATATTATGATGAAATAAAGCTAAAACAAGCTAGTTCTATGAATTTTTAACACAAAATAAGCTTTTGGTTTTAATAAAACTCAACAGTTAAGCATTAAAGATGGCTTATAAGTAATTTTGACTTTGGTGGTTGCAGGCACAAAATGATTGACTCAAATGGGCTCAAATGAGCTTAACAAACATGAACCAATAAAAAACAACCACTGACAAATCCTATAAGCTAGGTATGACAGCAAATCCAAACATACCTATATAAACTGATATGCAATTTAAAACTACCCAACTGCTAAACTGGCTTATGCCAATGATCAATCTAAGCTTAAATGACTTAATTATGGCTAAATAAACACATTTGAACAGGCTATGAGTACAAACACAAGTACAAGCAATGATAAGCTGTGAAAATGAAACTTAGAAATCTTACTTTCATGTGTTCCAGATAGTATACAGGCTAAAACCAAATCTAAAACCACTAAATGGACTTATTCCAACCCAAATCAAATGTCTGCAACCACCATATCCAATCCCATTGCAATTTGAGCTTAGAGTTGACTTTTATTGACCATCAATGAAACTTGCTCAAAAATGATTAGCAGGCTTACCAAAGATTATCATAAGCTTAAATGAGCTTATTTGATCTTAACATGAACTTATTATAAGCTTGGATATCAAATTTGAAACTAGAAATTTCCACAGTAAACTTGAAAATATGAATCTTAAACAAGACCTTGAATTAAACTTGAAAAACAGATTAAATTGATGAAATAACTTGATGTGAATACAATAGAACAGAGAACTACATCTTAGAACATTAATTAAGCTTAATTAATAAAAAACGACATACAAATTTTATTAAAAACTAACTACTTGCTTTTTCTTCCTTTTCTTCCTCTTTTATACTTCAAAAATCTTTCCACCTGTCCTCTGATCACTTCCCACCACACCTGAGAGCCAATGGGAGAGCTTTGTGGACTCTAGGCCCTTTTATCATTTTGGCGGGAAAGTTGCAATTTGACCTGTGGCTCTGAAACTAGCACTAGGGGGGGGGGTGGCTAGGTATATGATGAGGGTGAGGGGATAAGGTGATAAGGCATTGGTGAGTGTGATTTGGTGAGGTGTTGCAGAGTGTACAGGGCAAGTGGGGGAGAAGAAGGAGGTGGAGGGAAAGGAGAGGGGTACTGTTTGTTTTGATTTGGGGTTCAAAATAGAAAAGACAGGGGGGTCATTTGGTTTTAAATGGCAGGGTCAAAGGCATTTTGACAAGGCTTATGTATACAAGGACTAGTTTTGTAATTTTCTGAAAGATGAGGGACCAATCCTGTAATTTTCCAAAGTTGTAACAAGGGACCAATATTGACAAGTTCCAATAGTACAAGGACCAGTTTTGTCATTTTCAAATTTCCAGGGACCAAACTTGACATTTTTGAAACTTGAGGGACCTTTTCTGCCATTTAACAAAAGATTTATTCAAGGACCATTTTTGACAAATTAAAATATTTCAGGGACCTTGAATAACATTTTTCTTTATTTTAGATTTACCAGGGACTGTTTTTGACAACTTTTGAAACTTGGGGGACTAAAACTGCCTATTATGCAAACTTTATCGTTTTCACAGATTTTGATATTTTTGCATTTAAAACACATAAAACACTTATTTGTGATATTTTTATCATTTTGATGCATTTCTGAGTGTTTTCAGATGTTTTTGCAGTTTAATTTGTATAAAAATGATGAGTATTTAGACACTCATCAGCGTAACTAATTATAAGAGTTACGCCGTAACATCCAATTCTTCGTATTTTGCACTAAAAATGTTGGTTACGGCGTAACTATGGGAGGAGTTACGCCATATCTTCAATAAATCTTGGTTACGCCGTAATTGATACAATAGTTATTGCGTAGCTTGCAGCGGCGCGGAACCTCATTTGACCTAGTCGGTTACGTCGTAATCTTAAGGGGAGTTGCGCCGTAATCTTCTGTTGAGTTGGTTTTCTAAGCCACGCCTTAGTTACGGCGTAATGTGAGAGAGGAGTTATGCCGTAACTGCATAAAAATGAGCATACTATCATATATCTTCAATAAATCTCCAAATCCACGTCTCTTTAGCTCCAATACTCGTATTTTACCTGAAAGTGAAATATAGAGGAAAACAAGCGTAAATCCATATAAATGATATAAAATCTGGCGGGCATTATCGGAAATTGACACTTATATTCAGGATTATTTGATGTTATCAAATATCCCCCACTTGAACTCTACTTGCCCTCAAGTAGACCTTATTAGATAGAATTCTAAAAAGATATCTCCCATTACCTGGAAAATATAAGTTTACAAATCCCTTATGCTTGAATAAAACAAAGCCGAACACCTCATGAAATGGGAACAAAACAGTCAAATCTCTCAACTACTCTAAGTGTCAATTTCGGGGTGATCACTCATTGCACAGTCATAGCATGTATTCTATCATAAGCTTGGCGGTTACAAAAATCTCCACCACTAGAGTTAAGGACTAAACAATTCTTGAAGGCAATATGGGTAGACACGACAAAGGTTAAGGGTGATTTGTCATTACTAACATGTCACGGCGAAGTGGAAAAAATCAATGATACATGACCAAATCCATAGCCAAGACACCAAAGATTACTCGCTGCATCACCTAGACACGCTACATGACTAAAGGTAGGATAAGACATGGGATAAATTTGGTGTAAAACAAAATCAAGCAAATAGTCTAAATCTACAACTAAGTCATCACCACTTACCGTTCGCCCAAAGTTCAAGTTTCGAAGTCAAGAAACCGGATCATGATATAACCAGGTAGATGTGCCATTAGAGGACGTCATGATGGGCACACTTCCAACTTCATTCTTCAAATGTGACCGAGGTGGTCTCCTCGATACTAAATCTATATTAGGCTCATAATAATAGTGCTTATAACATCGCACTTTTACAATCACTAAATAACAATAATAATAAAAAAATTCGAATCACATCATTTTTTTTAAAGGATAACATAATAACTACACATAACATCCCCCCACTTGAGATGAACAATATGGGAATTTGGGGGGTCTTCAATGATATTTAAGGATATGTTGTCGATGAGAGCGTGATTCCCGGACCTTTCCACTTGAACCTTGAACTTAAGAAAATGATGACTTCCCAATTACAAATAAAGACTACAGGGTAGGCTAAGGTGTAATGGTGTATTGAAACAATATGTTGGGTGAACAAAAGGAAAGGAATGGCTCAGAAGGGTGTATCTAGGGGTATCTTGCACTAAAGGTGAGTGCAACAAAAGGGTTTAACATGGGGGTCGAGAAGCCGAGGTGACTAATCGATAGACACACAATGACAGGCTATTTGGGTGATAATCCTATAATACTGCCTTCTTAAACTGAAAGTCCAAATACATCGAGCTAACTCAACATACCTCGTCTATGGTCTCGAAATGATGTAAAGGCCAAGTTATAAAGTTTACAAGCTACCGGCACACTCATAATTTGGTGGATTTGGGGTAAAACTTGGAAACGGATAAGGCTAATCTCACCATATAATATCAAGGGTTATAATGTGCTCGGCTAAGGTCTAATCTAGTTAGGTTAAGAAAAACATGTCAAAATTTTAAAAATGGCATAATTTTCAAAATAAACTAGAAAAACGAGGGAAAAATAAAGTTCAAGAGACAATTCTACTCCCGTCCCCCCACTTGAATTGTACAAAGTTCCTTTTGTACTAAGCGTTAAATAAAGGTGAAGAGAAAAGTAGAATTAGAGCGAGAACTTCCCTGAAATTGCTCCAAAAAGAAAGAAGGCCCACGAAAAGAGTCGTACCTTCGCATAAGCATCCACGAGCAAGCTCCATCCCGAAATCACACTACCGACAAGCATAATTCTAAAAAAGAAAAAGAAAAAATGAAAAAGAAATCTAACCCACTTTCGTAGGAATCACGGTTGCATTTAGCGTATGCAACAAGCCTTTTAAACCACTTGGTGTCCCAAGTGGACGAGTGTAGTCTCGTGAGGGCGTACAAGGAACATACCCACAAAGTTCATTTGAACACTAATACAAGGTTATTGTGTTTAAAATGAAAGAAGTGTTACAGAGGGTAGTTATGTCGTAACTCACATAGGGATTTACGCCGTAATTAAGAAAAACCTGACAGGGGTGAGGCTACGGCGTAAATATAGTTGGGGTTACGCCGTAATCGGTAATGCTTCTGACAAGTTCTGCTGTACAAAGGCCTGTTACGGCGTAACCAAGATAGTGAGTTATGCCGTAACTCTGGTCGTATCAGCATGCTGCAGCAACAACTTTTCTTCGTTTCCCTGCAAAAATGGTTAAAAACACAAAACCCAATAGAAAGGAAATAAAACAAATGAAAGGGATAATTCGGGTTGTCTCCCGAAATAGCACTTTTCTTTATTAACGAGTCTTTAAGTTAGACTCAGAGCCTCTGGGCTTTATGGTGGCCTTTGGACTTGGCCAACTTCCTCCATGTCCTTCATTAAGTTATGTCTGGGCTTTATGGTGGCCTTATGAATAACAAACTCAGTACCATTATCACTTCTAAAAGTCTTAACAGTTTTGTTAAACTGGTTTTTTATTAAATTGTAAAAGATATTAATGCAATCAAACACCTCATCTTTGGTCTTAATTAAATTAACCCACACAGCTCTGGTGAAATCATTAACAACAGTCAAGAAATATCTAAAACCCTCTTTACTAACAACCATGTAAGGACCCCAAAGGTCAAGATGAACAAGTTCAGCAAGCAAGGTAGACTTGTGCTTACTTAAAGGAAAAGGTTTCCTAGGTTGTTTAGCCTTTTGACAAATTTCACATGGTTCATTATCAATTTTATTTTCAAAACTTATATCATTTTTAAGCAGAGTTAAGACTTGATCTGAAGGATGATCAAGCCTATAGTGCCACAAATTTTTAGGCAAATTGCAAGTAGTCTTAAAATTCTTAAATTCTAAGTCAATACCTTGATTTCCATCAAAGTAATATAAACCATCCTTTTGATTACCAATCCCCACAACATTCATTCCCTTCAAATCCTGTGGTAAAACATAACATTTTGATTCATCAAAAGCAATAACAAATTTGCTGTCTCTAGCCACTTTATGAACAAACATTAAGCTCACACAATATTTTGGTACAACAAGAACATCATACATAGTTAAGTCTTTAGTCAGAATCATATTTTCAACCTTAGTAATTAAAGCTTCAGTCCCATTGGGATGTGAAACTTTAATTCCTAATTTGGAAATATCAATTACATTATCTAAAAACTTATTAGTGTATGTTAAGTGTTGATTTGCACCAGAATCAACAATAAGTCCAGCTGCAACAAGTGCATACCTGATTTTACTACAAAAAAATCTGTAAAAATTTTGATTAAAAAATTTATTGTTGTTCAACACTATACCTGCCATATTGGCATGTACACCTTTTCCTTTTCCATTATCATTAACAAAAGTATCTTCAATCAATGACAAAAGTTTTGAGATCTGTTCATCTAAAAAAGTAGAAGAAGAGCTAGAGCCAACAAAATTGGTATTAACAAATCTCTCGTTAAAGTTTCGAGTACCCTGACTTTTATTATTACCAAAAGCATTATTCCTTTTTCCTAAATTAGCAGGGTACCCAATCAATTTAAAGCACATATCCACAGTATGCCCATTAAACCCACAATGTTCACAAACCAAAGTAGGACCACCAGCAGTCCTTCTATTACCATTATTATTAGGTCTAGGCACATTAAGTCTAAAAAAGGTACAAGAGGTTTGGGGCCTTTGAGAAATTCCTCTATTAGGCACACTGGAATTGAAAACAGATGACTGGGACATTTGGGAGGTACTAGTCCCTGAACTAGTAACAGCAGCTCTGTGAGACTACTCACTAGAAATGATAGCAAAATCCCCGTTAACATCAAGAAGAGGGTCTCTAGCCAGAATATTGCTTCTTATTTGCATATATGAATCATCTAAGCCCATCAAAAATTGCATTAATTTCATAGGTTGATTAGGTTTTTTGAAATCATTAGCAACATGACAAGTGCATCCACGCAACTGAATTAATCAAACTGCTTCCATAAGGTAGACAACTTATTAAAGTACTCATCAATAGCAAACCCATTTTGAGCCAAATAATTGATTTTATGATGCAAGTTGAATTTAATAGAACCATCAACCCTGTCAAAAGTTTCTTTAAGTTCATCCCAAATATCTAAAGCCTTTTTAGAAAAGATTTGCCCCAGAAACAATTCTTCAGATATTGAATTCAAAATCCATTCAAGGACCACATCATTTACCCTGTCCCATTGTCTGCCCAAAAAAATATCTGTAAGTGATCTTGTGCAAGTACCATCAATAAACCAGTCTTGTTTTTTCCTTCTAAAGCAAAAAGCATAGCAAAAGACCATACATTATATTTTTCAGTACCCTTGAGTTTAACAGATATAACAACAAGAGTAGCAGAATCATTAGGGTGTAAATGCAGAGGGTCACTAATATCCAGTTTACTTATTAATGTGGCAGGTAGTGGTTCAAAAATATCCTGTTCATCAGAGTTATTATGAGTAGAAACAGCAGGTGTAACAGGTGGAGTACTATTATGAACAAACATAATGATAAAAAAACACAAACAAATCAAACACTCAAGTAGGGAGAGAAAGTAGTTCGCAGACTTTCCTTGCCACTAAAGTGGTAGGTCAAGGCCACACACAACCAATCAATCCAAGAAAATAACAAAAGCATAAACAAAGAAACAAATAATAACACAGAAATACCACAAACAATCAATCTCAACTTCCAATCCCAATCCTATCCTCCAGCAATCTATTGCAAGAAAATAAAAGACAGAAAGTAAAGAAGAGTGTGAGAGGTGTTACAGTGCACGCAAAATAACCAGCAGTGGAATAATAGACCTACTACACTCTTGATTCACTTAGTCAACAGATATAGAAGATATCCAAGACCAAACCCTAATTTCTCAAAATTAGGCAAACTTCCTAGAATCACTTCCAATCGTACCAAGAACACCTGATCCACTGATTAAACATACTTAATCGACAACAGAAGCCTCTTAATCCAAAAAGCCCCAAATTACCTAAACCCTAATTTTTCAAAAATTTAGGCATTTTTCAAAAAACCTTCGAAACCAAGCAATTAAACAATAGATCTATCAATTAACACAAGCTAACTGAAAGATATCAAAGTATTAAAGAAAATCCTCAAATTTTGCGAAACCCTAATTTTTTAGAAAACGATTTTTAGAGCAAGATTAGACAGCCTTGCTCTGATACCATGTAAAGAAACACAACTCGACACCTAGAAACAACTTCTTATTATTTAGAAACAATACTACAACCACAAACTGATCTCAATCAGTTACAAAAATATATCACTATCCGAAACCAATACAACAATCTTATAACAACTTAACTGATCAAGATGATCAGAAAACTACAACCAAGATTAGGGTTTACAAAACTTAGAGAGAGAAAAAATGAGAGGGTAATATTTGTAGAAAGAGAAAGCGTATATGAGAATAATACAATCCAGCTTTGTCTCTTCTCTATATATAGCAACAACATCTTTCAAGACTTGACACCTTTAGCCCTTCATCTTTAAATCTCTTAGCAATCACAGAACCAAAAACATCCAAAGCTATATCTGAGAAAAGATAAATGACATAATGAGTCCTTGTATGTTCCAAATTGAGTTACATTTTAACAAATAGTTTTTGCTCTTTTACCTGACTAATCTGTCTAATCATCAAACAGCAAGATCTAACATGATTAGTCAAGTTCTTATAAAACAGAGTCAAGATATGTTAGATTATCCGTGGTCAATTCAGATGAAATATTTGGATGTTAAACAAATGTTTTAAAAACCGATTTTCTAATTGACCCGGTCAAACCACTGGGTCACGGTTCAACCGGTTTAACCGGCGGTTCAATCAGGTTTTTCGCTCAAACCCTGCTTTCGGTCACCCGACTGGGTCACGGTTCAACCGGTCGAGTCAACCCGGGTTTTGAAACAATGTGTTAACCTGAACACGATATGACTAATCATGTTGTTAGATGATTATAAGAAAAAGATAAAATACTAGCTAGTTCTTTAACCCCTTTACAACCTCTCTCTTTTAACAGTCTCGCAATATGAGCAGTCATATTATTTAATGCATCTCGAGCTATCCTGATGAAAGGATCTCACAGATCTTTTTTGATTGTAAAGTGTTACATAAGAGGGTACATGTAAAGAATGTTTTTCTAGAAAAGTATAGGGGATAAATGCGTGTGCAGAAATGTCTCCCCATGACCCCCATCACGAGCTTCTTCTTCTTATCTACATAAGGTGGCCTCCCCACTTTTTTATTGAGCACATATAGACCGTTAAAATCACACTCAGACTCTGATGCTATTTCGGATGCTAGAAGTCAAGTGAATAGCAATTAGAGAAATGATGGTGCTCGTAGTGTAAGGTCTTTGGCTCTATAACAAGAGTTCAAGGTTTTAAACCTCGCTAGGTGCATACATTTGTGATGACTATGAAGGGTCGGAAACGGTCCCGAGATTAACCCGGTAAGGCAACATACATCTGAGTCAAAAAGGCTCGTCCTCCCCGGATAACCTAAACAAGGAAAACCACATTTGTTTACATGTTTATGTTGTTCGTTGTGTGCGACGGTCCAAAACAGGACAAACACAAAGGGAGAACCAATAACCAAGCCATTTTATACCAGAGTCAGGCCTATAACCCAGCGTGGGATAAACGATGTTGGTTTTGTTCCAATGTGATTTGTAGATCGTAACGGTTTAAACATGTTTCTGATCACCCTTATTTGAAACTCACGGATAAGTGATATTTTCTTTTAATCAGATTGTTACAAAAGGACTGAATAACCTAAATTAGAACAGACCGGCCATGTTCATAGAAAAATAACTTAAATAACCTATTGCTACTGTTCCTCCATATATAACTTTCTAGACCAAGTGGTCATTCTACGAAAACCTCCACTAATAATTGTCATTTGTAATGGTTCTTCCGCTTTTTACAGTTCTCTTTCCTCGATCTCCGGCCTCCTTAAATTATATCTGGTGTCAAAACTTTGGCGCCTCTTTCCTTATATTTTTCTCAATAATAGAGTTGGCTAACTATCTCTCTGGCATCAATTATATAAGTTTGTGATGAGTCCTCAAAGACTAATCTTATCGTTATATCCTATACCTTTGAGAAAAGATTAATGGACATGTTCAATTTAATTAGATGATACTTTTAGATGTTGAAATTGTTTAACCTAGGTGACACTAAAAACAAGATTTTATACAGATTTATGGTTTTAAAGTTTTTAACCCTTGGTTTTTACATGATAAAAACTATTTCTAGCAGAAATTGAACATGACTTGCAAAAGAGATGATGATAAATCCTTGTACATAAAGAGATAATGACTTACAAGAGGCCTGATTATAGCTAATAAAACCAAATTCCAGATATTTTTATTTGTTTATTATTATTATTATTTTTTAATTTAGTGACAAGTTTGTTTTACTAAACTTTGTTTACCTATAGAGTATTCGACAACAAACGTGAACCATACATATTATCAGCGATAATATCCTACATTGTTGATGTACTGATGTGGTTTGCATTTGCATTGTGTAACATGGACTTTCAAAAAATATCTTTTTATAAGAAAATATCTAAAAAATAACAACTCGGCAGCCACTTTTTAAATAAACTTCATATCATTATCAGGATATTCAAGTTGCATTAAGTTCTTCCAAACTACAAGTTTGCAGGATGCATGTTTACAATTTAATTCAAACCCATAAATGTGTTTGTGATCTCACGTATATAATGTCAAGCTGGTAAGATACACCGGGGAACTTATAATATAGAAGAGGATCACGAGGACATAACATATACACATAAAGCCCCGGAAAAGAATCTTTCAGATCAAGAACTTGTTACTAAGGCTGCTTGCAGTAGTTCGATCGAGGCTTGCCTCGATCGATTAGGGGATCGATCGTCCTTGATGTGGCGAATCGATCGGCTCCAATAGTTCTCCCAACTTGGTGCGATCACGATCGAGATTTTCTTTGTAATTTTTGTGTGCATTTAATATCAAAACATTTATTTTCTTGTCGACTTTACTGGGGAACCGTCAATCACCGAAGGTCATTTGGAGAAGAGCTAACGTGTGGCGGGGAAAAATGGGGGTTGGGGGCGCCTGCTGAGGCATTTAAGTTTAACATGTAATTTCCTTAGCATATAGCTTATTTGAATGATTTACATTTTTTTAAGACTGACATTTCATTTAAAACATGTGGATCCATCGTTTATGAAATTTGAAGCGTAAAATCGTCGGAAAAAAAGGCAGAGCCCCAGTGTCCAGCGAATAGCGATCATTTAGGGTGTGTTTGATAACCAATGAATTGAATAATTAAGTCTTAAAACCAATCGGTAAGGGTGAGTTTGTTTGGTAGATAAAAAACATGTCTTTGAGTGGTCTTGAATGGTACTTTCCTCATATACATCATGCTGTCATTCAGCATCTTTGGTTTTCTCCTAAATACCCTTTTTATCGTTCGCCTCTTTCTGACGAAACAAAACAAAAATAAAAATATCGAACGGTACATATGGTTCAAGTGGGAAGATCCTGTTGTCAGACGAGATCTTCTATAAGGGACCCATTAATGAGATGCTAATCCATCTTCCCTGTCATGTTACATTTTATATTTCGAGCTCTAAATGTCCTGTTACATGATACTACAAAAACATTCTTGTTAGTACGGTTTTGCCACCCTATGTGGACCTTCTCAAAACCGATTCTACTCATTACTTGTACTAGTCATCCGATATTTTACCAGATAGCTCATTCAGAATCATCCCTTTATTAATTCTTAACAATATAATTATTGTTTATTCTAATAACTAGTTTGTATGAACAAATCAATGGGACAAGTAAAGTAACTCATGCAAAGCATAGGTTCCTGATCATCTCGTTCCAACATTACTATCTTTATATTATATTTTTATGCGAGTTAAAAAATTGTTTGTCAAACGGTATATTTTGTTCAATACAAAATCGAGAGAAGGTTAAGTTGGTAATTTCACACAACTCGGATGCTCATTCGAAACAAATATCAAACAATCATTTTCACTCAGAATCAGGTTCACTCAGCATTTTGAAATCATTCAGCAGCTTTGATTCATTCAGCACTAAATCATATTTTTTATCAAACAGCCCCTTATTCATTTACATGGGGTAGGTTTAGAATGTGGGTGCAGTGGTTAATGTGGCCCAACTAAAAATTAATTGTGAGAATTATATGCGTATGTTATTCTATCTTATTTTAAATATTTTATCAACACGTGAAATAGCACATGAGCTTGTCAAACCAAATATCCATTAATTTGTACTATTGTAGCATTGTTCCTGTCTTTGTTATGGAGTTATTAGAGCATAGAGTGTCATGGCACACCACTCTTTTTTATTTGAGCCTCACTTGTGCTACATCACTTCTACATCACTCCAATACACTCATTTAAAAATACCCTTCAATCACAACTAACTCAAACCTTACATTTAGGCACTTTCATTAATTTGTACTATTGTAGCATTGTTCTGTCTTTGTTATGGAGTTATTAGAATAGAGTGTCATGGCACACCACCACTTCATTTGGTACACTTTGTCTTGTCACTACACATCACTTTACATACTTTCACAAAATATACTTGGCACACTTTAATCACATAACTTCAAACCCTGCTCCATTTGGGACCACTTCATTTTATTTCTTTTCCATATTTCTCTAACAAAAAATTCATTTCATTAAAATAAAATTACAATACGGGAAAACAACTAAAATACGGAAACTAAAAAAAACATCACGATAAATAAAAAAAACATACGAAAAATAAAACCATCTGAAACTTAAAAATACAACATTAATTAGTCTTGTAGTATTTTCTATTAATTCGTCTTGTTTCTTTTGAGGATCAATTTTGGCTCGAAACCTTCAATATCATGCATGAGAAACTCCAATTCTCGACACTCTTTGAATGACTTTTCTTTCGCTATCCTCCTAGTACACTTCTTTGGCTCGACCCTGCTTCGTTTATACTCTTGAGCTAAAGCTTCCGCAATAGCATCCGATTGACTCCCCCCGGTGTTCGTTGACGACTCCGCGATTTTAATTTTTTGCGTCGAGGCTTGCCGCGGGACGAGCTCTTGGATCGGGGCGAATAATTCGGATATTATCTTCATTGATCCGTCCAGCGGCGTCCCATTTGGGATAGTCTCAAAACCTTCCATGTGGGACCATAGTAAACTGTTCCTTTGTTTGAGACTTGAAAGCAAGTCTTGCATTCTCTCTGATCAACATCATTTTCCTGATCTACGCCTGCAAATGCTTGTAAAACCATTAAACTTTTGGCAATCACGTTTATCCGAGTCCATTTACCCGTCACATATTTTTTGTGCGAGTAGGCCCTGACTCACGAGCTTTGAAGTCCTCCCAAATCTGAGTCCAAAATGCATCGTTTAGTCGGTCATTATCGATAGCGGGGTTTTGGGAAACCTCGACCCAACACTCGGCTAAAATGTTTTCTTCTCGCTTGTCCAAGCCAATTGTGGTTCGAGACTCTTCTTCCTCCTCCTCCCGTTGTCGCGTCCAAATTCACCACGGTCTTGTTTTTTTTCTTTGGCTTTTGGCGGTTTTCCTTGACGACTTTCTTCACGTGTTTGGTTGGTGGTGGTTGAGGTACTTTGAATGTGATTCAAAGTAATGTTGTTGTGATGCTTAGAATGCGGTGGTGATGGGTGGTGATGGATAGTATTGGGATTGTGGTGGATAGAAGTGCGATTGTGATGGATAGAATTGCGGTTGTGATGGTTGTGATGGATAGAATTACGGTGGTGATTGTCTTGGATATTGAAAAATCCGACTTGAAGAAGTGTTTGAGCTTTGGGACGATGGGGTGGGCCGGGTTTGACGAAGACGAGTTGAGGAGATTCATAAACGACATCTCGTTTGGATCTTGAGACATTTTTGGTTGTGGATTGAGAT
Source organism: Chrysanthemum makinoi (assembly GCA_910596185.1). Taxonomy (NCBI): domain Eukaryota; kingdom Viridiplantae; phylum Streptophyta; class Magnoliopsida; order Asterales; family Asteraceae; genus Chrysanthemum; species Chrysanthemum makinoi. The sequence continues at coordinate 231,006,015 of OU343223.1, read as the reverse complement.
GGTGAAGATAATATATTCTTTAAAGAGAAGTGTGAATTTTTGTGTAAAATATGGGTATTATTTATAGAGTGGGTGGGGTAATATTTGAATTTGAAAAAGAAAAAAAAAAGAAGTAACCGTTTGATATAAACGGTAATATTCAAACGTTATTATTCAAAAAGTTTTTGTCTTGTTGTGTGTCGTTGGAGTGGCGAAAGTGGGATCGGCGAGGTGGTGCGGTGTGTGGTGGCGGTGGCCGGCGAGAAGTGGCGAGGGTGCCACGTTGGAGTGGCGAACGAAACTCGTCGTGACACTCTATGCTCTTATATTCCCATAACCCTTGTACTTGACGATTTATTATTAATAAAAGTTTTACCAGGGGTACTAAATCCTTTAAAAAAAATAGTTAGTGTGAATAAATATAATTAAGAGATATGGTGACCCGGATTAAGGTAATTTGTATAGTTGCAACATATATACTTACTCGTGATACTAATGTGAGTGAGAGTCATATGGATGTATTAGGTCTCATATTCGAGTAATATATGATCAATATATCATATGAAATGGACTACAGTTAATTATGTGAGTGAAAAAATTGAAGAAGACATGGTTTTATGGCTGAGCATGTTGTGTTGCATGCTGCAACACACACCATGCTCAATGAAATCAGCGTGAAAGTTTGAAACCTGCATCATAACATGCATCCTAGGTGAGTATGGTATACATTATGGATGCATGTGAGGTGCGTGATATCTCGGATAGTTCAGCCTTTTGATCTTTCTATAGCTAGTTAGATCGATCACATCACGTTTGGTATTATAAATTGGTTCTGCATCATTAATATTGCGGTTTCAAACCATACCTACCTACTCAATCAAGACGAGAGAGCTTTTTAAATTTCATGTAATCATAATAAACCCACTTTTATATGTTTAAGCTTACACAAGCTCATATTATTTCGGAAATCAGGTTTGGATTTAGAAGTTGGCATCAAACAATTAACCTAAAATGGTGAGCTTTATTCTCTAGCTTGTTGTCAAAAAGTTACTCCAACTTTTTGAACTTATTTGAATTTAAATAGTGACAGAATTCGAGCGGACAGTCGGAAGATGATTCAAGACATTAAATCGCTTAGTTATCTTTGGCATTCGAATAGAAGGAAAAATTGTACGGTAGAATGGAAAGATTGGTACTCTTTTAACATTATGTAAGTGGTCTGTATTTGGGCGCTCCTGATTTGGGGAGTGTCGTGTTTTCTTTGTGAATAATAGTCAAATTTCAAAAAAAAAAAAAAAATAGTGACAGAATGTCGGTTGTAACCTAGAATAAATATCTTTACAACGCGGTAGCATGATTGCACAAGAAAAACATGTGTTTTAAACCAGATCTGATTATTTTTCTTTTAATTTCCAGCGTGTAAAAATGTGAAAGAAAGACGTGTTGACACATTGGATTGAATCATACAAACCTGATCTTTATCCACACCTCGTCACTTCACTTATTTTTCTTCTATATAAGTAAGTGAGCGTTTCAACAAAATCATATATCTACTCTCACTACTCATTCTTTATTCAATACTACTTCTAATATCCATATCTTTTTTAGCTCTTTGGTTCATTTATATAATGGCAATGAAAGTTGTTAACGGTGGGCATGAAATCATGGAGGATGAAACATTGTTTGGTTCATCGACTTCATCGCAACAATTGCCTCTCCTCTCTCTTAATCACGTCTCCTTTGTTTGCAAATCCGTTCCTAGATCTGTCAAGTTCTACAACGATGTTCTTGGATTCGTTCTCATTAGACGTCCTTCGTCTTTTGATTTCGAAGGTGCTTGGTGAGTATCTCTTTATTACTTGTGTCTGTTTTATCTACGACTTGACTATAGTTATTAGGGAGCATTATTGCCGGATAATAAAAAAGCAGCTTAGATAACACAAAAGTAAGCAGATAAAGAGAGATTAATTACTTCTCACGACCGACATTATTATATGTGCACATTTCTATTCTAGTTTATCCAAAAATAAATGTCTATTTTCATATTTCAACCAATTAAAGGTCAAGACATCTGATTAATGCATAGTATAATTGTCTCAATTCTGTTAAAATGTGGGTAATTTGAAGGTGGGCATTTAATTTGAGAAGAGAGTATATTTATTTTGAAGTTTAAGTCTATCTCAACTTAGGTGTCTTACTATTTTTGCTAGTAATCTTTAAGGCTTATATTTTGCTATCGATTATTCGAAATAGGTTGTTCAGCCATGGGATTGGAATCCATTTGCTAGAAGTGGAATCAACTCCAACAAAGACAGGAGTTATCAATCCTAAAGACAACCACATATCATTTCAATGCACAGATATGAATCTTATTATCAAGAAACTCGAGGAATTGGGAATCAAGTATGTGACTGCAGTGGTAAAAGAAGGCGGTGTGGAGGTGAACCAGCTTTTCTTCCACGATCCAGATGGTTACATGATTGAAATATGCAATTGCCATGTTCTCCCTGTGCTTCCTATCGCTTCATGTCCTCTTAAGAAGCACACAGCTATTCCAAAAATCGACGAACTCGAATCCTCCTTTTATGGTATGTTTAGTTCACCTTTAGCAGCAAAAATGAGTGTACCAGTCATTTCTTTTACCAAACTACATATATTTTTAAAAGGACAATATTTGACGCATACATATACCATCTAATATCTCACATTTTCTCACAAGAGACTGAAAACCTGCAAATCATTAGTTGATGGGCATACGCATATACCACTATACCAAATTAAAGACACCTAATGTTACCAATTCCATATGTTGCTAAGAAATAAATAGTACATTGTATTTTCAAGTGATTCTTCTATTAAAAAAAAAAAAACACACACCTCAATTTTTAACATTGAGTTTGGAATGTTAATATAATGCAGATAAGATAAGCTCCAAGAATTACTCTTGTGGAGAAGATGAAGTGTTGATGATGGACAACTTTTTAATAGACATGATGGGTATCTCCTTCTAAAATCAAATTCATGTGATCGAGTTGAACTAATGCTTCTTGAGCCTGCCTTGGCCACAATTGATTTTTGTGCTGTTTCTTTCAAATAGAGAGCAATTTTTTGTATGTAAGTGTATAATACAAGTGGAAGATGATGAAGAACCCTTTTGTAAAAATTGCATTTTGTAAGCATGTATTATCAATATATATTTAATATATGGTTGATTATGTATACCAAAGTTATATAAATTAGAGTACTTCAGTATGCCTGAATTTAAGACGTTGATGTCAATGTTAGTGATTTTATAGCTCAAACAAGTTGATAACAAATCGGTTTTCAAATATTTATCCAAAAAACGGTAATTTCTTAAACCGGGTCTATAAATAAGTTAACGTGTTAAAAATTCCAAATTAGTCATTTAAGAAACGAAATTATCTCAATATAGTAAGTTTACTTGAGGGGTGGTTAATTAGTACCAAGCTTTTCGAAGACAACTAATACGCACATTTTTTGGTGAGCTAACTCTACACATAATTAATGCGACTTTTGATTATTCTACAGAATATATATTCTCTTGTTCTACGAAAAATGGCCCACCCATGTGTTTGATTGCAATCGATTATGATGATGCCGGAAAATGACAGGTTTCTACTATTTAATTGCGAAAGTTACCTAGGAGGACCATGCATGAACCACTTGTCCTGTAGAGGTTTTATTTTTTTCTAATTATCCAAAAAGGCTATCTATTTCGCTTCAAATTGGCAGGGAAGTCTTTGTAGGACACGTGTCAACACCCCATTAAATATAACTGAACAAAAAATGTACTACATACTTCACAGCAAATTTGAGACGAAATCTTATACAATGGGCCCCACCACTATCTTTTATCTGAAAAAGCTAACCATTTCGCTGCACATTTGAAGCGAGATTATCACTCCTAAATTCCCTAAAGTTAAAAAACCTCATCGCTGCAAAAATAACCATTTCGCTGCACATTTGAAGCGATTTCCCTGCATATCCCACCTAGGAACTCATGAAGATAACTGGAAAATCTCTACGAATGACTACTCCTTTCATCTACCAATTTATGGCCGGTTATCATTCACAATTTAAGTTTCACAAGGTTAAGTTTGGTAGGAGATTTCCCTGCATATCCTCTTCTTCTTTTTTTTCTATTTTTTTGGCTTTGTTGGTGGTGGTTGTTGTGGTGTGGTGTAGGTGCGGCTATAGGTGGTGCGGCTGTTGGTGGTGGTGTGGTGTAGGTGCGGTTGTAGGTGGTTGTTGTTTTGTGGTGTAGGTGCGGTGGTGGGTGGTGGGGCTTTTGTTGGTGGTTGTGTGGTGTAGGTGGTGTACTGTTGGTGGTTGTGTGGTAGTGTTGTTGTGTGTTCGTGGTGGTGTGGTGGTTTGGTGTTGGTGGTGCGGCTGTCGGCGGTGGTAGTGGTTAGGTGTTATCGTGTTTGTCGGTTAATATGGCGCTAGTTGTTCCGGTAAATATTTATTTTTCTTCCGATATCAATATTTGTTTTTTTATGCTTATTGTGTAGTTAATAATATATACTCTTATTAATTGTTACTTTAGGATTTTGCCGTTGACCTTACCTATAGAAGTAAGCTAAGATTGCTTCATCACATTAAAAAAAAATTAAATACCAATAAGGAAGTATTGTTTAAGCGTACGTGTTTCAGATGGTTGTTTGATCTAGAACAAATGCAAGAGACATGTCTTTTACTACATTATATTAGTTTATGTCAAAACGAACCTGAACTGGGAGACACGGATGTCGTTCCATTGACGTATCATGTAGGAGATTTTGAGTTGAAATTTGGTAGAGATGGGTTTTGTTTAGTAACTGGGTTGAGATTTGGGGTTGATTTTCAAGAGAAATTTGAAGGTGGACCTACTCCTTTTAGGAGACGTGTATTTGACTCAAGTTATGATGGATATTCGATAACTGCTGGACTGTTACATAATTTTATTTTAAGCGATGATTTTGATAAACTTGTCGATATCAATGCCGTTCGCGTTAGTTTGGTAGGGTTGTTGGAGCTGGTGTTGTTAGGACACGAGTTTAATTACGTACTCCCGAGTTGGTGCATGGCCTTAGTAGATAATATTGATGCTTGGAACATATATCCTTGGGGTTCGTACGTATGGCCGACATTGTACAAGCAGTTAGTTGGTGCAATAGGTTCACGTATTGAAGCTTTCTTTGTGAAGCCACGACCACCGCCCAACCCTGACGGTAAGGTAAAGAACCCGAAGTATTCGTTGATGGGCTTTACATGGGCCTTTAAGGTATGCCTATTGTTAGTTTTTGTTGTTTATGTATATGTATAATGTTAAAGTAATTAACCAATTATTTTTTATTAGACGTGGATTTTGGAGAGCTATCGAGTCAAGGCTGTTGATTTTTTTAATCGTGAAGAGCTCTATCCGAGAGTGTGTGCTTGGCGTTATAAGCGGCAGTTTCAACGTCGTATGCTGGATAGTATATTGGTGAGTTGTTATTTAATCATGCCATTTAGTTTTTAGTGATTCATAACAATATTCATATTTGTCGATATAATTTATATAATTTATAGGAAGTAGAACCTACCTTAAGACTTGTACCCGATGCATATGAGTCCGAACATGATTGGTTCCGTGATAGCATGGCATTTTTTGAGGGGCGTAGTATCGAACCACCACCAATAGCCCCACCTACAGACCAATATAGCCGTGACGATGTTCCAGCATATGTTTATCGTCATTTGACGGAACTAGAGAATTTGAGAAAGGCTCAGGATGGCAAGATAAAGGAACACGACACACTGTTTCAACAAATATTTGGTTTCTTTAGTGGATTTAGTGGTTTCCCGAACGCGCAGGTATATTTGTATTTTTTCTGCTAAATTCTTGTTATTTGTTTTAAAAATTACTAAACATACTAATATTGTGTGTAGGGTTTCGGGCAGGCTGGTCTAGGATTTACTGGGTTCCCGAACGCGCATGTATATTTGTATTTTTTTTGTTGCTAATTACTTGTTATTTGTTTTAAAAATTACTAAACATACTAATATTGTATGTAGGGTTTCGGGCAGGCTGGAACAGGAGTTACTGGGTTCCCGAACGCGCAGGTATATGTGTATTTTTTTGTTGCTAATACATGTTATTTTTTTTAAAATTACTAAACATACTAATATTGTGTGTAGGGTTTCGGCATTTGCCGACCGAGAGATTTACTGGGATCCCGAATGCGCGGGTATATTCGTATTTTTTTGTTGCTAATTACTTGTTATTGTGTTCTAATATTGTATGTAGGTATTTGGCGAGGTGGTCCAGAGCCGGGGGTCTCCTAACCCCGAGTAGTTCTTTCTTTGACGGGTCTCCACGCCACCCGCCACAGCAATGGGCACGCAGCTATTCGACCGTACCGACGCCTCATTCTGGGACGCCTATGCCACAACAAGAATTTGTTCCGTGGTCGGGTAACAATGCGCAACAAGCTAGTCCATCACACCCCCTGTAGCTAGTCGTGTCTTGCCGGTAAATTTATACTAACATAAATATATATCTTTTTACCATTTTCTACTATAATACTAATTATGTGCAAGTAACAAATTATTATTTATTTTTGTTAGGGTGTTATGAATCGAGAAAAGAGAGATGTTCGTCCTGGACGTTTTTTGAGGAGCCCGTATGAGGGTTTGCCAGACACGACTGTTATTCCCAATAAACGGGCTGGTAGGAGTAAGAATAATGCGATTTCAGCCAATATTAGCCCGTTAGATCTTGGAAAAGCTGTTGATGATGAAGATGATGATAGGGTTGATGATGAAGAAGATGGGGATAAGTTGAGTATTTACGTTCTAATTATACCGGAGAGTACATTTCATTTTATAACGTTGACCCTACTAAGGTAATCATAACACTACTTGAATATTTTTTTTAACAATGATTAACAACTTTGTATTGATATAGTAATTTACTTTTGGCTATTTAGGTTAGGCGTAATTATTATGACGACTTAAATACTTTCCTGCGTAACCCTTAACCCATATACCTGGACTGTCATGTAATGGGTTTTGTATGCGAGCCAAGTTTTTGGAACGAAATGCTCCCTTTTTGTTCCAAGGTTCCAAGTAATGGTTGACTTGCAGACGATGTAAGTTTATTATTAAATGTTTATATTGTATTTGAATAGTCTTTTTTATAGAATGCTAAATAATAATTTTAATATTTTTTGATTTTAATTAGCATATCAATGCATGGATTGAGCTTCTAATTCGCCAGAGGCCACCGTGCTCGCTGGCGGTAGCTAAATCAACATTTGCATCTTATTCTCCGAGGCACTGTCTTCTTACTTGTGATGATAGTGCATTACAAGGAACGTTAAGTGTGGAAGGACACGTCGTACCCTTCGGAATGAGGTAGACGTGGTAAGTATTTGTGTTTAATGATTTTAATACGTTTATTATTTTAATAAGGTATTTAATTTTATGTAAGTTAATGATTTTATCTTTGTAGGTGTATATGCTGATCCATGCCGAAGGCAATCATGGTGATGTCGTAAATCTTCGGAATTCCCATATTTCGCTTTTGACTCGATGCAAAGTGACGTTAGGCCGGATAAGTTGCGACGACATATTGTTGCATGGACAAAAGTCTTAAATGAAAGTTTAGAGACCCAAGGATATTTTTCGGTTACCGGACGCCAACATTATAACTTCTCATTCTCTTACAATGATTCAAACTGGTTTCCGGCTCCGCAGCAAGCAAATGGTATGGATTGTGGAGTAGTAACATGTTGGCTTATGCTACAATTTTGTAAAGGTAGGATCCCACCAATGGTTATTAATAATCATTCACAATTTTTTAGGGAGTTTAGATTACTCATGGCTAATTATTTTTATGGTACCCGGTGTGAGGATACTAGCGGATGTACATATGATTAGTTGAACTGTTTGTATATATTTTTTTTTTATCTATGGTTGAAGAATACTAACGGATATAGATATGATTAGTTGAGCTTTTATATATATATTTTTTATCTATGGTTGCAGAATACTAGCGGATGTAGATATGATTAGTTGAACTTTTGTATATATATTTTTATCTACGCGTACCAAATGAATGTTTGTGTATGTTATATATAACAAGTTATGGCGTTGATAACTAAAGTTTTGTAGATGAGTTAAATGAAAATAGTAGATGAGTTAAATAGAAAAATAAAAAATACAAGATAAAAATGATACAAATTAAAAACTAAAGTCCAATTTAAACATCACTGATAAACGGTATCCTTGTGGTAAACCTCAACAATGTTTTTCAAAGTGATGTTAAGGTAATGGTTATGTGGTTTTGGTGTGAACACTGAAACGTTGCGAAGTATCAAAACAACACCGACACCGATAGACTTGACATAACCCTTATCCTCTTCTAGGACTTTGTGATGAATTGTACCAGACATTGTTCCTGATGGATCTTTGAGTGTAACATTTAGCTCACCAAGCAAATTTGGTGTACAAGACTTGATGACGGCTACAACCAGTTCAAGCTTCCCTTTTTACAAAAAGTTTTTCATATCGCCTAAACAAACATCTACCATGATCCCAAAAGCATCTAGATAACCAAGCGCGCTTAGCCATGGGCCACACGTAAAATGATCATCTTTAGACGCATCATCTTTTATTTTCCTGACATACTCTTGGGTTGGCATTATAGATGAAGAGCCACCTTCCGTAATGTCTCTATTTTTGCGGAGCTTGGCCATTGAAGATAGCCCCTTGGACCGGTATTATCCGTGTTTGCCCTATTGTAGTTTCATTTTCCCTAGGCTGATCAATGTACAAATGTATTATACCATCAGCGGAACCACGAGCACACGTAAAAAATAAAGAAACATCGTTGTTGTATTTAATCTCCATCAGAGTATCTGATGGACTTAGCCTAAACGACAATCTGAGTTGCGTATTTGCATCCAACTCGAATTTGTTCACCAACATTTCAACCATTAATGAGTAAGTGATGTCACTGTACATAATGACACCACTTTCTTTTCCATTGAAATGTAATTTACATTTGAATCTCTGGAAACTAGCCGCCATTCGTATGTTTGTTAAGTTTATGTATGTTAGTATTTAGTTTTTTTGTTAAAGCTTATGTTTGTTAAAGTTCTTTGTAGATGTTATATATATAGTGTCTAGATCACATAGTGTTTTACACGAAATATGACAACTTTTTGTCATGTTTTAATAATCATATGACAACTTTTAGACATGTCAGTAACAATATAGGGACATACATTAGAATCTATAAATCACATACATGTTTACACGAAATATGACAACATTTAATTATTATATGACAACATTTTAGGCGTGTTAGTAAGCATATAGGGACATGTATTTGACAATTCAATGACATACACGAAATATGACAACATTCAATAATTATATGAAAACTTTTTAGGCGTGTCAGTAACCATATAGGGACATGTATTTGACAATTCAATGACATTCTATAAATCACATACATGTTTACACGAAATATGACAACATTTAATAATTATATGACAACTTTTTGTCATGCCAGAATAATATAGGGACATGTGATACACCACATATATCTTTATATATATATATATATATATACGTATATATATATATATACGTATATATATATATATATATATATATATATATATATACTACTTTTCTTCTTTCAATGAATCAAAAGCAATTCTTCCTTCTTTCATTCATCAAATGTCAACATCTAATAATACTACATTACACTTCACTATCAACTACAACGGAAACTTTACACTTAACCTAATAACATATCAAGATGGTTTAAACATGAATATCAATGTTCCAGAATTTGATTTTCAAGATATGGTTAGTTATCTAAAGAGAAAATTACCAACAAAGGTCAACTTTCTATATTACGCATTGCCACAAAACCAAACGTTAATGGGAATGAAAGCAATTGAAAATGATTATGATATTGATGTTATGTATGACATCGCAAAAGTTGCTAGGAAGCTCCAAATTTTTGTTTGTGAGCATCCGACAGATTTAAGCACAATTTTGATTCCAAATGATGGTTCTTGGAAGAATCATTTGCTGGTGTAATTTCAGAAGAAACAAAACTAAAGCGTTAAGAGCGTGTCCGTTATATACATGAAATGGTTCAGAGAAAAAACAAACTTGAAGAGCGTGTCCGGTATAAACGTTGGTACAAGAAAATAACTAAACCTACTACACCGTATACACAAACCATTTTCAATTTTCCTGTTCACAATAATGGTCAATTGGTTTGCTATGGCAGAAAACCAACGTATGTAAATGGTTGGAAGATGAACATCAATATTCCAAGAATGAAGCTAGAAGAGCTCAAGCAATATTTGTTTAACATCGTTGATAGGAATATTCATGCTCTTTATTATGAAGTACCACACACTGGCATTTCAAGCACCGTCAAACTAAGAAACAACTATGATATGCATGTAATGTTTGATATTTCAGCAACACTAGGCAACTTGGAAATCTACATTGACCATGGCGGTGTCGATTTTACTATTGAAAAATATATATGCCCAAATGCTACTTTGGCAGAAATGATGGATCATGCGATAACAGACTACACAAGTGACAATGAAGACGGAAAAAAGAACATAACACAAGCAGATTACACTTTTGATCAAATGGTTGAATGGGTAGAACAAGAACACTATCGAATGAGGATGCTAAAGCGTATGAACGTCATAAAGCCATATGGAAGAATCATTCCTATTCATAGTCATATCACTCAATATGTGTCATGTATGCTTTAATATTGTCTTATTTATATGATTTTCGTGATCTATGTTTGAATGAATGTTAGCCTATGTATCCAAATTACATTCATTCAAATAAAAGTACAAATGTTCATTAATCGTCTTATTTGTTGAAGCACTACAAGCACAGTAATTGAAAAACAAACACTTCATTTATTAAAAAACATTAAACATTCAAAATACAACGAGATTGATGAAGATAAAACGACTAAAACTAAACCACAATGGTATGATTTGGTTCATTAAGAAGAATTAGTGATTCTTTATATGAGCCAATGAAAAATGAACCACCATTTGCTTCAATACCATGTTTTGAAACAACTCGAAGCTCGCATCGTACACTTGTAGCGAGTGAGCTATCTGTTGGTTGCTCTTAGCTTCAACAATTGGTTCATCATCCTTGGTAAATCCAACTAATTTTACCACATGCTCAATTGGGAATGGGATGGTGAATAACACTGTACACGATGATACAATACCACCATCAATTTCTAACACCCATGCACACATAACTTTGTACTCATCTCAAGCAAGGAAACTTCCGAATTACGATAGAGTTCCGTAGAGGGATATATAGAATGGAGGCTGAACCATGCGTCTTATCTTTTCAGGTATGCCTAATTCTAGAAATTGGTGACTAACCAAATCAAATGAAACAATCATATATCGTTTGTACAAAATACCATCATTAAAAACAAATTTTTCATAACCAAGCCAGAAAACTTTACCACCCACTACTGCTTGGCCAGACCGTTTTATTCTAATCTCTTCTCGGGGCAAACGGTCATTTTCAAGATGGTTCCAGCGTCTCGAACTCAATGTATACACTGACACGTACCATGGCCCTTGACCGTATAACGGGTAATTAATTTTTAAAATGGCTAGGTCTAAATTGTCAGGATGTACACCAAAACAGATGAACATTTTTGGTGAATCAGGTTGATTCAAGAAACTAGGGACTAATATCCTATAGATCTTTTTATTGATGGGTTCCAAATAACAACCATCATATTTGAACCATATGAAAAGCACCGGACACCTTCGTAAGTAGCAATTGGCTTAAGAGTTAGAAGATTAATAGTTGTATCTAGATGCGTGAAAGCTATACTTCCATTTACTGAAAACATAAAACCTACATTACCTTGCATATATGTTAAATTAAAACAACACATATTTGTTTCACGAAAGCCGTAATTACGGATGAAGTTAGAAAAGTCTATGGAAGACCTCCATCACTTTGATACACTACGAAACTGTAGTAAAGACTTAACTGGAAGTCTATTCATGATATCAACTTGAAGGTCGAATGGTATGTTGTCCGACATTTTTTTAAATGAAAAGGGATAAATTAGTGAATGATTTTTAGCAAGCGAAAGAGTGACAACGTAAGACTTAAATAGAGGGATAAAACTGTGTCATAGACTTGTCATATATGTGTCATATTTCGGGTAAAAATTTACACATACACATAATATTATACACGAAATATGACATTTATTTGACTTGTCAGAAACTTTATGGAGACAAAGATGTGACTAGTAAATAAACTTTTTTTTTATCACATAATATTATACACGAAGTATAACATTAATATGACTTGTCAGAAACTTTATAAAGACAAAGATGTGACTAGTAAATAAACTTTTTTTGATCACATAATACTATATAACTAAATATGACATGAATAAGACTACTCAGGTACCTTATAGAGACAAAGATGTGACTAGTAAATAAATTTTTTTTGATCACATAATATTATACACGAAATATGACATTAATATGACTTGTCAGAAACTTTATAGAGACAAAGATGTGATTAGTAAATAAACCTTTTTTGATCACATTGTCTGAGTTGTTGATGAAAACATTAAATACGTTAGTGGGTCACAGTATATAAACCACGTTGTTGTATTCAATAAAAATTACATCTTTTTTTCTTTTGTTAAATCCTTCTGTAGGTCAAGAAATGACATTCAAAGTCCTACTACACCATTATGGAAGTTTCACTTCACCACCTGGAAGAAAGTTTGTAGGTGGTATAGTTGCTTGTGTAGATCCATTTGATTATGAAACTTTTTTGGTCAATCAATTGAAAATAATCTTAACCAATTGTTTAGGTTATGATGAAAACTCCCCAACCTTTTTTTATTTAAAGAAACCAAACTGTAGTCTTGATTCAAGACTCGAACTATTAGTTGATGCAATAGACGACCGCGAACGTATACGAACGTATACTCAATTTCATCAAAACCAACTACATGTGTACGTATCACGGGTGGAGTTATCCCCACTTGTTATGCCCGAACAATGCAATAATGAGGGTTTCAAGAAGAAAAAACAAGATAAACCTTCATGTTCAAAAAATTTATTTGACTAGTGACTAAATCTGGTTATGTTCAGCTTGTAATGTCACATTATGCTACTTTGTGGTTTTATTGAATCAAATTCAATTGTTCCTTCTTTCATTCATATCAAACGTTAGGGTTCTACATAGAATACGAACTTTTATTCATTACACAAGCAAAGCGAAATACTACATCGAAATGAAAATATAAACTACGATACCATTAAACATTAAATCCTAAAAGTTGCTTGTCTGACATTGTTAGAAGAATTAGTGATTCTTTGTTGGGCCCAATGAAGAATGAACCAGAATCTCCTTCAACACCCACATTTTGAAAGCTTTCAGATACAAACGAATACTTGTAGCGAGTGGGGCATTTGTTGGCTTACTTTAGCTTCAACTATTGGTTCCTCGTCCTTAGTAAAACCCACCAACTTAAGTACGTGCTCAACTGGGAATGGAATGTTGAATAACATTCGAAAGGATGTTACAAAACCACCATAAACTTCTAACACCCATGCACAAAGAAATCAGATGTCCTCTAGATAGAAACTAGAGGAAATTACAAGATTATTTCCTAGCTGAGATAGATCGAATGGGAAAGGAATCAAAACTCTCAGCTCTTCAGGTATGTAGACTACAATAAACCTGTGAGTTATCAAATCAAATGAAACAAGCATATAATTTTTGTACGTCATACCATCATCATTGGTGAGCCTTTCAGAAGCAGGCCAATAAATTTTACCACCCACACATGCTTGACCTGACCGTTTTAGGCGGATTGTTTCACTAGGCAAACGGTAATTTTCAAGAATGTTCCAACTACCAGAGCTCAACGTAAACACTGACACGTACCATGGTCCTTGACCATAGTAAGGGTAATTAATCTTTAAAAGGGTAGGGTCTAAAGTGTCTGGACGAACACCAAAACCAAGGACCATTTTTGGTGAATCAGGTTGATCCATGTAACTAGGAACAAAAATCCCTATTGATCATTTTATGGATGGATTCCAAAGAATAAGCATCATATTACCAATATACGAAAAACACCAAACACCTTCAGAAGTAGCAATTGGCTTAACGGTGGTAAGATCCAAATTTGTATTTAGAGGTGTGAAGCCTAGATTGTCATCAACAGAAAACATAAAACCAAGATTATCTTGCTTTTATGTTAAAAAAAACTTCTAGTATCAACCTCATCAAAACCGTAACGACATATGAAGTTGTTATTGTCAATTGCAGCTTTCCAAGTCTTTGAGACACTACGAAACTACATTAAAGACTTAATAGGAAGCCTATTCATGATATTGATCTGAAGATCAAGGGGTATGTTGTCTGACATTCTTTGGGGATGGTTACAAGTAATTTGCAGTGTAGTTGAATGTGTAAAATTAGAGTATTAACATTTTTTCTTAAATAGAGTGTTTGTATTAATTATTTTTGATCACATAATATTATACACGAAATATGACATGAATATGACTTGTCAAAAACTTTATAAAGACAAAGATGTGACTAGTAAATAAACCTTTTTTGATCACATAATACTATACACCTAAATATGACATGAATATGACTACTCGTGTACCTTATAGAGACAAAGATGTGACTAGTATACAAGCTTTTTTTGATCACATAATATTATAAACGAAATATGACATGAATATGACTTGTCAGAAAGTTTATAGAGACAAAGATGTGACTAGTAAATAAACCTTTTTTGATCACATAATACTATACACGAAATATGACATGAATACGACTACTCAGGCACCTTATAGAGACAAAGATGTGACTAGTATACAAGCTTTTTTGATCACATAATATTATACACGAAATATGACATTAATATGACTTGTCAGAAACTTTATAGAGACAAAGATGTGACTAGTAAATAAAATTTTTTTGATCACATAATACTATACACGAAATATGACATGAATATGACTACTCAGGTACCTTATAGAAACAAAGATGTGACTAGTAAACAATCTTTTTTTGATCACATAATATTATACACGAAATATGACATTAATATGACTTGTCAGAAACTTTATAGAGACAAAAATGTGACTAGTAAACAATCTTTTTTTATCACATAATATTATACATGAAATATGACATTAATATGGCTTGTCAGAAACTTTATAGAGACAAAGATGTGACTAGTAAATAAATTTTTTTTGATCACATAATACTATACACAAAATATGACATGAATATGACTACTCAGGTACCGTATAAAGACAAAGATGTGACTAGTAAACAAGCTTTTTTGATCACATAATACTATACACGAAATATGACATGAATATGACTACTCGGGGTACCTTATAGAGACAAAGATGTGACTAGTATACAAGAAATATGACATTAGTTTGACTTGTCAAGAAATAAAATTTGTTTATCACATAATATTATACACAAAATATGACACATGTTAATTACTTTTTGCAAACACACATGGTAATATTACACTATATATAACACATCCACGAAATTGAATGTATATACATCTTCACCATAATTAAAAAAAGAAAATGGCCTTGAATTTACATAAATTCAAATGTATGTTACATTACGGTGAAATAAAGCGCGATGTCATTATGGATCATGATATAACCTATTCAGGGTTAGTTGAAATGGTGGTGAATAAGTTTAAATTGAATCAAAATGCCCGAGTAAATTTAAATGTGAAAGTCCCTTCAGCTGACTTTTGACTCGATGTTACAGATGACAACGAGGTAAACTTTTTTGTTCAGTGTGCTTTAGAGTCTCCTGCTGAACTTGTACACTTGTATGCTTCTCAATCTAAAATAATGGAAGAAACAACAAGTTTTGGTTCAACTCAGCAAGTGCCAGAGTTTTATAATTTTTTCCCTCCAATAGTAGAAGAAAACATCGACCCATCAAATGATTTTCAAAACAATGACTCTAATTATAAACATGAGGCAAATTTCACAAAACCGGGTGTAACATATTTGATTTCACATACACATCATAACACAAACATAATTGGGCGTATAGATGATGTTAGAGAGAGAAAGTGGGATATTCTTAGAAAGAGAAATTCATGTAAGGTTAGATTACCAAGAACATCCAACCCTCTACCTTGCAAGGTAGAGGGTATTTATAGGTTACAACCAAACTAACTCCCCCGATGGCCCGAGGATCGTGTATACAGTGGGTAAAGACCCGTCCTTCCTCCACGGTGTTGCACTAGACTAATTCTAAGCTAATCACTTACTAACAACTATCATAATAAACGATATGTCTATGAGCTAACCTAAGCTAGATTATACTTGGGGTGACCGATGCTTTACAATAGAATTTCCAATTCCTAACAATCTCCCCTTAAGGGAGGTCACCCCATGAATTACATTGTGAATCCTAGCATTCTAATAAATCTTCAGACTATGTGCTTCTATGGTGATTTCATCATTATTCAACTACAATGTATGTTTCATGGAGGTTATTGAGCTGATCTACCTTGATGACCTTTTGAGCATTACTAGAGATCATCATCATCTGCAAATCTCAAAGATCACCAATTGTTGTGTTGCCAAGATATGATGTTGTGACATTTGGACCGACATGCTCACATTCTCGATCGATTTCTTTTATCGAGTAGCGGAAGCTGTTAATTCATGATATTGGCAAAGAACGTAGCGTGAAGCATGGAGTGAAAATATCAGAGTCATTGATGCACTAATCATGATTTCTTAAGATATGAATGTGTTGTGTGAGCATGCGGCTATGGATTGACCACTCCATTCTGATCACCAAACGCGGGGTGTACCTGCATAAGACAGTTAGCAATAAAGCGCATGAAAGTGTCTTTGATCACTTTCGATGAATTTAGGTACACGCCCACTCCCCGTTGATCAGATAAAGTACGCCTGCGGATCGTATAATTCGAAGAATTTCTTGACGGGTTTCGTACTGCTCTAGCTGTTTCAAACCGAACGTCTCAAAGAAGACAACACGGAGTGAGTGAACCAAAGAAAATGAGATTCACGATTGATGAAAAGAGATTTGAAAAATAATCGGGTATTGCTCAATTGAAATTGTTTTTGCAATACAACGAAGGTTTTAATGAAAATCAATTATCAATCATAAACACCTTTTATTTTGAGAAATAAGCACACAGTCGATGTGCTAAAGAAAAGAGTTTTTAAGCACAACGACCGGTTTTTCAAAGGTATCCGTCAATCCATAACCTGAACCAGGATTGATTCAAAAGATTGAATCTCTCCAGTTGTCACATGGTTGATCTATTGATAGATCTCACATGCCACCTACCAGGAGCTTGTTTGATGTTGGCTCCGAAGGCTTTCCATCTTCATCGTGAATATGAATGCATATCACTTAGATGTTCTCGCACCACAAGGATAATGCGTAGGACTCATAAGATATAATCTCTCTTTCCACATTGTGTGAAATAGAGAGTCTTCATTGAAAGTGTCCTAATGAGATTTATTGATGATCTCGTGGCTCTAGACTCAATTGTGCATATTTGGTTCCTATGCCGGAGACTAGGGAGAGGGTCTCCTTCTTCAATATCAACAATATCTAAGAGACAATCGATAGATTATGTCTGTTCCTGCGGAGAATGAAACAAGCCCTTTTAAGAGGAACTTGAGTGGTTTGGAAAGTTGAAGTGCAAAGCGTACATGGGTCCATGACGTCTTGTCTTCATACTGATGTTACCTTGGTAACCACCGTAGTATATGAATTGAACTTACGCTCTAAGGTTGAATTGATGGAGGGCTATTTCTTTTCACCCTTTTTCACATTCATTTCTTATTCATTCTTCAACCCTTCAAGCTTACCGAGACTTCATTACTAGAACCTTGTTGGGTTTATTTCAAGACTAGCTCTATCTCACCGACTCTTCCCATATTCTCATTTTCTCCTTTTTTCAATATACCTAAGGACTTCTACACTATCTAGTGGATTTTCCCCGGTAGATCCCTCCGTTCTCGCGATCGGAACTAATACCTAACCTCACCATCCATATAACTCCATACATAAAGTGAAATGACCGGTCTTTTGTACAGTTCATTCTTCCTTGAAACCAATTGAAAAATCATTTGGAAAAACAATCAAGGTACTTGTGATACGAGATCAAAGCATTTTGTACCTTAATAGTTTTGATCATTTAGAAAACCTCCCCTCAACATGTGCATATGATTTTTAGAAAATGTTTAGCACATGGAGGCAAGAGGACTTTGAAATATTTTCTTTGATCACAATTTTCATAGAAAAAGCCATTTGATTTTCTTGGTAAATTCTCCCCCTTAATATGTGCGTAGAATATTTGAAATCATTCTGACACATAGAGGAAAGAGACCTTTGAAGTACTACCACGATTACCAAACATTTAGAAACCATTTAACACACAATCAAGGTACCTTATACAAAAGCATGGAAAACTTTGTACCTTGAAGGTTTGAATTAGTTTTGAAATGCTCCCCAATATTTGCTTCAGATTCAAAAATAGTTTAGCACATATTAGAGAGCAAGATGCACTTTGAGATAAAAATGGTCATATTTTATCATCTTTCATATTTATATCACATTTTCTCCCCGATCAAAAATTTCAAATCCTTTGAGATTTTGGATCTCAAGTGATTTAAATATGTATGAGACAAAGAATTTGTTGGAGAAAAATGTGTCCAATTTTATATGATTAGTGGACACATCAAGTTCCCTTTTAGACACAAAGGGAAACCACAAGACATAACCTAACACTATTACATGCATTATAGTTGTTCATAGTTTGTACACGACATATTACACATAAATAATACAAAATGAAACTACTTCCGAAGATGTCTTCATTTAGTTCTTTGAAGTAGTTTGTAATGACCTTCACGAAGTCTACCACCAACAAAGCTTTCAAGGTCGGAAGATCATCCGAGTCTTAAGTCTTCGCTTGATTGCAACAATGAAATATTCACACTTCTTTAAGTCCTCATCAGTCCAAAATTTTGTTTTATTCCCACGCCATATCATATCAACTCGATTTCACTGAGTTCGTTCTTCTTCGATCATCTTGAGAGTACCATCACTAATTTGTAGAGCTCACAATCTCATCGATGAGTCCCAGACTGTCGTGGGAAGAGGACGTCTGGGGTGTCAAGCACTCTATAGTCGTGACGAAATTCATGTCTTCGGCATCCATTGTGGCCTTGTTAAATTGACCCGAGTCCGTAGCATTCCATCCCAAGCTGAAAGTCCTCAACCCGCTTACGGATGATTAATCCTCTCGATCCAAAGATTGACAAATGCGATTTCTTTTCACGAGCAGAATGTAAACCCGACCGACAAGGGTAAAGGAATCACAAGTAATGGTGTCATATCAAAGCAAACATAAATATCCAAAAGAAATCTCAACATAAATATTGAAATAATCCAAGTCAAATGACTTGAATACATAGGTCCCAAATGAAAATAAACTCCAAATGAAATGTCTAAAATATAAAGTCTAAATGGCATCATAAGATCAAAGCTAAAATCTCTAAGGTAAGTCCACACAACACTCATCCCAAAGCAATACCCAGCTCCAATGCTTAGATACCCGCCGCATGAAGAAAAGAAATGCGTGAGCTTCAAAAGCCCAAAGGAATGTGATATACAAGCAAAACGAATACGAAACGAGAACGAATATGAAATAAAGTGAAAGAAAGATAGTGAAATCATAATCATTTCAAAAGATAAATCAGGATAAAAGAATAAGTTTTATAGCTAACTACCTCGAGCCCAAATACATATGCCATATCATAAACATAATCATATTCATATTCACATAAGGCAACATTTGTAGGGGAGACCTACCAGAGTTATGAAGGACGCATGCACGCAAAGATCAATCATCGATAACATATAGCATATAACATATAATATATAACATATAACAGATCTAGGATGCACCCATATGCCCCACAAACATACATTGATAATATAATATAACTTGAGCTCATAACAAATAACAGATAAGGACGTGGTGAACTTCACTCTATCGCTTTCCTAGAGTCATGTCAAGTGCATTATCGACACGGATATGGAACCCCCATGACTAGTTAATAATTGCCCGGGTGTCAAACTATCTTAGGTCAAATTAGAATGTCATAACCGACATAGATCATACTTTATCAAATGTTTAATCATGTTTTCAAAATCAAAGTCTTCATATCATATAGTTCAAAAGCAATGTTTTATGATTCAAAAATCAAAGTTCAGATAAGCAACAAATAAATAGACACATTAGGGTTCATAGCAAAGGCTTAGGAAATCCTAATATAAAAGCTAACGAAAGAAAACGTTATAAGGAAACTTTACTGAAAAGGTCAGAATATCTGTACCTTATTCCAAAGCAAATGATCGAAAAGAAGAAATAGGGAAAGCAAAGGATTACCCTTCTTCACGTAACCTATACACATTAACGGTCGTATATGTTATTTATGATTCCATAATCGTCGAAATGATCTTTTAATATTTGGCGTTCATACTTAGTATATTTAATGATCTTAATACTTTAGGGTTTTATAATTAAATGAGACTTAAGTGTTTTATAATCAATATCGTAGATTAGGGTTCATTATGTCATTAATTAAAGTTTAGAGTTAAATGTGAAAATAGTTTAAACGTCATAACTCACACATAAAATAACTAATTAATATACTTAGCTTCAAACCCTAATCGACTCTCATTTATGTTCTAGGGTTTTCTCATTCTTTAATATCTCATTAATATGCATTTACTTACATGTTACGTCTTTTAATGACTCGCTACTTAACCTAACACGCCAAAAATAATATTTCCTTTTTGTTTCACCATATAATGCTATGATTTTATGTGACATACAAGTTACTTATTACTCTGAAATTACACGCTACACATTTACAAGTTCACTTGACATATAATTACGCACACATATGAGACACGATTCACAAACCATTAGGGTTTGGCATACCTTATTCGATTCACATATCAAACTAGGGTTTACGTTTTCATGACCTTTACTTACTTAATATACTTTTAAAACTCATATGTGGTTCGGTTCAACTTAGGGTTTCATTAATAAGTTTATTTAAGTCTTAACTCATCTACATACTTAACTCATTCAAGTTATCATGTTTTATACCTTAGTCGAATGATATACATGGTTCGGTTATAATTACATAGGGTTCGGTTTTAATGTAACTCGACATATACATAACCCGATTCAATAATACTTATTACGTAACATACTCTTCAATACTTGTAAGGTTTAATCATTAGGGTTTGCCTTGTTTTGGTTCCATTAGGCTCGGTCACACAAAGAAAACACAAACTCGACTAAAACAAAACATATTACAATATATTAACGCAAGGTACATCAAAGGAAGACGAGAACATGTTATACCTTAACTTGGTTGAGCAAAAATCTCGACACCTAGGGTGTTGATATTCGGCCGAGCAAGAGAGCAAAGAAAAGAGAGGCAACAACAAAACTAGGGTTTCACTTTTTGAGTTTATGTATTGTATATATAGTAGTAGTATTTTTAGTTAGGGCTTAGGAGTAGCTTGTTTCGGTTTGCCCAACCGAACACACCCACACACGCGACACCATATGGGCTTCGCCTATGGTCCATCGAACAAAACAACACGACCCAAGTTATTTACTTAAACGCGTCAATCTTCGCCGTACCAAAATCGATCACGTAATATATTTTAGTTAGGTTTTAATTATTCACAAGTTAAGTTTTAAATTTCGTTAAATGTTATAAATGTATTTTACGTATTTTATAAATTTCGATTCCAAGGGTATTTAGTCTTTAATCGTGTTTTAGATTTTCGTGTTTTACAAGGAAGGTGTTCAAGGTGTCCTTGAAGGTTCAAAAGATAGAGATCTTCAAAGTCATTTGGCATCAGATGTTTAAAGTCGTTTTCTTCAATAACATAATCCTTCTTGTCCGCTTCTTCAAGAACAATCTTCTTAAGGTAATCATAGCCATAGATTTGGAAGATCTCTATACTGACAACACTTAAGATTCGCACCTTGGATCGAAGACTTTGCGACTCTTATCAAGACCATGTCTCGATGTAGAAATTCTTCTTTTGTACCACCAGTAGAAATACCATATGAAGCGGCAATGTCATACTTTTGTTCGTTGTTCCCGAATTGATCCGAACCATCTGTTCAAGGCCTTGATCGAAAGGTAGCAGCTTTCATCTTTGAGATTGATAAGGCTGGTCTTCTTTTAGTAGAATGAGCACAAAGATAATCCAGGTCATGATTGAAGAAGAACTCATCTGAATCGTCATTTGTCCAGTTCACCACCAAGAGGAAAGGCCTCGTTATGTTGAATCGACCAACTGCCACCGACTTGATCATTTAGCATATTGTGGCATTCTTCCATCCGTATTGGAGTTGATTGGCATCCGAAAGTGGAACACCTTGACAATTTAAAAGGCGTGTCCTTCAAGATCCTTCAGAGTGATAGATGAAATTCCTTTATTTTCACAAAACCACTTCATAAAGCTACCCATATCTCCAGTGATGTGTAAAAGAGAGTCTTCATCTGGGTCTTCATAGTTATTTGTGATAGTTGATGCCCAGTTGTTATCAGGAATCAACATGCTAGATTCTCGGGATGGACCATGAAGGTTCAGAGTATGAGGTCTCTCTTCGTGAACCAGCTTTGAATTGTGTCCTTGAAGGTGCCACTCTAGATGTGTTAGAGCGCTTCCGACATATGAATCAAACCATTCATCTTCGTGACGGCTTGGGAATCGCTTTGGATGCATCATCTTCATCGATTCCGACCGCCATGACATACGACTCTTCATGAACCATTTGATCTTTAGGAATTGAAGAGATTGTGGGTGTGAACCTTGAATCAACCGTCCAAGCCGCGATTTCTTCCGAGTCCCCTTATCTCCGGGACTAGATTGCTTGGAAGGTTTTGTGGATGATGGTGGTTGTGGTGAAGGTGTAGTAGTTGTGCAGAAGTTCCACCAGCACCAGAAGCTCCAGCTCCTCCGTTGGAGGTGGTGGTTGGGACCTCCGTGACTTATCAGTAGTTTTCGAACAGCTTTCTTTTCTTCTTATTATCCCTTTCATGAACATCGACTACAACCGCCATAATAATCGTGCCTCATAGATGCTTCGAGAGCCTCGTGATAATTTCTTATGTGTACCGTGTGCTCTCCTGCCTCATACATTCTTTTTCGAAGAAATGATCTCATGTCTGAGATCGGAAATCTTGAATCGCCGAGAAGTGGAGCCTTCATTTCCCATTCAACTGCATCTTTAATATCCGCTTCTATTGCCTTTGTAACGACTTCATTGAGATTAAGATTCTCCGCTTAACACGACTATCAAGATTGTTGACGACTATAGGAAAATGTTTCTCGATAGTTGCAATGCGCAACATGGCCTCTTCAAGCAATTCCTTTGTTGTTTTAACAGGAGGAGGTGAGGTACGAGGTGGTGAGGCAGAGGAGTGACAATATCATAGACTGTAATCACCTGGTTCAAGTGGTTGAACAATAGTAGGATCGTGTGGTGGGCGCGTTGATTGAGCAGGTTTGGGTGGCTGGGTGCGGTTTTAAGAGTAGGAGCGACATTGGCGGGATTGTAGAAGTGTCTTGTTGTACGACGGTGAACATGGACTCTACTTCATCTTTCTCCTTACCTTGCTTCGTAATCCAAGTCTGTGGGTTTGTCGCTTATGAAACGATCACCAAAGGAGACGTCTCGTATCAAGATTCTTCAAAGAGGGTAGAGTCATTTGACGATTTGGTTCTTCCAAGTGCCTTGTCTCATCAGATCTTGACTCAAGGATCTCCTGTGAGACATGTTGCAACTCTTCCTCAACATTTTGCTCAGACTGGGTATCACTTGATGCAAGAGTTTCTTCTTGTGTTTCAGTTACCTCCTTTTCCAGCCCGCATTGTTCTTGAGCTGATGACGATTCCACACTTTTTTCACCAAATTGAGTTGTAGTTCTTGATGGTGAAGAGGAGAAGGTCAGAATCTTGTGAGCAGCTTGTTCTACACCAACAATCCCCTTCCCTTTGTCTTGTGTGATAGGTGTTGTTTGGCGAGGCACTTGTTCAAGTTCTCTTAGCACTACTCCTCCAATTGGTGCTCTCACATTCTGACTTTCTAGGCTTTGTTTGATTCCTAGTTGCGAGCAAAGATCATCTACATCAATCAAACTAGTATCACCCCTCAAGCCTCTCGTTTCCTCAACATTTCTCTTTACCACTTCCTTCTTCTTTCTTTTTCTGCCTGGTTGTGGTGTTAGTAGGTTGTGACCTTTTAAGTCCCTTTTTAGGAAGAGCAAAGATATGAAGATTTTGATTCTCGAGGTAGACTTGGCGCTTTGGTTTGTGGTGGAGTAGGATGGACATCATCATTAACACCAGATCCGAAGCCCTTTTCTTGTATAGTTTAAAGTAATCCGTCTTCTTAATATCATCAGTGAGAAGACTATCAGAATTGCCGCACCAAAGATCTCCTTATCCATACCTTTAGGAACATATTTAAGGTTACCCAGAACAAATTCTTCATTGGCATTATGAAGGACTGATTCAATCCTAGGATTGAAGTTGTGAGTTTGTTGCAAGTACTGGATGACAAGTTTCGAGAATCTGATACTAGGGATCACAAGTTTGTTAACTTTCTTTCTACCCCGAGCTTTATTCTCGAAAGTTCGTTCTATCGCTGATAAATGTGTTCATTGACAACGAGAATTCTTCCCAAATGCGTTCCGTTACATTAACATTTACCCCATTGACTATACCCCATAAAATTTGCAAGACGGGAATCCTTACTTTATCAAACCCGGATGTTTTGCCTGACAAGCATAAATTGAGAACTATAGTCATTGCTCTCCGTGGTTGATACATGTGTCCCTGTGATGATGTCGGAAGCCCTTAATATGCCGACTTGATAACCTAAACCAATCAAGAAAGACTATTAGCTCTTCCGCACTGGTGGAGGTGCAGTTCGTGCAGTGGGGTGGTTGTGGTGTGATTCCAAGAGCCTTGCTGAGGATGTCCGAGTTGATTACAAATTCCTTATCATCCAGCATGCAAGTGTAATGAGTTGTGATATTGTCATATTTAATGGTGTTCCAGAATTGTTGGATGTAAATGGAGGGTATCAATTGACACTTTGAGGATTGGATTTTGTTGCAGCTTTTGCATGTCCACATAATGCTTACTTTTCCCAATCTCTACCCATTTGTCTTTCGGTAGAATTTCATTGTCAGTAAGCACCATAGATGGAGTAGAGGTAGCGTGGTTCTCAAATGCGGTTGTGTTAGCCATTGAAGATCTAAAGATACACACATATAACAACAATGATTGATAGCAAGTTAGTTTAGATATGATGAGTTTAGCAATATTGAATGCAACCTCATGACATTTACACAACCATTTTGCAAATTTTATTGAGAACCCATAAGCAGATTGAGACAGATTGAATAGCAATACAAAGTATTCAAGGTAACCGCTTCCTTTTGACATAGTTTTCAAGAGGCAAGATGATTTTGAATCAAATTATTTAAAAGCACAGTTACTAAGAACTAATATCATGAGACAATATACTATAGGGAGATGATATAACAGGTTGTTTGAAACAAGTTGTAATACCTAGTTACTACAAGAGAAACCAAGTACAGATTGCTTAAACCAAAGTGTTATAGCAAGTTGCTAAGAGTATGTTGACAAAGCAAGTCGCGCAGAAGAACCTGAATCAAGTTGCTAATCATGAGATTAAAATAACAAGTTGCCTCTAAATAATTTAATAAACCAAGTCGCCACTTTAAAATTGAGCCAGCAAGTCGCTAGACTTGTAAAAAAACAAGTCGCTATAAAACCGATAGGACCAAGTCTCTACAAGATAAACAAATTGCAGACTTGTAAGTACAAGTCGCTACCAATCATTAATAGTGATAAGTCGCTACAAGTTACTAAGGTAAGTCGCTAAGTAAGTATAAGCATACTAACTCGCTACCAAGAATATGGGTAAGTCGCCACCAAGAACACACAATCCAACTCGCTACGAAAAACTTTTCTAAGTCGCTAGCATATTAACTCGCTACCAAGAATATTGGTAAGTCACGCCAAGAACACACTATTCAATTCAAGAACTAAGAACATAACTAAGTCGCTACCAAGAGCATCATCATATCCACTAAAAAACAAAGACCAATCAACATCATAATACTCATAGATCGCCGCTAGAGCAGATACAATCCTCAACAAACACAAACAAGTACACACGACACTGCTCAACATATTCAATAACAAATACAAGATAACGCGAATCCATTAACACAATACATGAAGGCTCAAATTATTCCTAAAGTGCCTAAACATACACCATATGCCCTAAAAGTGATTCCATTAGCGCGAATCCATTTACCAACCTAATAGAGTGGATCAAATGATGAGGATTAGTTGCGCGGAGGGAAACTGTAATGGAACCAGAGTTAGCATAGCATTTACGTTATAACGTTTGGAAGTAAAAATTGATACAACACATACCAAGTCGCTAGGATGAATAAGACGCAAGAGAGAGAGAGTGGAGAGAAAATCTTTTTGATATTTTGAAAGTAGTGAAAAACAAATACAAGTCGCTAGGGGTATAGAGGAGAGATTAAGCAAGAATACCAAGTTGACACTATTAGTCCCTGTAGTTTAGTGAATGGTTTTATAGCAAGTTGCAAATACTCAAGTAAGCATGCCAAGTCGCTAACTTATCAAATTATGTAATATAGATGCTTTCAGTCCATGAACTTATCAGATAGCAACCTAACACACATAGCATAGTAAGATAATTAGACTAATACAATGGACACCATGAAACAGATAAGCAGTCAATACAGAGGACATAGAGATCACCACAAAAACCAGACAAGACAATACTGATAACTTGAAAAATTCTCCCCCTCAATCAATGTTACCAAAGAACCTTGATTGAATTTAACCCACCCATTATAAAGTAAGAATATATCAATTGTTCGAACTTCATCTATGATCCTGTATCATTGTTGAATGACATTTCTAGGACCGTAGATGTTATCGATGACAAAAGATATAATCTTTATTAGATAGGGGAATAGAAATGAAAAAACAAATGATTTGAAAAGAAATAATGATATGTAAAAGAAATGATTTGAAAAAGATTGACACACACACATTTTTTTAAAGATTTGTACATAGATATAAAAGAGCGAGTCCGATTCAAGACTAATAGGAGTCAAAGCACAAGGTACGCCAGCTTCCGCAAGCAACCATTCCAGAGTGAGCAATATTCATTTCAGATGGAAACCAAGTCATGAAGTTCCTGAATGAGTTAAGCATTGTACCTGAAAAAGACTGAGAACACATTGCACTAGAAGCACATTTAGTATTGCAAATAGATGAGTTAGTGACGTAAGTAGTCTCACTATTGGATGTTGTATTGTTTGATCTAGGAATATCATTGGTGAAGATCCCTTTAGGTTCACTATTCTTGAAGAGTTTTCCTGTGGGCATCCACTTAAGGCAAGATCTAGGTGTGTAAGTCAGTTTGGATCCAAGAAACTTAAATAGTCTGCCAGTGGGAATCCATTTGAAACAACTGCTAGTAGATTTGGGTGTATGCACAGTCCTCTTTTGAATATTGGTCCTCTTGTAATCATTGGGTTTCTTAGGGGATTGATCTGACATTTGATGCTTCTTATGAGAAGTAGATGAACTCCTAGTATTCCTGATCTTAGAACTTTGAACATTAACCTGAGGTTTGTTATTCATCATATCGGAATGAAGTAGTGAAGTGACTGGTTTTGACAAAACAGTATTCGCATCAACTTGGGAGGCAAGCCTAGATTTTGATGGTTTAAATCTTTCAGATCTAAAAGCATTGGGCTGCCTAACTATGGTATGTTTTGATTTGTTCTGAACAGTTGACTTTCCCAAGGTTGATGGTTTTGCAAACTTAGTGTTCACCCTATTTCCAATAGATTTCCTAAGCTCATTTCTTAAGGCAACAATATTGAAGCTCTTATCCTGAATTTGGGCTTTGAGGGCATCAATGTCAGCCAAAAAAGAATTTGTTTGATCTATCAACTTGGAATTGTTCTCTAATAAGTTCTTTCTTAAGGACTCATTTTCTCTTAATAAGTTGGATACACATAAAGCCAATTCATCATTCCTAGATTTAAGCTCACTACTCATCTCATGGTTAGGATTGCTCATCCTAAGATCGTATTTCTTATGCAGATCCGAGTTGACATTTCGATTGCATATGGTTGAATCTTTGTCCTGAATCTGGGTTTTCAAGTGATTAATTTCAAAGAATTCTCGAAATTCGAAATTCGGATTAATGCAAGATTTTGTAGCACGAAAACTTTCTTCCTTTTGTTGTATTGCAATTTCCATGGAAATACAATGTTTTTCAAGAATTGAGTATTTTTTTGAAAGTTCATCATAAACCTCTTTTGTTATCATGTCATTTGTTTTAAGGATTTTAGATTCGCTCAACCAAGACACATTTATCGATATCATTATCAAAGATAGGGTCAGTTAAGGGTACCTTAATGCATGACACATGTTCATTTGTTGGTATGACATATGTGTTTACCTTATGCACAACAGATTTACACATGAAAGTAGTTTCATGTTTTTCGGATTCTGAGCCTTTGTGTTCAGTACAACCAATTACATCATTCATTTTAGTATCCGAAATTCGCAGCCAAGATCGCATCATCCGTTCTTTCAACTGAACCATTACCCAAAATATCGCACCTTTCCTTTAATTTTCCATGACTCTCATTCAACTCATTCGCACAATCATTCCTTTGAGTAGCATCCTTAATGTAGACTTCCACATTATTCATGAGTTGGATATATGTGTTGATGAACTCATGAATTTCCATTCCAGTGTGTTTCTTGAATGAAATTCCAGTTATGTATGGATCAAAGTCAGCAGAATATTCCCCTTTGATAAATGGCTGAAATTGGTTGTAGATAACTTGAAGCGCAGCATTAGAGTCATCAATTAATACCTTCTCATTGGTAATGTGAAGCTTCAGTTGTTCTAAGTTCAAGAACACAACCTTTTTGAACGTAGGTAAGTCTTGGCGAAAGAGAGCACAACATGTTCGACTCATAGGAGTGGATAACAGCTTGTGTAAGGTGTGATGAAGTAATTGAAATGGCTCAATGTTGCATTCAATGCATTGCATCATGGGTCATTAAAGCTTGGGGTTTGTTGAAGTTTGACTCGTAAGGTGAGGAGTTTTGAACATAATTTGTAGAATCAATCAAGGTAGGATCTTCGAAATACAACCCGCTTCATTGTTCTGTGAGGTATCATAGAGTTCAAGCACTCGAGATAAAAGGGTCGTTGACGAAGACATTGTGGGTGGATGAGTATTTGCTGCATGAACGTCCTCAGATATAGTAGATATGATTGTAGGCATGTTGGTAGACATGTTGACAGACTCTACGGGATTTTATAACTCAATGATTAAACCGGGAAATAGATTCTTTCACGGATTTTACTAAATCAAGAGAAAACCGTATACGTACACAAAAGTCAACCAAGTCGCTACTTAATCTTTGAACCAAGTTGCTAAGTACTAAGTTGCTAAGTGATAACAAAGCAAGTCGCTACAAATTTTGACAGCAAGTCGCTATGCACTAAGTCGCTACAAAATCAAGTCGCTAAATAGCAACTCGCTACTGTTCCAAATCGCTAACACCAAGTCGCTAAGAAACTTAAAAACAAGTCGCTATCAAAATTGAAAGCAAGTCGCTACCTTACCAAGTCGCTAACCGTAGTGGAGAATCCACCAACAGTACTTTTTGTCGGCTTGTCTCTAAAGGCAAGTCGCTAGGACCAAATCGCCACCAAACAACACTACAACTCACTAATTTTTTCTGAAGCAAGTCGCTATCAAGAAAATTACACCGAGAGCCAAGTCGCTAACTTGAAAAACTTCCAAAACACACTTTTCAATCCAAAACAACCCAACCACGATGATTCAAGCCTTCCAAATCAAAACCGAAACACTTGTGATGATCCTAAACACAAAAGTACAATCAAAATCCAAACTTTAACACTAGAAATCAACCAAATGATGCAAAAACCACTAAACTTTCTCAAACTCAAAACCACCTAAAAACCACTAGAAATCCAAAGATATGTAAGAGATGATCTAACCATCGCTTTTGATACCATTTGTAACATATTGGATTTCACATACACATCATAACACAAACATACTTGGGCGTATAGATGATGGTAGAGAGATAAAGTGGGATATTCTTAGAAAGAGAAACTCATGTAAGGTTAGATTACCAAAGAACATCCAACCCTCTACCTTGCAAGGTAGAGGGTATTAATAGGTTACAAACTAAACGACCTCCCGACGGCTGTGGATCGGTATACAAAGTGGGTAAAGACCCGTCCTTCCTCCACAGTGTTGCACTAGACTAATTCTAAGCTAATCACTTACTAACAACTATCATAATAAACGATATGTCTACGAGCTAACCTAAGCTAGATTATACTTGGGGTGACCGATGCTTTACAATAGAATTTCCAATTCCTAACACATTGTGGTCATCATTTGCTTTCAGTTCGGATAACGAACAGAAGATGATGACTCAAAGTTATAAAGATGAGGCAAATTTCACAAAACCGTGGTCATCATTTGCTTTTCCTTCGGATAAGGAACAGGAAGATGATGAGTCAGGTTATAAAGATGAGGCAAATTTCACAAAACCGTGGTCATCATTTGCTTTTCCTTCGGATAACGAACATGAAGATGATGAAAATGATTGTTTTGATGAATTAAATAAAACCCAACACCCCGTTAACCATAAATGGCCAAATTGTTTTGTCCATATCCCTGAAGTTCCTGAACCACCACTTTACACGCCAAAACCTATGCCTACAAAGGATTATAACAAAAACTCAAGTAAAAATCAATAAGCTTTTTAACTAGGTATGGATTTAGACTTGGCATACGGTTGAAAGCTTTAGAAGATGGTTATGAATTTGTTTCAAAAACTAACTGATAACTTACAATATAAAATGCGTCCATTATGAACAATGTGCATGGTATATTAATGCCAGACGTTGGCCAAATTCAGATGTTTTTAAAATTACAAACATGAATGATATTCACATGTGTAACTCAAAAATATCCTAACCATCGAAATGCAAACAAAAAGTTATTGCTCACATTATGAAAGATAAATTAGAAGATGGTAGCCGTGATTTGAAAGGGAGAGATATACAAAAATATATCATGGCACAATATAAAACATCTATATCTTACCAACAAGCATGGAGAGGGAAGGATTATGGGTTACAATTGTTAAGAGGTTCACCATTAGAATCATTTGAAATGCTACCGTGATATTGTCACAACTTAGCAAAAACCGTAGGACGGTCACACGAATCAAGAAAACTGTGGAAAACTAGAAGGGGGGTTGAATAGTTTTGCCGATTTTAAGTTAGTTTAAAAAAACTTTAGATTCGATAGTATGTGAGATCATATGGATGTAGAGAAAGTATAGATCTAATGATAAAGCAAGTAAATAAAGTAAAGCAAAAGGATAGAAATGACACAACCGATTTATAGTGGTTCGCTACAAGGACACCTTCCTTGCCCTACTCCACTCCCCGAGTCACCTACTCCAGAGTTCAAGCACTATGTCAACAAACTCCTTCAACTTGGCGGAGAAGCCTTCACAACGTTGCTTACACCTTTTCCGGTACAAAGCTAAATACCGAGTCCATAACATGGTGGACCAAACCAACACGACTATTACACAACAAATATGTGAAATATCAAATACAAGATCTTCATTACAGAAATCTTGCGGAGGAACAAATAATCAAGGACCCTATGCTTGGATGATTTGTAGTATGCTCGTGATCTCGCCTTAAAGAAGGACCTATATGAGAATCACTAAAGAAAGAAAGAAAGAAGTACTCTCTAGATCAAGTGATCTTTTGTTAGAAGAGAATGAGAGTATATGAGAGAATTAGTAAGAAGAGGGGTGAGTGAGAATGAAGAAATGGCTCTCTATTTATAGGCAAATTCTCGCCACCGTTCGGATCCCACGGATCCTTCCCACAAGGGATCCGTCTAGTGTAATCCTAGGGATCCGTGGGATGCTCCTCTTTGCCCATGGGTTTTTGGTTATGGGTCATGGGTTATGGGTTGGTCCATGGGTATTCCTTTAGATTCAATGTATCTAATGAATACATTGTATCTAGTTAAATGGATATGGGTCAATGGGTTATGGATATGATCCATGGGTTATGGTTTCTACCCATCCTAATAAACTATTACAACAAATGATTAATTACAACATTTTTGTATTAGATAACTATATGTAAATGCTTTACAAAAATAATATGTATCCTTATTATTTTACTTATGATAACATTATATTTGTTATCAACAAAACACAAAGAGATCGCAAAATATTAATAAACGTTTTTTCGTTTTATTTGTATTAACAATCTCCCCCCTTTTTGTTGATGACAAAATATAATGTTATGATGAGTAAAACTTAAGAATAGATGTATGTTTTGAAAGCCCCTAAGTTTTACTTCTTCTCCCCCTTTTTTGTCGAAACAAAAAGTTAAACCATCGAAGAAATAAAATGTGGAAAAATGGTCCACGTATCGCTTACTCCCCCTTGACGGTAGCTCCCCCTTGTTTGGGGCGTCAAGTAAAGAAAAATAAAAATCCTACAAAGAGAAATGTTAGTAACATGCATAGGTAATCTTGTGATTGACGAGAATCAAGATTGGGGCCAAGGTATGTAAACAAGGCCTTGTAATAAAACAACAGATTGTAGTGGTATTTATGCCACCTACAAGCATGTAAAAATAAGAACAAGACATGTTCTTGAAAATGACTTCAAAAGAAAAATACTAAAAATAGAAAATAGTAGTAATGATTCCATCCATGCTTGCATAAGGTTATGGATGGAGGTTTTGATGAGTAATGGTATTGATACGATCAAGGATGAGGTTGAGTATGAATCGCATTTATTCCCTAACTTCTATTGCAATTTCCCTAGTGGATTGACAATGTTCACAATGTAGGTGATGTGGGTAATGAGTGCGAAAGTTTTCCGTGTTGTTTTGATTTGTGAGTTGCGGAATATGTGGTGGAAAAATAGGAAAATATGGATCAAAGTCCGGAATGGTTGGAAGTGGTGGTGGAAAAGAACTTAGATGTTCTTGTAGTTTAATGGGAGCTAAGGGTGGTGATGTTTCAAGATCATTGAATATTGTGTTTGGAGAAGTTGGAGGTGTCAAAAAGACTATTTCTTTTTGTTTTGGTTGTTGAGATCTTGTTGGAGTCGTAAGGAGTTCCAAAAGAGTGATTTTAGGTGATGAGTGATTTGGTGATGAAGTT
The DNA here is from genome assembly GCA_910596185.1 of Chrysanthemum makinoi. Classification (NCBI taxonomy): domain Eukaryota; kingdom Viridiplantae; phylum Streptophyta; class Magnoliopsida; order Asterales; family Asteraceae; genus Chrysanthemum; species Chrysanthemum makinoi. The sequence goes on along the minus strand of OU343223.1, from coordinate 230,972,449 downwards.
GGTGTACTCGTTGGTGATGAAGGAGGTGATGAACCATTTGATGATGGTTTTGCTAAACAACAAGGCCGGATGCTAATCCGTGCGGATATCCTAGAGTTTGATTGTGGTATTTTGGAAGGTGGAGGTACAAATGTTTGGGTTTCATGAAGATGATTGTTTGTACTAGGTGATTCATCTAAGTTGTAAGATCTTTTGGATGACATGGTGTTGTTTGTTTGTGAAGATGAGATGAATTATGCAAGCATTTTGGGAGTTATATATATAAAAAAATAATGCATTGTAATGAATGCTTGACCCAAAATGTGAATTAAAATCTAATGATTAGATATGAAATTAAGGCATGTGATCATGAGAACACAAGCATAAAGAATATACTCCAAAAAAATAAAACAAATATTGGAGTTTTCATCCAAAGTGAGAAAAATAGAAGATGAAAAAGTTTGTCTCACGGAAAATTATGGATCCTTCCCTTGAGGGATCCGGCCCAACATTAAGGCGGGATCCGTGGGTCTGGTGATTCAAAGACAAAATTTTCTTTTGGAAACATTTTTGCCTAGTGTGTGCCTATATGCAAACTATTTGGAGTTGCGGTTATCTCGACTCCTAAGAAGAAAAGAAAAATAAACTAGAAGTGAAAAAGCATATTATTATGTGAGATAACACGAAAACACATATTTAGTACTTGAGTACGTAATTTAGTGTTACCAATGCTCCTAATTCATTGTTGCTTAAATGAATGTACCGAAAACACATATTAGTTATGTGTCCTCTTTAGCATTCAAAAGACATGAGATGCAATGAAAACGGGTTTTACTTTGTATTAATAATGAAAAAGCGATTTGTCCTAATCGTGAGAAATTGCTTTTGTGAAATTGATACAGGAAGAAGTATCATTTTTAGAGAACATTCCAAAATAGGTTTCCATTTGTGAATAAACATCGTTTTATTCCTTGTAATAATTTTTGAAAGAAAATAAGAAAAAATATGAGTTATAAGTGAAAAACTTATCTTGGGTTTTGAAAATTCCGTATTGTTTGTGAGTTGTGCGTGAAATAGAGATCCTAGACTCAGAAAGAAGAAGGCTAGTGTTTACATACCTTGTAGAGTAAAAATAAATTACGACGTTTGTTCCATGAGACCAAGACCAAGACGAAGTAGGTTGAATTGTTCCCGCTTCAACGGTTTGGTGAGGACGTCGGCTATGTTGTCTTCGGACGCTACCTTCTCAATAGAGATGTTCCCCTTTTGAACATTGTCTCTTAAGAAGTGATGACAAATCTCTATATGCTTTGTGCGAGAATGCAATACCGGATTCTTGCTTAAATCTATGGCACCCTTGTTGTCACATAGAATAGCTATGTCACTTAGATGAATATCGTAGTCGACTAACGCTTGTTTCATCCATAGTGCTTGTTGGCATGCTTTGCCGGCGGAGACGTATTCGGCTTCGGTTGTTGATATTGCTAATGCTGTTTATTTCTTTGAAAACCAAGATGTTAAACAACATCCCATAAAAGTACATACCCCACTTGTACTTTTTCAGTCAACATAATCACCTGCATGGTCAGAATCTGCATATACAATTGTTTCTACTCCCGTGCCCTTAGGATACCATAATCCTAATTGTGTTGTACCCTTAATATATCTAAATATTCCTTTTACGGCTTCTAGGTGTGATGTTTTAGGGTCTTCTTGAAACCTAGCACATAAGCAAACACTAAACATGATATCCGGCCTACTAGCCGTGAGGTAGAGAAGACTACCAATCATGCCACGATATTTAGTATTATCTACGGATTCTTCGTCTTCATCTTTTGTGAGTTTGGTGTCGGATGAAATTGGTGTCCTAATTGGTTTCGACTCTTCTAGATCGAATTTCTTTAACATCTCTTTTATGTATTTAGATTGATTAAAGAAGATACCATCTTCTACTTGTTTGATTTGTAGACCAAGAAAGAAACTAAGTTCTCCCATCATACTCATCTCGAACTCGTCATGCATAATTTTAGAGAAATCATCACACATGTCTTGACAAGTGGATCCGAATATAATATCATCTACATATATTTTAACTATGATTATATGTGACTCTCTTTTCTTAGTAAAAAGTGTGTTGTCAACTAACCCCATGGTATAGTTGTGTTTAATTAAAAATGACTTGAGTCTATCATACCAAGCTTTTGGAGCTTGTTTAAGACCGTAAAGGGCTTTCTTTAATTTATACACATGTTTAGGTTTTTCAAAATCAATGAAGCCCGGAGGTTGAGCTACATATACTTCTTCATTTATAAAACCATTTAGAAAAGCACTTTTGACATCCATTTGATAAAGCTTTAGATCATTAGCACAAGCATACGCAAGAAGTATTCTTATAGACTCTAATCTAGCCACGGGGGCATAGGTCTCATCAAAGTCTATTTCTTCTTGTTGGTTATACCCTTGGGCAACGAGTCTAGCCTTGTTTCTAGACACTACTCCGTTTGCATCTAATTTGTTTTTATAAACCCATTTGGTTCCTATTATGGTTTGATTACTAGGTGGAGGGAAAAGTGTCTAAACATCATTAGAAACAAATTGATTTAATTCTTCTTGCATAGCCATTACCCAACTTTCATCTTTTATGGCTTCTTGTGTATTCTTAGGTTCTATGGTTGAAACAAAACAAAATAAGCTACTTTGGTTTTGAACTTGAGACCTTAATGTTCTTTCGTTTAGCTTTCCTATGACTTTATCTACGGGGTGATCTTTGGACTCTTTAATGTTTATAACTTCATCATTTAAAGGTTCTTCTTCTTCATTTATCTTTTCCTTTATTACTATAGCTTCACTTTATACAATCTCGTCATCGACAAGAGGTGGAGAGGGTTTGGGTGGACTTTCATCAAATTTTATATTTAATGACTCTTCTACCTTCATCGTTTCTTTGTTTAATATGACGTAAGCTTTGCTATTTGGAGAATAACCTAGAAAGATACCTTCAGTTGATTTAGGATCAAATTTTGTAAGGTAATCTTTAGTGTTAAGAATAAAACATTTGCTACCAAAGACTCTAAAGTGATCTAACGTAGGATTTTTGCCTCGGAGTAACTCGTATGGAGTTTTACCTAAGATTGGACTAATTAAGACTCGATTGAGTATGTATGTTGAAGTATCAACGACATTGCACCAAAACTTTTGAGGTATGGATTGCTCATTAAGCATGGTGCGACTCATTTCTTGTAGGGTTCTATTCTTTCTTTCAACTACCCCATTCGATTATGGAGTGCGCGGAGCCGAGAAGTTGTGAGTAATACCATTAGCATCACAAAAAAGCTCCAAATTGCACCTCATTATCGAATTCCCTACCAAGATCCGTTCTAATAGACACTATAGGATTTCCTAGTAGTCTTTGGATTTTCTTGCTTAATATTTCAAAATAATTAAATGTTTCCGTTTTGTTCTTTAAGAATTTTGTCCATGTGCACCTAGAGTAATCAACCACTATGACCAAAGTGTAGTAGTTGCCTCCATAACTTTGGATAACGGATGGACCAAATAAATCCATATGTAGTAATTCTAGACACTTAGTTGTAGACACCATGTTTTTAGCTTTATGACTAGAATGAACTTGTTTTCCTACATTACAAGCATCACAAAAGTGATGTTCATATTTTAACTTAGGTAGATCTCTTACTAGATCTTTGGATGATAGCGATTGAAGAAGTCGCATATTGGCATGACCCAATCTTCGATGCCATAAGGTAGAAGTATCATCCATAGAGGTAAGACAAAGTTTGTCTTTAGGTTCATTACCAATTTTAATGACATAGACTTCATGTTTCCTAATTCCACTTCCTATGGTTATGCAATTTTTTAATATCTTACTACCGGTTTCGGTAAAAAGTACATTGCACTTTTTATCACAAATTTGTCCTATACTTAAGAGGTTAAAGTTTAGGTTTTCTACGTGACACACATCGTTAATGGTTAGAGATTTGTTAGAAATCGTACCTTTACCAATGATTTTACTTTTGATATTTCCAAACACCACATTACCTCCATTGAAGGATTCATATGTGGAGAATAGATTTTTATTGCCGGTCATGTGCCTCGTGCACCCGCTATCCTTGACCCATTCATCCGGGTCTAGGTCGACCTTTAAGCATACCTAAGAAAACAATTAACTCAAAAGTTTGGTTCCCATTTGTTCATGGGTCCATTAGTGTTAAACATTCCATTCATGTTAGACATGTATGGATAAGGTGAGTATGCATTCCATGGAGCAAATTTTTGAAAAGGAAAACCATTTTGCATACTTGGGTTCCATCCCATTTGATGGTTACTTCTAGGGTAAACATTATTAGGTCTCCTAGATGGATTAGGTTTTGAAAAAGATGGAGCTTTGTTTCTTGCAAAAATAGGATTATATTTTGGAGGTGGTTGTCTAGTGGTGAAATGAGTTGGTTTCTTCTTATTAATGATAACAAAATCAGTTCTAGATAAAGAATCTATGTTATTACCACTGTTTGCTACAGCAGACCCACGGATCCCTGGCTATACACTAGCCGGTTCCCTTTTTATGGGATCCGTGGGATCCGCCACAACAGTGGCTGGTTTTTCTAGTGCCTTAACAAATTGTGTTTCTTTGGTTTCACTAGTTGATGGATCAAGTTGTTGAATACCTAAACCTTTTTGGTTATTTCCAGTTTTAACACTATCTAATATCATATCTAAAGTATTCGTACTCATTCTAGCAATTATAGAATCTAGTTGATCAACTAGTGTTTGAAGTTGAACGCAAAGTTCACATTCACCACTTGCTATTTTACCCTTTTCTAGACGTTTCAATTTTTCTTTTAATTATATGACTTCTTTATCTAAGCGTTGGTTTTGACTTTTTAAAAGCTTGTTTTTGTTAATTAGTTTTAAGCTAATATTGAAAAGTTTGTCATATTCATTATGCAATGAGTCGTCATCTAGTGATGAGCTACTATAGTATTCATGACATAACTTGTCATTTGCCATGAGACAAATTTCTTCGTCCTCCTCGTCGCTCATTCCCCACGTGCGCCACGAACGCTTTTGATCATCCCGTTTGGGACACTTACTAATAAAGTGGTTTGGGTCCCCACATTTAAAGCAAGCACGATCATCCCTTGGCTTCTCGTCCTCTTTGCTTTTTCGGAATCCTTTCTTGTCGTCATACGGTTGTTTGACGTATCTTCCCGTCTTTCTAAAGAACTTTTTAAAGTCCCTTACCGCCATAGCATACTCCTCGTCGTCACTATCCGAAGAGGAGTTCTCTTCATCGCTTGAAGCCTTTTTGGCTTTAAGGGCAAGAGATTTGTGTTTCTCTTTCACCTTTGAGGCTTCGGAGTCTTTAGCAAGGACAAGCTCGTAGACTTTTAAGTTGCCTATGAGTTCATCAAGGGTGAGGATTGTCAAATCTTTTGACTCTTCGATCGCCGTCACCTTGGATCTCCACTTGGATGGAAGTGTTCTTAGATATCTCCTAACATGGTTACGGCTAGAAAAAGATTCATCAAGTGCTTGTAAAGATGTAATAATAGTATTGAAATTAGCAAATGAATGATCTATAGTTTCCTCATCCGATATTGAAAATTGTTCATATTGTTGAACAAATAAATAAATTTTATTATTTTTAACTTGTTGATTACCTTGATGAGTTACAACTAAAGAATTCCAAATTTATTTAGAGGTTTTAAGCATAGAAATTCTTTCGAATTCCTTTTTGGGTAAAGCATTGTACAAAACCATTTTAGCTTCACTGTTTTAAGAAAGCTTTTTCTTTATTTCATCATTTAGTTTGTCATGAGGTATGTTAACTAAATTTCCTTTATCATCTTTTTAGGTAGCCTCAAAATCGCCTTCAACAATAATGTCCCAAAGATCAATATCTTTAGACTTCACATATGTTTCGAATCTATTTTTCCAATATATAAAACCATTAGTTTCAAGTAGTGGTGGTCGTTGTATAGATTGTCCTTCCTTGTAATTTTCAGAACCTATAGTGATCGAAAAGTTTTTTAAATATAGTTTTCTTTAAAACTTTATAAACTTAGCTCTTGATGCCAATTGTGGAAAACTAGAAAGGGGGGGGGGGGTTGAATAGTTTTGCCGATTTTAAGTTAGTTTAAAAAAACTTTGGATTCGATA